>NQII01001609.1:282096-343591 GCA_002778355.1 Clitarchus hookeri
CACACACACACGCGCGCGCGCGGACACAAGTGCCTGGCTTTCTTGGCATTAAGAGATGAATGGCGATGAGTGTCCGCTTCTCAGCCCCTCTCGTCATTCAGCCGCGGCCCGGCCAGCACGCGGATTAACGACGCGCGGTTTCCTAACCACGGTTCAACAGAAGCGCCGCCCCCTCACGACAGATGCGGCCAATTAGCCGGCCGCGATGGGTTTCTCGCCGGCTAACTAGAGGTATAAATGCGACCTGCCACGGCGGGTTAGCGTATTATGAAACAATCCGGCCGGCATCCCATTTGTAGCCCAACGACGGGGAAAATTTAATCATTGTCAATTACCGGGAAGCTACGGCAACTTGAGTTGGCTTTTTTGTTTACCATTTCCGCCGAGATGCCCAGATACTGGATACGAATTGGCCGTCCGCCTGTCTCCTGAGTATATCAACCACACGTGTGCTTATACAGACATGTATCAGAGCTGGAAGTCTTCCTCTCAGTTTTAGCGGATGACGCAAGTGAATTTATCGTACCAAATATACCTTACATCTAGGGGCACCTGCTTTTTCGTGTAAATATTCCACAAGTTGCACTCCAAAACAGTTTATTTCGGATCCACTTTCGTGATTGGATCATTCTAATTGTTATGCGTCTTAACTGTCTGCCGGCGAAACACGGACGTTTATTATTGCAGTAACTTAATTCTGATAGGTTCAGTCATGTAAGAAATGTCTTTTGATAAAGGCAGTCGACCAATAACAGAAATAAAGCTTCTGGTATGCACGTAAGCTATTGGAGTCTAGCCTACATGAAATTATTGTCCCTAAAAAATAAATGGCCTAATTTATTTCCCAATACCGAAACTCTATATAGTTTGGCGAACCTTCGAAAATATTTTCACCCGAGAACAAGGCGGTAGTTCATGTTTCCTGTGGCAGTCACCTTATCCATCAGTAATTCTCGAAATTGAGACAGAATGATTGGTTAAGTTGTTACCCATACATCAATTATAGCTTTTCTATATGCATTCGGAGAAAGTCAAAGGCGTAATGGACTTCCCGATTTCGTAAATTGGTGGCGCTGAACCATTCAATATTTGCGGCCTGCTGTATGCCACATTTTTCATAGTATGTAATTTCTAGGTTAAACAAAAACTTCCAGCAAATATGAGGAAGTTTGCTGATTTTTTACAACCATACTTTCGATCCCGGCCCAAGGATGGGTTTTCGCGACTGGCTTTCTCAGAAGGCTGATCGCGGTTAATAAAACACAAGTTCAAGCTCTAATTTTTTTCCCATTTTGTATCCTTCCGCCTTACGTAAAATTAACATTGGTATGGACCCCAACACTTTATTCATGCGTCCACAAAATGAAACGGTAAAGTTTTTTTATAACGTCAATTTCTACTCTGTATGCATAAAACAAATCAAACGAGATTAATTCAGTGTTAAAATTCTAAATATAATTTTCTTAATATGAAGATAAATCATGGAACTACTTTTCCTACGCCGCGGGGGCATGTTGGTGTTATATTAAAACATGTGCAAACAGAAGGAAACTTTTTTTTTATGTTTATAAAAAGTGTGAAGAAACTGCGAATAGACTATACGCAAATACCGCCATGTCGGCCTAGAGAACTCACTCCCGAACCGTTCAAAATTAGAGTTATTAATACCTTATATCTGGAGACCTGCAAAATTCACATTATTATTTAGGGACACGTTAAATTTTAAACACATGTACTTTTGCAATAAGTTCGTCATTGAACCATACTTTATTTGACACGTCCTGTGTAACTCTGAGCCAGTAAATGAACACTTCACAATCGTGTAGTCCAATCACGCGCAGTCCAGTCAAAATTGGAGTGACTTCACATCCATGCAGCAGCCAATGGAGAAACGACGCCGGCTCGAGTATATACAGCACCGTGAAGTTTAGCCTGATGCCAAATAATAATGCGAATTTTGCAGGTCTCTACTTATATCTACGATTGTAAGCATTTGCACGTGATAATCGTCACTTCACGTGGTCATAGAGTGCGTAATGATACAGAGATGAAACCGCCGTTTATACTGCTAAATCCAGCAGCGTACGCCAGCAAAAACTGGCGTCGCTTGCCAGCAAAATGTCGGGACGCCGTTCAACAACCAGCGCCTGGTGTCCTGCTCGCCTGTCGGCAGCCCAGCCGATAGCGGAAGTGTCGCAGCATACAGTAGAAGTGGGTCATATAGTATGTACCTGTTACTTTGCATTTGATACCCACTTATTAGGTGCTGTGAATGAGTACACTGCCGAACTATCAGATACATTTCGTATCAGTTTAACATTCGCCAGTGTGTTGCGTCTGCTTTTCCGTGTAAAACTGAAACTACTTTAATTAGGGTGTATATATACAATGCGTGGTTAAGTTAAAATACAATTTCGTTGTTTATATAAGGTGACTGCCTAGTGAGTGTTTTCGTTGAAATAATAAGTAGGATAGTTTATAACTTAGTTTTTGTTTAAACAATTTACATATATCTAGTGCAAGTGACTTTTCGCGTAAAAATCGGAGCACACGGTAGACTTCAATACTATACACACATCTCAGCTGTTGTTATACCTCCATTGGCTGCTGGTGCCGTATCCGTATTTGACCAAGCCACTCAGGACTAAGTNCGTCCGTCTTTGACCAAGCCGCTCGGGACTAAGTAACTCTGACACTGAACCTTCGTGATTCGTGCGCAAACGGTTAATACGGGTTAGAACATTTTTTGGCCAATGGAAGAAGCTGGACGACCCTACTGTGCTTTGGACTGTAGCTTGTCTCGAAATCTTTTCGCGAAATATCACTGCCCCTACATATAGCTATAGTTCACTAGCCTCTCCAAAATATTTTTGACGCAAATGAAGTCTTTTTTCTGCTCTTCTTGCTCTTATAAATAATTTATTTCACTTTAACAGATACCACACAGTACATCAACCCGAAACACGTACTTGAAAACGTCTGTACTTGATAACGTGTAATTGACAACATGCGCGGACTAGTCCACACGCGACTCTTGGTGAAGTAGCGACGTACTCCTCGGGAATTCCTGTATATATCAGGAATTTTTCATATGATACAATTTGTATCTGTAACAGTTTGGAATACGTGCAGAAAATAACTGTAAAGACCATAGACTAAAGATGAGGTAGACCGATTACTCGTCTTCTGCGCATGTGCCAAACTTTGACCTACCCAAAACCAACACCACTGTCATAAGTCATTTGGTCAACAGTGTTATACGTGTTTGTTTGTATCTGAACCCTTTCAGACCCACTTTAATTTAAGGTTTCAGGTGTTGCAAACAAAAACATTTTTATGAAGCGTGCTGTACTTAAGTCGACACAACACTTATTTCGTTATCACAGCCATTTGGGCTGTAGGCTCTGTGTTCAGCTACAGTTATATGAACCAATCATGACCTAGACCAGTAAGACGGTTTGCGAATCATTTACCCACAGGTAAGATCACTGGTCAATGAGCTTCTCAGTGTGCAGTACAGACCACAATCACATACACATGCTTAATGTACAGATTTTTGTACACTGGGTCTGAATGGGTTGATTTTCAAAAGACGAGCGCTTTTACATGAACGAAATACTTTTACCGATTTGGATTTAATCAAACTGCATTACAAATTGGTTAGAGGTTGCTAGTCGTGTTGGCAACATTGAACATGTTGGGACACGGAGACTGACTGTGCGCAGCCAGCTAGATCGGTTCCTCCTCATCTTTAGTCTATGATAACGACACATCAGCAGCACGCATTAGCCAGTCAGACACAACGCCCGTTACCAGAGCCTCGCGCAGCCCACATCAGAAGAACCGCCATGTCACTTCGCTACTGTATACTTAGCTACAGAGACCCGGAAATTTCGCGGATTCATTCGGCAACAAGCTAGCCTCCACAATCCTCTGTGCATTCGAGCATCAGTTGGTAGTTAATTGGCTGTTGCTCCCGTTAAACCCCCAGACCAGGGAGCACGGGATTTGGTTATTACTTTCCTTGCAGGTTCGTTATTGGCTGAAAGTCGTTCCTGGCGTGTCTTACGAACTATGGTTTAATGGAAGAGCAAACACATATTTGCACGTGAATGCAGTTTAACTTGTCCTCAGATGAATTCGCGAAATGTCCGGGTCTCTACTTGCCTATTCTGTGATACAACTATGCATAACGCGTTGTGTGTTATTACCATCCAAATCTTTCAGCTCGACTAATCATACGCGTACGGGTACAAAGATTTCACCTCGAACGATGTTTACAACCGTCCTATAGTCTATTCGCTGTTTCTTCACACCATCTGAATTAAACCTTTGTAAAATCACCCCATGTATGACACGTTTGGATGTTTCGTAAATGCATTATGTATCCCAAGCGTTTTATACTTATGTTAAAATTAAATTACGTTGTTTTTGGTTAAATTGAACTCCTACAAATATTTTATTTATCAATTTTAATATTTTATTTATAATTAATGCTTAAAAAATAGGGAGAAAACATGTGTGTTGGTAATGCCTAGTAAGAAATAGTTCTTATGTAAACTATTATTTAACTTAGTACGCACGAATTTGGTGCGCTGTCACTTTGGTGTAATTATCTAGACTCGGTTAAGGTTACTTCTACTACGGGTTGGGATGATCAATGTTAAAATTTTGGCAAAGGGAAAATTTTCGCCACTATATAAGCGCTAGTGTCGCATGTGTACAAAATTTTCTCTATTTGCTGCATTAAAAAACTGAATAATTGCAATCATAATTAGACATGATGGTTTATCGCGGGAAAGGTTGACTGTTTGCTAGGATTCAACGTACTGTACACATGTCCAACAGTTTTCGTTTCCTAACGGCTCTCATGCATTTATGAAGATACTACCCAATTTCATTTCACTGGGCCAATGAGGATTCTGATACTATAAGGAATAACGTTCGTGATTGGTCTGCAAACAACTTAGCCGAGTCAAAACCTTGTTCAGCCAATCATGAAAGAATAAACTAGCTAGAGTGTTATAGAAGATATGTTGGCTCAAAAATTTTTAGCGATTTTTCATCATTTCTAATTACCATAAATAAAATACGAAATAACTTCGTAACTTAGTAAAATCTTTCATTTTTATAATTCAAGTGGCTTAAAATTTTAATTAAAAGTAAACTTTTGGAACACCGCGCACCTAGCAGCGGAAATTGTCCCTGTGCCAAACTCTCCCATACGAAATCTCGTATAGTTCCTGACCTGAATATAATTAACCTTAACTCAGTAAGGCTTTGTTTGCATGAGGCGGAGAAATATATTGGAAGTAGATCTTCAGCGGGACTTCAGAAAAGTTGGAAGTAATCGTGAATGGACTATAGCTCGTAATTTAAGTGGTGCTCACCTGATGTTTGCCGACTGACCGTATCAGATGGGATGGGCCGGGCCGGGCGCTGCGCGGTATGGTTGGCCGGCGGGGTCCCAAGCGCGTGCGCACTTCAAAGCACACCGTCGCAAACTGCCCGCGGCCGCAATTTACCTCCCCGTCTCTCAACCCCGCACCTAACATTCCCGTCTGCACCGGCGAGCGAGAAACCGCTTCATCATCCTCCGCTGCGCCGACCGCCCAGGGACCGTCACAGCGCCGAGCAAACCGCCGATTATGCACGTCCCTATTCACGGTTACTTCAAAATTGGGGGCCGCGGTGGCTCAGCGGCTAGGACTGAACCGGGTTCGATTCCCGGCGGTGTCACTGCCGGTTTTCGCAAGCGGGAATCGTGCCGGAGGATGGCCGCTGGTCAGTGGGTTTTCTCGAGGGTCTCCCCTTTCCTCCCGTCCTTGCATTCCGGCGCTGCTCCATACTCACCTCGCTTCACCCTCATTGTATTTAAAAACCGCCCAAACCTCTCAATTCCACTACTTCCTAATATTCTCAAGCCCTGCTGAAGTCCCACTTTCGGACTATTTATTGCGTATCCTTCTGCTGCTTCTGCCGCTTGACAGACGAACTTGAATATTTTTCATACCTAACAATGGCATTTCTTTCTGTTAAACCTAAACTTGTTTGTAAGAAGTATTTACTGTACAAATAAAGTAACAAATCTCAATTAATGTTTTACGTATGGACTATTTCTTACCAGCCGTTACCGAAATACCTCTTTTCGCTCTTGTTTTAATTCATGTGAAGTGCGTAATATATATTACAATTAATGTTAAAGATTTCAAGCGTAAGTGTCCGCAGAGACAAAATGGTTGGGAGAGTCCTCTAATGTGGGCGTACCGACTCACTGTTTGGCCCTGCAAAGAACTGGGGACAGTCTTTCTCTGACTGGCTATATTGTTTGCTGCGAGATGTTCTCTATCGGCTGGGCTGCTATAGTACATTCGCAGTTTCTTCACTCTTTTTGGATAAAAAATTACCCCATGTATGATGTGTTAAGTTCTCCCCCCCCCCTCCCAAATAAACCAGTATGAAAATAATTTTAAACTTCTCTTAACCTGAAAGTACTGTTACAAGAATGCCTTACGGGAGTAACCGAGTTCGTGAGGGATGGATGTCATAATAAAAATAAAATAACTAAATTCGATGATTATATTTATTCTCAATGCTACAAACAATCAAATACCTCTTATTTAACAGTCTGAGCATCCTATTAACTGTTGTTATTCTTATTGGGTACAATATTTAAGTTATATCTCAATTTATATTAAAGTCTTTATCGCAGTCTTTACTCTTGCAAATGTCCCTTAAACAGCTCCAGTTATTTCCACTCGTTTAGTTAAAACTGTATTTCCATCGTCCCGAGTGTCTTTCCACTCACGCATCCAGTCCACAGTCCCGCAGATCAGTCCCACTCTTCACGCACATAAGCTCGCCGACGCACTCTCGCAGATCGCTGCATTCGTTCCTCGCCGCTACGGAATCGCTCAACTGACGCTTAAGGTCGCACGAACTGCCGAACTCTCGGCTCTTAGTCACTCCACCCTTGGAGGCCCACACGTGGTATTTATACTTGAAGTAGATGCCGTCTAGAACGTTCTCGGCAATCCAAAATGTTCTGGGAAAGGTAATGGTGATGACAACGATGTTCCTGCGTGTTAAATGGAGAAATATGAGTTTCTCAGGGTCAGTGAGGCGCGAGCTGCGATAAGAATTATAGCGTCGGCTCGCTTTCTGTAACAGATACGCGGCCACCGGCCGGTCGCTCGCCTGTTCATTCAAAACACTCCTTTGTCTCGCTGCCGCCGCTATCATATAAAGACTCTCTGTCCTCCTCTTCGTTTGCTCGCGCGGGGCGGACCAGCGACACGTAACAGTACCTTACTTTTGGATAAATTAAATTTTCTTTTATATTTTTTTCCATAAATTATGGTATTCCGTTTACAATTAATATGAATTAAAAACAGCGTGAAAATAGGTGTGTTCGTAATCCCTGGTATGAAATAATTCTTATGCAAAATATTAAATTGAATGCGCACGAATGCGCCGCTTTGTCCATTTGGTGTAATTTTCTAGACTCGGTTAAACTTTGTTTGAGCGAGGTGAAGGAATATCCCGAAGTGGGACTTAAACAGGGCTTCATAAAAGTGTGAAGTAACCGTGAATGGACTGTGTGGACGCCTAGTAGGTGACCAGACGATGATTAGCGAACGGCGTTCCGACGTGTTGCTGGCCGGAAACGCCATTTTGCTGGCGGGTGGGATTGGAGTTCACAGCTGTTTCACCTCTGTATTCCTAAATACTCTGTGATTCGAGGGAAAATTACGTGAATGAGCTCTTTAAGCTGATTAAAACCACTTTTTCGGTTCATTTTTGTTATAACCGGACGTGAATATGGCCACGTTCTTATAGACTGTTCACGGTAAAACTGCGCAATTTATAAAGCCCTGCTAAAGATATACTTGTATGCACATTGAGTATTGTTCCGCCATTTGTAAAATTAACGTTGTCGTGAGCTTAAGCACTTTGTTCATGCGTCAGTCAAAGGAAAAAACTAAAATTATTAGAAAAGTAATTTTTTTACAAGTTTGCTAATTCCTACACTAATACGAATTTAAAAAATAGAAAGTAGAACAAATTATTTTACTATTCACAAACGTTTATGTAACACTTTAAATTCAACTTTAAGGCATGGAACTACTTTCCCTCCGTCGTTACCAACTTTACTGGGCACTTGCCAGTCAGTGTGCCTGTTAAAATATATGTAGGTAGGGCCAGTGACATTTTTCAAAAGTTGATTTCATAAGTGCTTTAATAGTCGTAAACAGTCTATTAACAGAGCAAGCCATTACGAATAAATCATCGGTATATCTGATGAACTCTCTGAGGGTATATTAAAAAAATATGTGGCAAAATCAAAAATCAACTACCAGCGAAATGTTCACCTCTTCATAGACATAAATGATATTTCGCATCTAGCTTGAAACCATCGCTAATTCAACAAAATTATGTTTTCTATTCTTTGTGAACTTTGTGAACAAGAAGTTGCGTGAGAACGATGACAGGCAAAAGGATTGCGATTTGTAGACTCGGATCGAGTTTGGTGTCGGGTTTTGTTTCTTAGATATTTTTCGCTAATTTTATTTGATGGCGTTTCTTCGGTAGTCCGTTGATTTAAAAAGTCGAGAAAACTTGTACGGAATAACGACGTGGTGAAATTCAAATCCACTGGCTTTTCAATTGGCAGCCACGCATTGTTTCTACACGCCCGTCGAGGGGAATTTTACATCAGTAAACAAAGTTGTAACGGACGCATGACAACTGTGCCTGGGATTCCCTCATCTGAGCTACGAAGTTTACAGTTTGTAGTTACAGTGCCAAATGATTCCCCTACTAGTAAGAAATTGTCATATATTTGCTTTGAAGCCGTTACATAATTTATCACGTATAGAGTTTTAATTATCTGCGCGAGATGCACAAGTACTTCCAAGTCCTTCACAGCGCACATTTCAAGCTGGCTTTTTGCTTGGTTAACAAGGCTGTGCCACTCCCAGGAGGTGAGCTCACCAGTTCACCTCTCTACTGTGGATAACATTGCAATAAAGCGATAAACGTCCCTGCTAGTGTGATACACACCTTGAAGGTCCACCCGAGTCTGAGAGGCGAGTTATACACAGAGTGTCCCAGAATTCGCGACATTCACCTGAACCACGTGAATCCTACATGAAAATGGATATGACAGTTCTATTGACAAAATTACGCCCTACCACAGAGTACTCAAAGTGATCTTACCTCGAACGTTTTAATCATTTCATGCCTATTGTAGACAATCGTCAACATGTTGCAAAGGAAGGTTGTATTTGACCGGCACTGTACACAATGATCTTCTCTGTGGGTAACTGATTCCTAAACCATTCTACTACGCTACGTTATGAATGGTTCATATCACTGATCACTGAGCACAAAGACTATATAGCTTATTGGTTGCGATGACGAAACAAGTTCTTCGCCAGCTTAAGCACAATACGCATCGAGAATAACTTATTTGCAATGTCTGAAGTCATAAATTAATGTGGGAACGAAAGGGTTAAGGCTGTTNAATACGCATCGAGAATAACTTATTTGCAATGTCTGAAGTCATAAATTAATGTGGGAACGAAAGGGTTAAGGCTGTTTCCTTGTTTGGAAGCAGTGAGGATTTGGTATAGGGAAATGCATGTTAATGAAATTCTGTTTTTTTGGCGTTCCTGTTAAAGATAGATGTATGCCACCAGGGACGTTTTTGAGCAGAAAAATACGTGCTCCTTTGCTATCGATCAGAAAACTTAATAGTTATATTAAAAAATCACTGTAAAACCAATTTTTGTATTTGCCTCTATACAGAGCTTGAGAGAATCATTCCTCAGACTTAGGTTTTTGTTTCAAGTTTATATCTTCAAAATTGGGTTAAAAAATTCGAACTTCATTAACACTTATTTCCCTGTACCCAACTCTCAACCAGGCAACAGCCTTTAGCACTGCTTTATTACACGAGCTTTCTGAGTTGGTTCAGGGTGCTTGGTCCGAGTTTCGTTGCTGACTAACGACTCTGTTGCCAAACGATAGCGTAGCCGACGAAAATAGTTAACACAAAACCGGTATTCAGAGTTTCTCATCGTTTGGAAAGCTGCTGTAGCTACTTCCCCATCCCAATTAGTCGATTTTTATAGATTCCTTGCACGTTCGCCAACCTACGAACAAAGTCCTACTTGTATCACTATTAAGTTTATTTGAACTGCACAAAGCTATTGAAAATCGGCACTGAGCCACAGAAAATTAATTTCATATTTTAATGCTCGCGTAAAATAAAATAAAATCTATTACAAAATTGTTTTCATGACTTATGAATAATGTACCCTTGTGGTTGATGGCCACGTTTAAGGGCGAGTATTCCCTCCTCTCTCGTTGATATATGTTAATGTTTATGTAATGTAGCCCTAGCCAGTTCATTTTAATTACAATTTCTGGTTGTGGGAAAAAATTATCCTGCTAGTTTGAGTGGTCGTACTTTAACAGTTTATAATTGTAGGTTATAAGTTGTTTTTCGCCAACGAATTCACGTGAAGGCTAGACTTCAATGTCCTATGCCATACGTTTGGTTATTTTCGTTTGGTTATTGGCCACGTGTCTTTGTCGGGAGACAGTTCCTTATTTGACTGGGCCAATCAGAGTTAGGTAACTCCAACATTGAGTGCGCGTAATTTGCGGACAGACACCTGCAAATCGTGACAGTTAAAATCATCCAATCAGGAAAGTGGATCTGAGCTCTAGTGCTTTGGAGTGCAAGTTGTCCTGAAATATTTTCGCGAAAAAAAGGTGGCCTTAGCTATAAGTAAAACTACTCTGATTTATACAGAGGTCGATGTTCACAGCTTAGTACATTTAAATTTGTTCACGAATATCGACAACCTATTTTCACCTAGCACTTTGTTTCCGCAGTACTGTTCCGTAATTTTCTCTAAGTTTTAATGAGGCATTAAATTTATTAACAAGTTCTGATCAATTTAAAATCAGTAACACATTATGTTTGTGAATGAAGTGTGAACACGTTTTCTTCTGATTGCCAAATTATATTGCTCAAGGAAATTGCACAATTGTGTAATGTTAAGTTATTGTATATTCTAACAGCGTGACGGTTTCACTAACCTCACCCACAGTCTTCTAAATGTGATGTGAATTGTACAACTTCTCCATCTCTTTTACCACATGAAGAGAAGACACACTAGAGCTACAAGCAAGAAAAACTGAAAGCAAACACTTAAATATACTGTTTGTAGTTTTGGAGGTATCGGTAACCTGCTAATACAGAAATGTATTACTTTTGCATGAAGTAAGCATATTTCAAATATAGGAATGTACCGATATAAACTGTTGTAATGATGCCCCACGTTAAAAAATAGCCCACGTAAGTGGATAAGGTGAAATGATATGGGTGCGGAGCAGTGACGGAAGGAAATGGGAGTGCCTCGAGAAAACCCATTACCTCGTCAGCAGTGTATGCACTCCCCACATGTGAATCTCTATTTGAAAAATTTATCCCCCCCCCCCCGGGTCAGGGTAAGGGCGGTGAAAGGTTATTGTATTATGTTACTACTAAGTCAATCGCTTTATTGCATAACATGACATTTGCGACTACGATACATCGAAATTAACAATATGTCGATATTGAACATGTTGTGGTATCGCGATATTTTCCGTTGTTGTAGTCTTACAACATTCGCGAGATTTGTGGTAAAAAAATTTCCTATATTTATATTCCTACAGTATTTTATTCTTTTCAGTATTTCCAATATAGGTATTACCAGAGCGCGTGTTGTTATTAACGAGATTAACTAAGTACCTCAGTGATATTTACTGTATAGTGCCATTGATTTTTCAGTATTTTATGGAAGCGACATATCGCATTTATCGAAATGATATATAGATGTGGGTATTGCACAGTTCTATTGGTGCCGGTCTTGGGTGCGAATTTCGGAACGGCGTGTACATGTGTCGGGTCACCTCACACGGAGAGGACATGTGCTAGCGAGCGTGATCGTTAGTTACGTCACGGTGGTTCACTGCGCCTGTGAAGGTGAATGCCGCGGTCAGGAGCGGGTGACATTTAACAGCGCATCGCGACGCTAAGAGCCGCGCTGGCTCAGACTTGCCATGTCTCAGGGGTCGCGGTACATCTCGCATCTCCCACTGCAGCATCGCGGCGAACTACGTTACAGGTTGAAAAGCGTTCCGTTCCCTTGTTGTTTCTCCAAACTCCACCGACTGGAGAATCACAACAAAATGATAGTACCCCAGTCGTTCCCACAGAAGCAGTCTACACGCTAGGGAAAAGAAATACAGCTAAAGACATTTCGCGGTATAGCGAGCACTTTTGAGTGGAGAGATCTGAGCGGCTCTTAATATCGAGGTATTTAGAACCGTTAAGAGTGAAACGAGGTGAGTATGGAGCAGTGGCGGAATGCAAGGGTGATGGGAGACCCCCGAGAAAACCCACCGACCAGCGGGATCGTCCGGCGCGAATTTCACATGCAAAAATCCGAGGGTGACTCCACCGGGAATCAAACCCGGTTCACCTAGGTGGGAAGCGAGTAGTCTGACCACTACACCATCGCAGCCTGTAATCACTTTTGAGATCAAACTTAAAAAAAAAGATCACGGCCCGTAACTGCATACATGCTAGAGTACACAGTGGCATGCAATCTGTCAGTTAAGTTGGCAGCGAATCAATAAAAATAGTTCTAATACTTGTCGTTGTACTAAGAATATAATATGTAAATTTGTGGCTACTGAAGTAATTTGTGTGGTTTTATACCCACAAGATCACGAATCTGCACTTTATTATCACATTAATTTCCTAAAATGTTGACAGTTTGGCGTGGATGGCGCATGAATAAACTGAGATGACCATGGTAATGTTAATCTTACATATAGCGGAAGGATACAAATTAATAAGAAATGTATATTCTTCGCAGGGCTTTCAAAAGTGCTCGGTTAACCGTGAACAGTGTATAGGGCATCCGTCGACTAAGGTATAGAAATTATAATTTCCATACGGCTAAATGAACATTTTTAAGAGTAATGCTCTCAAATACACAAAATATGAAACAATATAATTTAATTCCCGACACCATTCTTTTTCGCAAATCCCTCCAAGACGAGTGAGAGTGGCTGAAGTCATTCACGCGCCATGGGCGCAAACTCTGGGAAACACCTCATCTTACAGCAATTTCGATACTACAAACTGTGAGAGAGAGTGCAAACTGACGTGGGATTTTAACGAATAAATATACTCTTTGTTTTTACTCAACGTCCTCTATAGAAGGAGTAAGGCTGGGGCAAGTTTACATGACAAATCCCTACGATCTTACCATTTGTCATATGGATCTTCAGATTATCTCAAACTCCAGTCCATTTTAAAGAGAGAGTTTATCTATTATCTAACATATTTACTTTTTTATTATGAATTTATTTTTTGCCGCTGCCATTGTACGATAAATTCAAGTAAACTATAAATGTGTCACTAGATAAACACAATTTATAAACCAGTTGTTATATTTTATGGTGGCCTGGGAGTAAAGGTTGGAATCTGGGAGGGTCCAAAATAAATAAGGGCATTAGCATGAGAACATTATTTTTAATAACACGAGTTGAAATAAAAAGGTTTCCTTCCTGGGATCCAGCGGGAATTATCCGTCGTTTACAAGCATGATTACATAACCGAACGTCCACGAGTACACGGACATCGTTCTCCATAGCCAGTTATCGTCTACTCGGTCGAAGTGGTTGGCTCGTGGTCAACATCGTGTTGTACGAAGGCGCAGGAATTCCCGATAGCCCGCTCACAGACCACGCTTTGGAACAACATAGCGCGTGAAGTGCGGGATGACTAGCTCATTTCTACTTTCGTTCCCTCCTTGAAGACGGGGGTTCTTCCCCTGACCTTTCTCGCCCGTCTCAAATGCGCTGCGTGGAGATAGTTCAGTGTCTGTATGCATTGTTGCGAGAGCATTGTCCATCACTGAAGGGAATTTCATGGCATCTTAGTACCCTATTTACAAGAATAACTTGGCAATTTTCTGAGTGGCACGAACCAAATTTTCGTATATTTTGAGGGATAAATATAATTCGAGCCATTTTTCACTATAGTCTATTTGCAGCATCTTTACATTTTTTGAATAAAACATTTGGAAAATCACCCCACTCATGACGTGTTTAGATGTTTCCNCCATTTTTCACTATAGTCTATTTGCAGCATCTTTACATTTTTTGAATAAAACATTTGAAAAATCACCCCACTCATGACGTGTTTAGTTGTTTTCTAACTATATCGCGTATCACAAACGTTTTTTACTTCTGTAAATATGAAAGTATATATTTTTTGGTTAAATTGAACTTTTATTAATATTTAACTACAAACTATAATATTTCATTTATAATTAATATGAATAAAGACAGAGATAAAATGTGTGTTGGTAATACTTAGTAAGAAAAAGTTATATAAAATATTATTAAACTGAGTACGAATACATACGGTGCGTTGTCACTTTGTGTAATTTGCTAGACTCGGTTTAACTTCGTTTGCACGAGGTGGAGAAGTAGCCTGAAAGTAGAACTGTAGGAGGTCTACGGAAAAGTTGTAAGGAACCACGAATGGGTTATATGGTTAGAGCCTGGAGAAATTCGCAAATGCATTTGGTAGTAGGTGAAACATCAAGCACAAATTGGGTCGCAGTTCTTTAGACACGTCCTGTAAANCAAGCACAAATTGGGTCGCAGTTCTTCAGACGCGTCCTGTATAACCACGAGCCAGAAACAAACAGAAAGCAAGAGTACAACCGAGTTACGGACAACCCTGTAGAAATTCTTCTCACTCTTACAACAGCTAGTAGACAAAACAAATATGCTGGATCGAGTAGCTGCACAGAGGCCAATTAGTTTTAGTTTGCAGCCAGATCAATTCGCAAAATACTGGGTGTTATAAATACAGTGTATATAAATTGCTTAACTGGTCTTAAATTACGATATTTTCAATGATACTGACGTCAACGTAAGTAATTAATTATATTCTTAAAATAACAATGAAACATCATATTCTTGTATTATCAAGTCTCTACTTTTTTTTTTTTAGTACGTGTAAACTCAAGAAGCAGTGAAGTAGTGGGAAAATCAGCACACGTAATTGCCAGTCTATCAGAGAAGTTCATTTCATAGCTCTGTACGGCTCCATTTTTCTTACTGGATCATGTAATATCTTACATAGCAGCTGTTACACTAGCACATTCGACAGTCATCATGATATTTGTCACCTGGTATGTCCGGATTCACAGAGCAGGGAAGGATGCGCCGGTTTTCACAACTCGTTTGGGAATATGAACAGTTCTATTTTCTTTTCGAGGTTCTAGATCAGCTCTCGTGCTTAACCNGTTTTCACAACTCGTTTGGGAATATGAACAGTTCTATTTTCTTTTCGAGGTTCTAGATCAGCTCTCGTGCTTAACCAATCACGTCGCAGTTGCAGAGCGTAGGTGACTCGCCATGGCCACTACTTGAAACGTCTTCACGTTGAAGCAAAAAAGAAGACGACGCCATATTATTCACACGTCCATGAGGTTAAGTTTTTTAAAAATGTTTTTAAATTAGGTGAAGTCAAAAAGTGTTTGCAGCTTTCAAATGTCATGTAGGGCATCCTTTCTACATGGCATGAACCATCTGCAGTGTTGCAGTGGTCAGATCACCCAGTCATGGCGAATCGAGTTCTATTCCTGGCTGAATTTTTTTCATGCGAGATACGTGGTGGAGGTAAGTTTTCTCGAGATACTCCCATTTCCCCATAATTTTCCTCCGTCGCTGATCCATCTGCATCTCATTTCAAGCTCATCGGCGCTGAAGACCTCTGCGGCTAAGCACTGCCCAACTCTCTCTCTCTTTCTCTCTCTCTCTCTATTTCTCTCTCCCTCCCTCTCGCCAGCCTTTTCTTATCTCATATATTTAAAGATCTATCTATACACAGAACAAAACAGCGTACAGTAAGCGAAGTCGTTCACATGGTATAAGACATAATTTGTTGTCGAGATTATTCCGCAGTCTAATAAATATCTGCTGCCAGTAACGCCAAACACATTTTATATTGACACCTATATATGCTACAGCAACAGAGTAATTAATACTACAGATGTGAATCAGAAGTTTATTCCACGAACTTCAACCGCACTAGCCAGCAAAATGGCGTCACCAGCCAGCAATACATTGGAACGCCGTTCGCAATTCAGCGCGTGATAACCTACTTGCGCAGCCAACGTCTCAGTCAATAAGGGAAACTTCCACAGCACGCAGTAGCCAATCAGATATAAGGGACGTTCCCAGAACTACGCGCAGCCAATCAGAGAATAGGTACGTCTACATCAAATTAATCGCCACGTTATTTCGCCTCTGTGAATTTACTTACTTAGCGGCAGAGCCTTATACTGATACTAAAAAATTTCCTGCCAACCAAATTATTCTTTATTTCAATGCCTGAAATTGTAGGACCTATACTAATTTACGTGTTTTTAAAATGCTAGAGTGTCGGCGTCCAGTACTTTTTAAGCAGCTCATCTCAGGCAAGACTGGTAGATAGCTTTTCACATGGCTGAACATACGGCCTGACATATGTGACGTTTGGAATGTTCCCCGCCCTTCTTTTATAACCTCGAAAACATTATATAAAACTTTTGCTACTGCTGTTGCTTATAAATACGGTAATTTTCAAAATTTTCAAAATAGTTTTATTTGAAACTAATTTCACAAAAAAAAAATAATACAGAAACGTAAAATAATTTATTTTACATAGGGCCACCCTTTTTTTGCAAAAAGGTGTACGCGAAAGCTAGACTCCGATATTCTATGGCATACGTGCATTTCCCTTTTGGTTATTGACCGAGAGACGGTTCCTTACCTGACTGGACCAATCAGAGTTAGGAAACTCCGACACTGAGTATCCATGATTCGCGGGCAGTCACCGGCAATGCGTGCCAGTTAAAATCACCCAATTACGAAAGTACATCTGGAGCACAAGTAGAGCGAAAAATAGGTTGCTCTAATTTTACATGCAAATAAATGTCTATCCCTCGATTGATTCCATCTAGGATGAAGCGCGGCCTTAAGGCTCCCGCCTGCCTGGAGCTTTTTTCTGCGTTTGAGGCCGAGCAGCGTGGGATCGATAAGGGCGGCACTGCCACGCGCTGCAAGTGCGCTATCGCCGCTACGCTCGGGGCTCTGAATTGGCGCGCAGTGTTCTCGTCCCTATCATTTTATTGGTGGAAAGTATGTAGCAAGGTTCAATTCATGCCCCTCGATTACTTCTGTGTGTATATAACACTTGTATTTTGAGATACAGCGCTATGAAAAAGCTGTTTTTTTTTTAGCAATGTTGGAGTGCTCCGAAATGGTGTTTCTAATGTGCGTGACATCTTGGAAGTAACCGACAGGTATAGCTTGAAGTGTGCGTTCTTTTAGTAGAGACAATCACATTGGACGCAAATTTAACAGTTTCGTGAAAAAAAAAACTGAGTTTCGAACACCGCAACGCAGTTCGAGCGCCAGGCAGGAGGGCGCCTTAAGGAGGGAGGGAATGTGTGAATGTCACATTAGTCTTCAACAGTTATAAGCCCCGGGCATTTATCCACTCTCTACTTGCCTCCTTTTGGACCGACGCACGCAGTGACTGCAGGCTCCTCTGGAAACAAATTGCATCTCCTCCGATGTCACTTTCATCCGCTCCCCCTTCCTCCTCCAGGGCATTACCCAGAGGAGAGCGTAAGTAGACCGTCGGGTCCAGACGTAACTAGCTCGGCGGTGCTCGCTCTTTTGTTCCCTTTGCTTGGTCGCAGAGCTGGCAATCCGATGAGTCACGGCTGACTGCCTGCCGCGCGGCGCCCTGTGATTTGGTCGCAGAGTGCTCGTGAATACAGCGGCGAAAGCAGCCGCTTGTACCGCGAACTTCGTCCGCACGCACCAGCAAAATGGTGTCACTGGCTAGCAACATGTTGGAACATCGTTCGCCAATCAGCGCCTGGTTACATACTCGTCAGTTGGCAGCCGAGACAAAATGGAACATTTCGCAGCACGCAGTTGCCAATCATGCTCATGACCCGTTCCCAGAGCCTCGCGCGGCCAATCAGAGAATGGGCATCCTCAACACCCCGTTAAAAAAAAAGTCACATCATTTCGTGTCAGTGTGCTTATTTACTCTGTGATTGGTGTGCTTCGCTCCCCCCCCCCCTCGAAGAAAGACTACTGCCTCCAGCGGGAAGGGATATATATATATATACACATACATACATACAATTAATATATTATAAGTTTACTAATTTGTGAGAAATAAATACCTGTATTACATCTCATAATCCATATTACTGAGGAATTATTGTCATCCTTGTTGTTTACGACATATTCATACATCATTAATAGAGATAATTAGATTTGAATGTCCTATAGGGGTCGGCCCGTGGTGGTGTAGTGGTCAGAATACTCGGCTCCCACCTAGGCGAACCGGGTTCGATTCCCGGCGGGTTTTCAAACCTTACTTCACGTTCATCGGCTCTCAAGACCTCGATGTTAAAAGCCGCCCAAATATCTTCTCTCACTCACTAAATACTTGTAAGTCAGTCTGATATACAAGCACATCAGAACGGGTATTCAAGGAGTTATTTTTCAGGCCACGAATATTCGGGTTAGAAATCCGAGTAAGTCTTGGTGTGTGTGCAGATTTTCAAATGTACTCTTCTGTTAGTTTAGCAAGTAAGTCACCCTCCGGTAAGATTAAAGGCGGTTCAGTGAGTGAGTGTATAAACTGGGGCAAAAATATAGCGTTGCAGAAGGACTTTAAGTCTGCACTGCAGATAGGTTTAACAGTTATATATGTGGAGTTTTATGATTTTAGTATGTATTGTTGTATTAACTTTTCGTCGGGATACAAATTACTGGCATTGCATGCCAACAAATTATGACTACAGTATGTTTAATTGGTTATAGGCTGTTCACGGTGAAGTGAGCACTTTTGAGGCCCTAGTTACTTTTTCCTTTCAGTCATTTTTTTTATCCTTTAACCAGCTTTTAAAACAAATATTACCATATGAATAATAAATACAGTATGTATATTCCACGGCACTCGGAAGTTAACGTCTATGGCTAAAATAAAATGTATTTATTGACGATTATTCAAAATGAAAGGGCTTTCAAAAGTGCTCACTGTACCGTGAATAACCTATAACAAAAATAAGTGGGCCGGTGTTATATACATAACAGCGCGATCTTAAGTGCGTTGGAAGTAAAGTAAAATGCAATGAAGTATCTTACGATCGAATGAACGTTAAAAGAAAACATTTTCCCCCAGTTAAATTGTTATTATTCAATAACACGTCATCCGCNCTTACGATCGAATGAACGTTAAAAGAAAACATTTTCCCCCAGTTAAATTGTTATTATTCAATAACACGTCATCCGTAAAAACACATTAGCATGTTTAAAGTGAAATTAAGTACCAGATAATATAATAGTCTGTAACTTTGACTTCGCGACATNAAAAACACATTAGCATGTTTAAAGTGAAATTAAGTACCAGATAATATAATAGTCTGTAACTTTGACTTCGCGACATAAAGTAATTCCTGGTCGTTACAAAAAAATGTTGTAGTTGTATTACAAATTCGGGTTATGTAACGTTAAGTATAATAGGTTTTACCAATTACATTATTGTATTTTTACAAAGTTTTGTGAACGTACAAAATTTTTTTCAATGTAAAATTTAAAAAAAAAGTAGTGTGGCTTTGTGGATCAACTGTCTCCCGCGTCAACGAAGGGATTCTTCGGTCGCGTAACAAATTTGCTGACAGATGTTATCTTTATGGGGCACGCTAATGAACCAGTCCTAGCATGCGGGTCCGCGCGTGCGCATGGCAAATACTTCCAATATTTCACCATTTTGTTCCCGTTTTCACTCGAGCAAATTTCAGGTAATCGCCCTGTCGCAATTACGGCAGCGCAGTTCCCACTACCGAGCGCTGAACGACCTGATACCGCTAAGTCATGCGGACTAAAAATGTTATGCAAAGCTTCTAAGTCGCATGGTTATTTTCCCTTTAAAGCTCGGTTTCAACTAATATGTAGAAATTCTTCGTTTCCGTGTCATGATTTCAGTTTCAGAGGTATTATTGGAAATGTTTGATTATAGAAAATTTACGATTTACTGGTTGTTTAGTACGTTTGTGCCTAATTTTCACTGTGTTGTTTCCGGCTTGCAAAAAGGCAGGAACTTATTGACGGAATATAAATACGTTCCTGACTTTTTACAACAAGCAGATAAAACGCAATATAAATTACGCATAAAAATAATAAACAATTCGTAAAGTATAAATTTCTTTAAATCTTACATTGTCAGTTATTACTTCGAATCCAAAATTATGACGCGAAAGCGAAGAATTTCTGCTAAAGGATCGAAGCAGAGCCTTAAGGCAAAACGCACCAGGGCCTAATGACAATAACGACCTCTACACTATCACTATCCAATCGGGACTTGTAGATTGAGTCATGATAGAAGCTGACTTAGGGTGCTCTACCTGCAACCTCTGGGGATGGGCAAAGGGGTGAAGTCAAAAGAGCTCATTGAATAGCGTCCCTGGTAAGCGTAAAAATTGCTTTATTTACGCTGAAGAATATACAAGAAATATTTATGCTCGAACAATTTCTGAAAGTGTAAAAACCACTAAGACTTCCTTGCAACAAACTTCAAATTCAAATAATACACTATTTAAAAAATATTCCAAAATACCAAATACTTTGGTGAGGGGGTGGAGATCGAGCCTCTGTTGGCTCTCTCCACCAATTTAACACGGGTGCCCACGGTTGGGCTAAAACCATGGACTGAAGATGAGATATACACTGGATTTAGGCTTGTGTGCATGTATAGTCCATCCATGGTTCTTACATCTAATCTGAATCCCTACTTAAGTTCTACTTTCAGGCTATTCCTCCGCCTCATGCAAACAAAGCTTAACCGAGCCTAGGAAATTACACCAAAGTTGGACGACACACAGCATTCGTGCGCACTCAGTTTGACAGTATGTTGCATGAGAACTATTTATTACAAGGCATTACGAATACGCCTACTTTCTCTGTGGTTTTTATTCATATCAATTAAAAATTAAATATTATAATTCATAGGTAAAATATCAGTTAAAGTTCAAGTTAACCAAATATAAGATACGTTTATGTTAAGAGAAGTACATGACGCTTGTGATAAGTTGCATATTTAGGAAACAACCAAACACGACATACATGGAGTAATTTCTCAAAGGTTTGATTCAAAACATTTAAAGATATCGCGAATAGACTATATCTTACTCTCCAGAACTGCCATTAGAACTTCCAAATTAACGTGTTTGAACAGTGGCATATACGTTTGTTTACANATATCTTACTCTCCAGAACTGCCATTAGAACTTCCAAATTAACGTGTTTGAACAGTGGCATATACGTTTGTTTACACCAGTTTCTTTTCCTCAGATTCATGCGTTTATAAAAAAAATAACATTGAACTAGTTTCCTCCCTACATAACTGTTAAAAAAACGTAGCTTCAATTTATTTTAAGAGACTGTTTACTTAAATAAGCGCTTTGATACACTAGTGTTCTACTTTTGACTTAGGTGTAACACAGATACTATGTGAACAACTTACGTAAAATATTATTTATATTTCGAAAAACANATATCTTACTCTCCAGAACTGCCATTAGAACTTCCAAATTAACGTGTTTGAACAGTGGCATATACGTTTGTTTACGTCAGTTTCTTTTCATCAGATTCATGCGTTTATAAAAAAAAATAACATAGAACTAGTTTCCTCCCTACATAACTGTTAAAAAAACGTAGCTTCAATTTATTTTAAGAGACTGTTTACTTAAATAAGCGCTTTGATACACTAGTGCTCTACTTTTGACTTAGGTGTAACACAGATACTATGTGAACAACTTACGTAAAATATTATTTATATTTCGAAAAACAGCGGGTTTGGTGTACAACCAAGTATAAGCAATCTGAACACGTGATTTTGGCATCTCTGGCGGCAATTAACGAGTCCTTGATGGGGAAATGAGCAGAAGACGAAAATCATGCTACCTCGTATTAAATATGAGATTCAAATATACACATTACTAGCGGAGTTAATGCGCACAGCAGACGCTTCAGTAAACCAAGTTTGGTTTGAACAGCTTTGATGACTCTAGAGATATGGTATACAGGTCCCGCCAGGATGAGTCACGGCGCGTGTTGCTTGCTTACAGCTGTGAGTACAGGTTCACTGCCCCATGCTACTGGCCCACCTAACTTAATCATATTTGCACATTATTTCTTGGCGTTTCTGTGTTACTTCCCATTGCATATGCTACATCACTGAATTTCTCTTTGCACGTACTTCCAGATGCCGTTGAAATAAATATACGTTTCCAAGGGGGAAATCATATGTGGTTTAATTATTTCTGTCCATACACGTGTTGCGAATAGGAACATTGTGGCACATGAATTGCCCCTGTACGTAATTTAATTTAGCGAAAACCGCATTTCGTGATCTGCAACCGTTCCGAAAATGTTGGGGATGTCGACATTAGGCGGACCGCCCAGTATATATAGACACCGGGAAATATCGCGCATTCGTGTGAGGAGAAGCTAGAGTTCAAATACATGTACATTTGACATTCTTTTTCAATCGGATCGTAGTTGTAGGCCCCATCCTGGACGAATTTGAGCACATAACTAACATGAGAGAAAAAAAGAAGGCCGATTCCGGTTCTGGGGTAAAACAGGATAATCAGCCAATAAACAACTAAGTCAAGCTCGATTACACAAAGGATTGTGGAGTCTAACCTGTTGCTGAATGAATCGGCGAAATGCCCAGGTTTCCAGGTAAATAACACCAAAAGAACAAGACCACCATTAAAAAATATGTGACTATTCTTCTACTCTTTAAAAAAATGTATGTGGCTGGCTACCCACACTACTACTCGACTGCCACTTGTGGGCTGACTGGTTCCGGAAGCTACTCAGATATGATACTCGCATTTAAGCTTAATTTTCCCGATGACGCTATCATCCAAACGTGTCGGACTAAATAGGTTATCAGAAAGTATATTTAGTGCACACAATAAGGACTGATAGCATGCCAATTTAGATTCAAATCGGTTTAATTTTTGCAGCGATACAACATGTAACACAAAGTATATTATACCACAATTTTGAAAATAAGTACCTCGCCCGTTTGAAACTACGCTTTTCATGTAAGCTGTCGTTGTACTGTTTGTATGCCAAATTTATTGAGCTGCTTTTTAGTAGTTCCTGATATATGATGTAAAAGCTTTATTTTTCGTTTTTTGCCTTCCAAGATGACAGGTAAAATAAGCTGTAAGTGAATTTAATACTCGCCATTAATGCTGTCAACGTACCAAGTTTAGTTGAAGTCTAATGGTTTGCTTATCATAACAAAGTAGCATATAATTTCGCTATTTTGAAAATGAGCGCACGGTCCTCCAAAATTATATAAGGTCGTCTAGCATAGCCATTCTTGTTTGACAAATTTGTCAGAAATCGGTTAGTGCCTTGATGTATGATGCAAACGGCATTATTTTTTCAGAGACGCTTTCTTATAAAATGTCAGACAGTGTAATGAATCAACGTTAATAGGTACTGGCAGGATTCCAAGATTGATTAAAATGTGTCTAATGGCGCGCTAATTAGAAATATTTATAGCCCTATAATATCCCAATTTCGAAAGTGTCTGGTATAATAAAATTAATTGAGTTGGGGTTCCCTATCTTAAAAATTCTAGGCTCTTAAATTCGGCAGCAATCGGTATAGAAGTTATCGATACATCATGAAAATGTTTTCTTTATTAACGTGGCCTTATATTCCAAATAGGATAATTAATGCGGTTATGCGTTTCTTGATTTAACTCTGATAATGTGAACTGTTAACACACCAATAATGACTAATTGATTGCTCAGATATTACATTACATGGGACCCGCATATTTCACATGGTCGTTATTTCGAATAAGAAAATTCGTAATATTCCAAGATTATTAAAAAAAAAAAAAAAAAGTCCTTGTTTTTATTGAGTACTTACTTTAATGAGTATCCAGTGTGGTAAAATTCGGTGCACGAATTCAAAAATATTTCATGTTACAGGAGGGGGTTGCAGACACAAAAAATACTCATCAAGCACAGACGCAAGACAAGAAGATAATGTCATAAGTCATGTCTCGTCGGAAAGTAGACTTAAAAAAACATATTATTAGATCAAATTACTAGTGCAACCCACCTGACATAACCGAAATCCAATTATATTTATAAGACAGTAAACAAAAAAGTTTTATATAAATGTCAAGATAACGTTTACTTTTTAAGAGAATAATACGTTCTTCTTATTATTTTATTACTAGAGTGTATAGTGCAGAAATAAATTTTGAAGCCTTTGAACCATCTCAAAAATCAAAATACTGTTTCGGTTATTTTGAATAATTTTAAATTTAGGGTAGCGCAAGTTGAACGTTACAGTACGTACACAGCTATGCGTTTATTAAGATCTTCGTTAACCAAGATATATGTAAAATCTTAGATGAATAAATGTGTTCACCTGTTTCATTTAAACGTGACAGTAAAAAAAAAAATCTTCCAGTACTTACACGAAAACAAAATAGACTATGACAATTCCTGAAAGTGGAAACTACAAATATTACTTCATACTACTTCACGCAACTTATTGACATTACTTACAATAGAAATGACACTACGTAGGTAATATCAAAGTAAATGTACTCAGCTGCAAGCAGCCACCAAAATAAGGGCAGTGAATTTCCGCATGAGCAGACCTGACGCATGTCGGGCCGTCGGAACCGGAATAATGTGAAGAGAACGCAGTCGATTGGCCAGTGAAATTCGAGAGAACCAGTGTGGCGAGGTTCGGGAGAGAGTATAGTGACATGTGTGTTGCTGCACGTGGTGAACTGAGGTCGCTCTGTGCTGAGGAGCAGAGACGCTATCACTCATTGTGGGAAGGGTTTGGAACCAACGCTTGGGGAAAAAAACTGCATAAAATAATTCCTTTTTTGTTTAATGTACACACCAACAGGTATACCTAAGTTATGTTGGCAGCGAACTATGAAAATGAGTTCTGTATATAAGCGTCTTAATAGAAATTTAATACTAAGAAACACTTCTTTTTTTTTACCACCTCATCACCATCTCCACCATCATCACCACCACCTTCACCATTACCATCATCGCCATCATGACCTTCACCATCACTATCATCACCACCATCACCACCATCAGTCATCATCAATCATTATCATCATTACCAGTGAACTAGGTACCTCCTACTAAATTCTGCGATAGGAGCGTGTGAACTGCAACTTAACCAGATGTCTTCTGACTCTCCCGGGGCCGCAGAACTCACGTGTCTAGCGCGCCGACCTCCCATCAAGCCGACCCGGGCTCGATTCCCGGCGGGATCCGCACCCAATTTTTGCATGTGTGGTACGTGACGGACGTTGCCATCGACCGCCATGCTTTCTCCGGGAACTCCCGTTACATCGCCACCCCGTCGCTTTTTTCCGTCTCCATCTCACTTCACCGTTGTAATTTATTTATAAAAAGTAATGAAAATTGCATTTTAAGTAATGAAGAATAAATTATGAGAGACTAACATTACAAACGAAGGAAATTGTAAGTCCCGAAGGGCCGTTGAATAGGAATAACAAGGAATTTACGGCATTTTTTTTTTCATCGCCACGAATGCTAAACACGTTGTTATTACCCATTAAATTCCTGGGCGCAAAACTTTTTACGTACACTATTGTATACAAAGGCTATTTTTTGGCCAGTTATGTACAGGTCATGGTTCAGTCCCCAAAGCTGTCGAGTGTCTTCACTGAGAGTAAATTATTCGTAAGCATTGCTTCTGCCATAGGATGTAAATAGCTCTAATCACTATAAGCTATCAAGCCCGCCGCTTGGTTGTGATATAGGAACAAGTATTTCTACTCCTTAACCCGTTCAGTCACTGACTAGTACTGTACGCTGCAAGGGATGTGCCCAGTCTTCATCGTGGCTAATTTGCTTTGTGGAATGTTGTGCATCTCTCGGACATGATCGGTTAGCGCCAATATCATCGAGCACGCAGTGCGTTGTTCGCTAGTCGCGAGAAAATAGATGAATACCAGCAGAGCGCATACAAAAAATCACGCCATCGCAACACTTGAAATCAGAAATTAATGTGATAACGAACGGATTACGTACAATACTGGTTAGAAAATTATCTACAGGCTGTTCACGGAAAACTAAACAATTTAGGAAACCCTGCTTGAGATCTGCTTGTATTTACACTCTGTATTCATCCGCCATATCTAAAATTGACATTGCCGTGGGCCTATGGTCCCGCGGGCCTAGTCAAGTGAAAATGTGAAATTATTATATAAGTATATATTTTGTCAATTATTACACCTATGTGCTTTAAAAAAACATAAAGTCAAATAAATAATTTTAGTGATCACAGATATTCACCTGACACTTTTACTTCAACGTTAAGACATGGAACTTTTTTCCCTCCGCCGTTACCAACTTGACTGGACGCATGCCAGTCAGTTTGCCCGTTAAAATATATACATGCAGGGGCAGTGAAATGTTTCAAAGCTTGATTTCGAAAGTTTTGAATCAACCATGGAAGACTATAGCTGCAGCGCCACAAAACATAAATAAACGTGTGACTGAGAGGCCTGAGGGCGCTTCAAATCTCTCAGCTCAACTGTGTTTCTGCTCCACCGGATATGGGTATAGTCCATTCACGATTACTTAACAACTTTTCTGAACTCCTCCTAAGTTCTACTTCCAGGATATTCCTCCACCCCATACAAACAAAGTCTTGAAAATTACACCATGGGACAACACACCGCATTCGTGCGCACTCAGTGTAATCATTTTTGCGCAAGAACTATTTCTCACTATGTATTACTAACACACCTACTTTCACACGGTTTTTTAATTCATATTAACTATTATTGAAATATTATAATTTATAGATAAAACGTGAATAATATTTCAATTAAATTAAACATTAAGGTCTACCAAGGCGAACCGGGCTCAATCCCCGGCCGGGTCTCTCAGGATTTTCGCAAGTGGAAATCGTGTCGGACGATGCCACTGGTTGGCGGGTTTTCTCGCCATAATATAATTAGAAAACAATCAGACACGTCATATGTGGTACGATTTTTCGAATGTTCGATTCAAAAAAGTGTGAAGGAACTGCGAATAGACTTTAATGAGTTTTTTTTTCCTTCTCTCGCCGTTTAGCAGTGGCGGTTTGGAGAAGGGATGGTGGGGGCAGCCCCTGACCCGGTGGCGAGCTTGACACTAATCGAGGAGGTGGCGCGGGTCGCCGAGCGACAAGGCGACGAGGTGACGGGGCGACGGGACGGCCCGCGGTGGCGTGGGTGCAGGGACACAGTTCACGCGGCCTTGCGTGGGTCTCTCCCCGGCCCTGACAGCGCCGCCGGGCTGCAGCGAGGTAAACAAACATCAGCCTCGGCGCGAACACGATTGTCCCTCCCCGCAACTCTCCTTATACAACAGTGTACGCCGCCTGGCGACATTTAGATTTAGGGCCGCGAAAAGTGGTACCTTGCTTACTCCTCGACCAAACACTCTCTATAGTCTTTTCGTGGTTGCTTCGCACTTTTTTTTTAATCAAACCTTTGAAAAATCACCCCATGCATGACGTATCTGGTTGGATCCTAATTATGCTGTGTATCACCAGCGTTTTATACTTGTGTTAGTTTAAAAGAACGTCACTTTTTATGAACTCAAACGTTTATTTATATTTTGTCAATAAATTACAATATTTCATTTATAATTAATATAAATAAAAACAGCTAGAAGATAGGTGTGTTAGTAATGTCTGGTAAGAAATAGTTCTCTTGTAGAACATTATTAAACTGAGCGCGCAAGAGCGCGGTGCGCTGTCCCTCTGGTGTAATTTTCTAGGCTCGTTCAAGCTTTGTTTGCACGAGGCAGATAAATGTCCTGGACGNAGATAGGTGTGTTAGTAATGTCTGGTAAGAAATAGTTCTCTTGTAGAACATTATTAAACTGAGCGCGCAAGAGCGCTGTGGGTTGTCCCTTTGGTGTAATTTTCTAGGCTCGTTCAAGCTTTGTTTGCACGAGGCAGATAAATGTCCTGGAAGTATAACTTACGCAGGGCTTAGGAAAAGTTGGAATTAACCGTGAATGGACTATATAGAATGTCCCAGAACGCGCGCATAAGAACCACGCCACGTGAATCCTGACCGAAAATGTTAGTGGCAAAATGTCGTACGATAACATATTTCGTGCACTGTGTGGCAACACAGCGCGGTGTTAGTACCCTCTTGCGCTCCACTGATACCGTACTACCACTGGCCTTGGCCATCATATTGTGGGCGCGGGTTCAAATCCCGCCCGGTCCTAACATTTGTTCAACGTGTAGTTTGCATAACGCGTTGACCATTGTTCAAATGAGGGGACTAACTCCGTGCTGTGTTGCCACATTGTGAACGAAAAAAATGTCATCGAACGACAATTTGCCACTAACATTTTCGTCTCCGATTTCGCTCAGGATTCACGTTCTGGGACATCCTGTATAGCCTACTTCGACTCGTATCCGGGAGGAGCTGAGCACATAGTACTTAACGGCGCTACGCAGTGTGGGAACTGCCAAGTGAAAGGCGGGTGGTTAGTGAGTGGAGAGATTTGGGCGGCTCTTTACGTCGAGGTCTTGAGAGCCGATGAGGGTGAAGTGAGGTGAGTATGAAGCAGTGCGCGGAAACGGANATCGTCCGGCGCGATTCCCAAATGCGAAAACCCGGGGAGCGACACCGCCGGGAATTGAACCCGGTTCGCCTAGGTGGGAAGCGAGTAGTCTGACCACTACACCACTGCGACCCTGTGTGTGAGAGAGTGAGTGTGTGAGAGATAGAAAGATTTTAAAAATGATCGTAGGTATGAACACACAAATTTTTTATTTGTTTTGGCTATACTCCTTGAAGATGATAAGGCAATTCAAAGGCATGGGTTATAATTTTCTTTTTGAATCAATGATACGATTATCAAAGTTGCAAGTTTTCCCGTTTAATGCATATAGGTTTTAATGTTATGTAAAGAAAACGTAATGTGTACGTAACAAACCGTGTACATATGATTAGGTTGAATTTTTCATTCGTGTATGTCAATACCGGTTTCATTTCTTTTCAGCCAATCTGGGAATTCATTCATTTATCCAAGCAAGGTAAACAGATCCAATGTTGAGTCTTAAAGAGGAAAACGCAAGCTGCAAGCACTTAGCTTGACTACATAAAATATGCTTTCCGGTTGAAATAAAAATAATGCACACGTGTGGAAGAGAACATCGAATAAATGAAACCAGTTTTCGCAGTTCCGGAGGTAAAACATGCATTTATGAAAGAGTTGCGTGATGTTTTATCAGAATTAAAATATACTCTGGTCATTGAGATGTAAAGGAAGACATGAAGGAAATCAGCGCCGTTGCAGCTTCTTACCTTAGAATATTTCCATAATTGTGAAACTGCTCAGAGGTGAAGTAAATCGCTTGTCTAAAAGACGCGTATGCTATCTACATTACATCAGCCTGTTTACTCGTCAAAGAGCAGGTTTTTTTTTTCATAGCAAGTGCTTACATAAGCCCAGTATTTCTACCGAGTACACCGCTATACTCCATACACGATTACTTCCAACTTTTCTGAAGCCTTGGTGAAGTTCTACTTTCAGGCTATTCCTCCGCCTCGTGCAAACAAAGCTTAACGAAGTCTAGAAAATTACATCAGAGGGACAGCGCACCGGATTCGTGCGCACTCAGTTTAATAACATTGTGCAAAATAACTCTTTATTAACCAAGACGCCTTTCTTCCTGCTTTATTCCATATTAATTATAAATGAAATATTATTATTTAATAAAGTATAAATAAAAATGTAATTAAATTAAAAATGAGGTACTTTTATTTTAACAGAAGTATAAAACGCTTGTGATACTTGACATATTTAGGAAAAAACCAAACACGTCATACATGGGGTGATTTTTCAAATGTTTGATTCAAAAAGTGTGAAGAAACAGCTAATAGATTATATATCAATAAATTACGAGGAAGTGAACAAATCCTTTGGCGGAAGTAACAGCAACTAAGTGACAGGCTTTCTAGACGAAGAGAGAGAGGTTTCCTATGAGATACCAAGTACATTTACTAAAAAAAAAAGTATTTGTTTACAGTAAACAATATTTTACAGATAGGCATTTTTTTTTAAATAATTTTTGTGGCGATTGGAATAGTAACAGTGTCTCTTACCGGATTTATTGATGCTTCATAACGGTATGAATAATTCCAATGAAACGAGTTGAACACCTGGCAGGAAATAAAAAAATAAAGCTGTAAAAATTGAAACTATTTATCGACGTGTATGTCATGCTATTTAAAAACGTTCACATTTCAATAGCAGTTACATTAACCAAGGTTGCTAAGTCGTCCTGCACGGGTGCCAACGTTATCGGTTTTAATGTCGATGCTGCATTCTGTACTGCACGTAGAGCAATACAAATATTTAGTTGCACCAACCAAATCCTACACGTTTGGAGAAACCAAATAAGGACAACAAAATAATTTGGTTTCAGAAACAAAGTATTTAATTGTCCCTATAATAAACTATTTATTTGGTTGCGCATGAACAAACTTTGTTTTATTCCAAACCAAACCATTTTTTTCTCAGTTTAGATGCCCGTTGTCCCTGAAAGGATGGAGCATCGACGGAATGCAGTGGTAAAAATGAGAGCACCCCGAGGCAACCCACCGGCCAGCGGCAACAACCACCAACGCCCAAATACGAAAATCGAAGCGCGACCTCGCCGAAGCAGTCTGGTGGGACTGCGTGTATTTGACTCTATAAGGACAACATTGGGCGTGTAGCCATCTTGCTGTTATCAGTTCCGTTTGTACCCAGGAGCGGCAGCACTGCAATTGCAGAGGAAATGCTGGAGGTAACACAGTTTCCTTCGAGCAACTTATGTGGATTTTTAAGTGTAATTGGAAATTTGAGTTGATTTGAGAGATCTGGGCTGCTCTTAACGACGTATTGAGAGCCAATGAGGGCGAAATGAGGTCATGACGGGTCGGCGCCGGAATGGAAGGGCGGGGTAAACGGGAGATCTGGCACGATTGCCACTTCCGAAAATCTGGGCTAACACGGCGAGGGATTGAACTCGGTTCACCTTGGTGGGAGGAAAGCAGTCTAACCGCTCAGCCACCGTGGGCCCTGGAAAGAGACGATGGAGGAGGAAACCTTTGTGCCAGCTGTTCACCAACTTCACTCAGATGACGGTTGCTTTTTCCAGCAGGTTGGTGCACCACCACATTACCATCGAGACTAAGGCCATTTCTCATAATCAAATTTTCTTCCAATTGCTTAAAATTTTTATTGAATTAAATTCATTGAATGCTATATGACGCCATAAAAGCCTCATAATCGCGGCCATTTTCTCCTTCAATTTCTCGAATGTGTCGTTTTCCTTCAAGATTTCAGTTTTGGACATGCTCTATATTTTCTCGGATCAAAAATTTCAGTCGCCGATCACAGCTTTTTTGACTATATTAATGTAAGCAATCTCATAATAATAGAGTTGAGTGTCCACATTTAAAGTTGTTACAAAATAAGGACGCATATTTAAAAAAATTAAAATGTACAATAAAATAAAGGAAATTTGTTGTGGTTTAACCAATTATTTTCGTGTCGTGCATGAGTCGCAGATANTAAAATGTACAATAAAATAAAGGAAATTTGTTGTGGTTTAACCAATTATTTTCGTGTCGTGCATGAGTCGCAGATACTTGTACAAATTTATTTTTTGTGTTTATATAAATCTTTTCATTAAAAAGTTTGTGATACATTTTTTTATGCAGACTTGAAAGTTGATAGTGTGAAAGGGCCTTTACGGTCGCTTATTGGTGAAACATTTGTTGGGAGGTTGGTAGGTCGATGAGGAAGTTTCGAGCGTCTGTCCAGATCTCCAGATTTAAGGCCGATATATTTCTATCTGTGGGGAACTCTGAAGGACACCGTGTACGCCACAAAGCCGCGGACACTGGATGCCATGAGAGACAGCGTCGCAGGCGATGTCTTGCTGCTCATAGCGGACATTTTGAACATTTCCAACTGTTACTAACATTCACACACACTCATCATTGTCCTTATAGCACTATGTGCAAGCAGTCCTGTCAGTTTGTCTTTAATAGTTTCTGTGTTATTTCCGTTCAAATAGAGTAAATATTTTGGGACAACCGGTATAACGTGTTGTATCTAAAGTGAATATAAGTTCCAGTCTGTTAAGTACGGTGAATAAATGGTCAAAATAGGTCCATCTATTTCACTTAAATAATTTTAAAAAACTCCAGTTAGTTAAGAAGCTGGCTGTACCCAGAAATTGTTACTGATATGTATTAGATAGAAAGCATGCAACATCTCAAAATATTAATTCAAATGTCATACCTACTGTATGAGGCATCCATTTAAATAATTTTTATTTATAAAATTATTACAAAATGTGAAGACGCACTCGACAATTACTTACCGTTCACTGAATTTGTTTGCTTGTTGGTATACTGCGATTTCAGAAGCAGAACCGATCAGGAAAACTGTGAATGTTGATCACCTTACGTAAGTTGGCTTAGGCGAGATAATTTTAATGGTAGTCGTTTTTGTGCGAATACTTCCCATTAAAAAAAAAAANTTACGTAAGTTGGCTTAGGCGAGATAATTTTAATGGTAGTCGTTTTTGTGCGAATACTTCCCATTAAAAAAAAAAAGTTTTCTTTTTTTAAATTGGGATGTCTTTTGCATGTATGTAAATCGACAGGTTTTATGATGTAACATAGGGGAATAATATGGTCTCGTCTATCACATTACATAACAACAGTAATAAACATTAACATCAAATCGATATAAAATTCATTTGTAAGTTAAGTAATTATAAATTTACATTAAAAATGTTAATATTCGTAGTTTTCTGATCGTTATATTCACATTTGTCGAGCTACCCTTACCTTGAACTCCTACCCTCGCCTTGAACTATCTGGCGACGTAACTTCTCACTGGTGAAAGAATGCAGAGAAGAGCTGTTGCTCTTTTTTTTTTTGCAAGCACGTTTTTTTATATTTAGGCTAGACTGCCTTGTAACCTTCAGAAACCAACACGCGTGTGGTCGTTCTTGTTTAGACTCGTTCCACAAAGTTAACTGTCGACATTCCGAACAGCAGTTGTAAAACTGTTATGGAGGCCACGAAAAGAAGTAGAAGAATCAGTCAAATTAGAAGAAAATACGCTTGAATTAAAACAAGAATAACACATCGCAGACGGGAAGAAACTCTAACGGTGCAATAAAATTACGCGGTAAATAATTTCCTTGTTTCGACCCAGCTACTTCAATATCTAAGTTGTACGAATCCACAATTATTTAGAATTACCTCACACATTATTTTTAAATATAACAAATATATATTGAACCACTTCAGCACATAACGCGAGTGCAGTATATAAAAATTATAATCGTAGAATATTGTGTTGATTAAGTATTACAGAACTGTTCAGACACGAAGATTTAGCTTATTGAGTCCTTTAATGCATTTGATAAGACAGTTAANATTAAGTATTACAGAACTGTTCAGACACGAAGATTTAGCTTATTGAGTCCTTTAATGCATTTGATAAGACAGTTAAAGCTACAATTTCTTGCATAATGGATACAAAACATAAAGGAAAACACTGGAATACTGACATGCGACATTTTTAGCACTTGAAGCAACTTAGACTGGAAGTGGCGTCCATTCTGTGCACATTAAACGTAAAAAAACCAAATTAACAAAACAAGCAAGAAATGTCTGGATTCCAAAATTTTCAATATCTCAAAAAGCACATGCACAAAATATGGACTCTGCGTATTCAATATTCCTAGTGATGTACAGATTAAAAGTTGAATATGTATCGCAAAACACACGGCGTAATTATTGCCAGAAGATGTGATAAGTAGATCTCTACTTTTGCGATACATATGCAAAATTCGCGTTATTATTTCAGTACAGGCTGAACTACAAGTTTCTGAGCGTTTGGCCAACTTCAGCCACTGGTCAAGAATATGTTTATCTCGCCTCGGATAACTCTTGAGCCAATAATATAAATTCAGAGGTGGAGTAACCAATCTCTTTTGAGGAGATCAAGCAGATACGTGAAATTGATTACAGTGCAGCGGCCAATGAAACCACGAACTGTGATCACTTAGTCATAAGGCAGTTGAACCTATCATATCACCGAAATATAATGCGAATTTTGCAAGGCTCTAGTGATAAGTAAGAACATGAATCAGATTATACAGGCCTACCTCAAACTACACAGACGTCCACAAATTATTTGCTTTCAAATATTAACCTTTTCAAACACGACTGAAACAACCCAGTTTTCATCAAGAGTATTTTTATTTTATAATATATAAAATCCCAGTCTTCCAAAGCGTTATAATTGAACTCCAAGGGGTCACGTTATCCATGTCGCCCATGGGTTTTCACCAGTATTAACAGAGACGGCTTGCCTATTTAAACTGCGTAAACTGAAACTAATACACGTCTTGTTTATAGCACGCCGGAGGGTCATTTCTTTAGGACTAAAAAACATTCGTCGCTGAACACGCCCACCATCCATTTTACAACTCGCACAGTGTGCTAATATCTCGAAACCTAACTTCTAGTGTCACAGCTTATACCACTATCGAACTATTTACTTTTTTTTTTAAATAAGTCAGCTACATGATTGAAGGAAAAATACAGTTATAACTACCGCAAGTTTACGTGGAAGTTCTAAAGAGGTATAGAGGTATTCTCAACTGTTCTCATCTACGCTGTCCGAAATACGAAAAATTGGCAACATAAGGCAGGTGATATCGCATCATCCGTTACATCTGGGATCTGCCAATTTTTTTTCCCACTCAGTCTACTTCAAAAAATTTTGGCACTACAGAACATAAATAATTGTTCGCAAACACTTTTAATTTGTGGCCTTTATTATTTTGTAACAGGTAACAGCCAAAAATAAATGTGATTATTTTGTGCGGATATAACTACGGAGGGGTTAACAGTTATAAATAGCCATACAATATGGACTTTCCTGTGGTCTCACAAAACGAAAAAAAAATTTACTTCCGAATATTGGATGGAAATCCATAAATACCAGTTAATAGTTTGAATGCTGTGGACGTCACATGACGTGGTCTGAATTGAGCATGTGTGTGTGGAGTAAGCCATAATATTACAACGTTCACAATTTTGTATACACTGGTGAAGTAACATTAGATGCCAGCAGTTTTCGTGGAGCTCACTACAACGTAATAATGTTAGTCGGCGGCATTCTGAACTTTAATGCATGTTACGTAGGAAAGAAAGAAAGAACGTTTGATCGAGACACACTTACTGCAATGCACAACCACNGAACTTTAATGCATGTTACGTAGGAAAGAAAGAAAGAACGTTTGATCGAGACACACTTACTGCAATGCACAACCACAGAGTATTTAAGAATGAAGAGGTGAAACAGCTGCTTATACAGAGAACTCCAGCCGCACACGCCAGCAAAATGACGCCACTGACCATCTACAATGTCGGAACGGCCCGTTCGCCAATCAACGCCGGGTAGCTAGCTCACTTGTAAACCGGAAGCCCAGGAAATAGGGAACCTCCCTTTTGCATGTAGTAGCNGAACTTTAATGCATGTTACGTAGGAAAGAAAGAAAGAACGTTTGATCGAGACACACTTACTGCAATGCACAACCATAGAGTATTTAAGAATGAACAGCTGCTTATACAGAGAACCACAGCCGCACACGCCAGCAAAATGACGCCACTGACCATCTACAATGTCGGAACGGCCCGTTCGCCAATCAACGCCTGGTAGCTCACTTGTAAACCGGAAGCCCAGGAAATAGGGAACCTCCCTTTTGCATGCAGTAGCCAATCAGACACAAGACTCGATCCCAGAGCCTCGCACAGCCAATCAGCGAGAAGGTACGCCCACATCAAAGGAACCGCCACGCCATTTCGTGGAGTGAAGTGGAGGGAGTTAGGTGGCTCGTAACCCTTTCATTCACACACATTAATTTTTAGTTTCTGGTGTTGCAAATTATAAAAATTTTGATGCGTGCTGTACTTAAGCTGGCAAAGAACTTGTTTCGTTATCACAACCAATAATCTGTGGTCTTTGTGCTTGGTGATCAATGATATGAACCAGTCATAACGTAGTGTAGTAGCATGGGAAGAACTATAGGTACTGAGCCTCGCAGAGTACAGCACCGGTTAAATATAAGCTTCCTGTGCAACATGTTGACAATTTTTTACCATGGGTAACATGGGTAGGGTTAACATCGTGGTCTTGAGAGCCNGTAGGTTTAACATCGTGGTCTTGAGAGCCGATGATGGTGACGTGAGGTGAGTATAGAGCATCGCCGAAAAGGAAGGGTGGGGGAAACGGGATATTCCCGAGAAAACCCGCCGACCAGCGGCATCGTCCGGCACGATTCCCACGTGCGAAAATCCGGGAGCGAGCCCGCCTGGAATCCCAACCCGGTTTGCCTAGGTGAGAGGAGGATGTTCTGACCACTAGACCTATACCACCGCGACCCAACGCCATGTGGTGTCCGTGTATTTATTTATTTACTCTGTGGTTAGGCCTCCTCGAAGTATGAGCGTGACGGTCTGGCCAGGTAGAGTTGGGAAGTGACGGTGCTGTATTCTTGTACATCCGGATGCATGTTAAACAATAGCTTCTATCTGTTTGATGTCGTACGTCATGACCACTTTCTCTGCACCCAGCTTCATGCGGGAAAGCTACTAAACAACGCACAAACCGGTCTGCCAGACTTCTGTAAATAAAAGAACGAGATTAACATCAAACGTGATAGAGTAATGTTAGCGCTACGGCATAAGCAAGAGGTTACACGACAAGCCCGTGTACGCTAACTCTACTTTTGCCATAGACGTAACCCGTCAAGATCTGGACTGGTCCGGGCCAATAAAAAACGTTTCAGACTGGCACGTTATGGTAATAGTAGCCAGTGGACAAATGCCAACCATTATAGTAGCTACAAGACAATGAATTCAAAACTTTTGCGTAAAATAATTCGTGCTGTCTGCGTCAAAATCGCATAAATTTTCTGTAGCATTGTAGTTTCTAAAATCCTATAGTGTCTTGTTACCTTTGTATGCATGTGTATGCATATATATATATATGTGTGTATGTGTGTGTGTGTGTGTAACCTGAATCAGCGAAATGTGAAAACGTCTTTGCACACACGCCACCCACACGACAATAAACCTCCAAACAATATAAGGGCCGCGGCGATATAGTGGCCATACTACTCACCTCCCAACTAGGCGAACCGGGCTCGAGTCCCGGTGGGGTTGCTCCCGGATTTTCGCGAGTGGGAATCGTCCGGACGATGCCGCTGGTCGGATGGGAAGGGGGGGTTCGGGGATCTCCCGTTTCCCCCGCTCTTGCATTCCGGCCCTCTTCGGCTCTCAAGACTTCGATGTTAAGAGCCGCCCAAATTTCTCCATTCCAATCCAGACTATTTACACAGTATACCAACTTTCCCCGCGATGACTGGCTATCGTTAATTACGCAAACTTTATGGGTCTCTAATTAGGTCTATCTGTAAGAAGAACACAACCAAACACTCTTGAGAAATGGTTTTCAATTTAACCACATCAGTGTATACGCGTATTAAAAAAGCAAAAAATTAAAATTTTTATTAAAAGTAAATTTATGGTAGCTTTGCTGCTAATATTTTTTAAAGAGAGATTGAAGTGCGTAGAAGATAACATCTACGCATAGCAGCGACGCTCAGGATTTAAATATTTGATGTCTGCTATAAAGTACATCTTCCATGCTATGCATTGGTTAAAAACTTCCATTACAGTTTAGAAAGGATAATGAAAAGTTTGTACAGTGAAGTCAAATCGGTTCTCAAAAGTGCAAAGAACGAAAAGTAGGCCATTTTAATAGAGCGAGTTCAAATCGTGAATGTGAATTTTATNCGGTTCTCAAAAGTGCAAAGAACGAAAAGTAGGCCATTTTAATAGAGCGAGTTCAAATCGTGAATGTGAATTTTATCGCCCCGGTATTTAAGAGCCAGAAAAACGATAAATGATTCAGCATGAACTCGAGACGGGAGCACATTTCTTTTACCGAAATGTTGTTCTGCGGTTGGGCAATCGACGCCGCTCTCAGTTCGCTGCGGCGAGTGCAGATCTTTGTCGGCGGATAACGGGGGGTGCGGGTGGAGGTGCGAGCATGCTCGCGACAACTCGCCGCGCCGTGGGAGGGCCAGCGAAGCCGGATTGACTCGTTCTGAAGTCGTGATCCGGGCTTACGGCGCGGAGTCACCGTCATGCCTTCGCGGCTTGTCGTTCACCTCAGAACAGGCAGGGACACAAACTGCCTTCTCCCGTCACGCCGAGTTCGCAAAGGAAATGTTATGCACGCTCGCACAAACATATAAGTTCTACTGTGCGCTGTGCTTTATCATAATTTTTTTCCCTCTCCATTCGTAAGAATGTTAAAAGTCTGCAAATGTTGATATCAGATGTGATTACAAAGCGTCCGTTTGAACCCTGATTCTACGCTACGCCGGGCACCTGTGTGCGACTGCTGTAAATTAAATCATGGTAATAGCAAAGCCATTGCAAATTTTGTTAGCGCGTTTGCCTATAGTCTCCTGGTGCTAACACAAAGTAGCTGCGTAGTCGTCTGTGTATTTTAAATATTGTTTATTAAAATGTCATTTGAAAATATAGTTATCGCGAATTATTTAGTAAATGACCGAAATAGCCAATACTTTTTTTTATATAGAAATTTGCCCTTTTTTTTTTTTTTTTTTTTTTGTGAATGACACAAAATCAGCGCTTATTCTGCAATCGCAAGCCAAAGAAAAAAAGTTGACAAAGTTAATCCCCGCAATCGTTTCGGCTTATTTAATGGGCCGACTCGTTTTGCATTGCTGCATACAGTTTTCGAAAAGCAGCGTGCGGTAAACAAACTACTGGTGGAGTGGTGAGATTCGGGCGGCATTGAGGTCTTGAAAGCCGGTGAAGGCGAAACGAGNACCCGCCAATCAGCGGCACCGTCCGTCACGATTCCCACGTGCGACAATCTGGGAAGTTCTCCGACGGGAATCGAACCTGGTTCGTCCAGGTGGTAGGCGAGTAGTCTAACCACTACACCATCGCGGCCCCTTCAGATTAGTATACGATTTTAGCAGATATACTGGCGTGCTTCCGGTCAAGTTGAAAGCGTTGTAAAAAAAATAGTTTTGTCCTCTAACGCCGTATTTAAAACACTTCTTTAAAGTTTGCTAACAATGAACTAATTTAATTAAATTACTGTTTCTTTTTTGCTTATAAGAATGGAAAGTGCCATAGACAGTTTTTTTTTTGTGTTTACAAAATCCTTTTTTTATTTTTGGAAAATAGTTGCCAAAATTATTTATGTAACACTACAAGTGTATTAGAGCAAATTCTACTACAATTTCTGATGTGACGATATAAGTTGGATAATTATTAAGAATAAGGACTTTTCAGAAAAACGGCAAAATATTACCTGAAAATGGTTTATATGGACGTTAAAAATCACACTTAATACGAATTTTATGGGGGATCAGGTAATTTACAGTATATACCATGAAATGCGATAGTGAGGAGAGCTATGAATATCGGGATGTTTTTGCAGTAAAACAAGTAAAATGAATGTAAAATATATTTCTAACGGGTCTCTGAATCGTGTTAAATGCGAGAATACCTTTGGAAACCAAACCTTATTTCACACAACGTGATTCACAAGGTATGTTTATACCGACGCCCTAAGGTTATACAGGTATAAACTACGGTAATCAAGCAGTGTCGGAATATCATTTAATTCCGTTGAATTTTCCGAGGTCTTACCTTCACGAGAGAATTGTACTACGTAACGTGAAAGTACTAGAAAATATATACATGCAGTATAGCATACAGTGGCATGCGATGAACTGTTGCTAGGTAAGCTGGTGCTTGCTCATTGCTGTAGATTCTCAGTGCACGCAACAGGAACACATAACCACTGCGGAGCCGAAGGAAACGGAATGTACTTCGACTAACCACAGCGAGGAGGAAAGGGATCCATTAAACACGTCCTGTGGCGACACCTGCCGAGCTACGTTTCAGTGGTGGAAGTGTGAACTAGCAAGCAACAGCGCACAGACCAGAGCTAACGCCAGTTTACTACGTTCCTAGGTGTTGTTTACGAGCGGTTTACGTGCATCACCATGATACTTTTGTTGAACAAACGATGCTCAGAGACAGGAAACGAATTTGCATCGGTTGTGGTTTTCTGGCTTAATTTTTTACCTATTTCGCGTGACGGTTGTATGCAGGTGGCGTGTGTTAAGTGCAGTATGCCGTGTGAATTTGACCGTGCGAAGGCTTGTGATTTACGAGTGCTATTAAGCGCGTTTCGTTACGATTGTTTCCATTTGACGTGTTCAATCTAGTCACTGTGCGAATATACGAGCGTTTCTTTGCAATTATGTCTATCTGAAGTATGTGTTGCATCTAATTATTGTGCGGAAACACGAGTTTTGGTGTGTAGATTCGATGCATTAGAATAGAAGGTAGATGTGTCCTACGCGTGAGTTATCAGCAATACGTTGTCAAGGGGCTATACTCGTTGCTTACATGGGTGAATAACGTAATTTACAGTGCAGTTTTTGTGTGGAAAGTAAGTGTTGTGATTTGTACCGTCTAGTATTGCATTGAAGGGCTTACGTACTGCTGCCGCCTAGCCGTGTCAAATGCAGAATACCTAACCAAATTTAACCCAACTGCATGATATGTATTGACTCTCAAGATCTCGATTTTAAGAGTCACCCAAATCTCGTCACTCACTCATTCACGATAGGTGAACCACAGGGGGTGGATGAACTGACGCGCGCTTCCTTATTACACTTTTTATAACACAATCGCATGTCGGCACTCTACCCCTGTTATCACCTATAGTGAAGTTAGGTCGAGTTAGGTTAGGTCTTCTTGCATTTATCAAGGTTAAGCAACCGAAATGACATATAATTTACATAAAATTTACGTGTTATACCCCAAACTTTCCGTGATATTCATAGCAGCCCCCACTATCGCGTTTGGTAATATGCAATACGAATTCCGTGATGCCTCTAGTAAATTCGTGTTGTGGGTGATAAGAAGAAGCACCTATTTTTCGCGGNAATTTGCCCTATTTTTTTGTGTATAACACAAAATCAGCGCTTATTCCGCAATCGCAAGACAAATAAAAAAGTTGACAAAGTTAATCGCCGCAATCGTTTCGGCTTATTTAATGAACCGACTCGTTTTGCATTGCTGCATACAGTTTTCGAAATTTTAACAGCGTGCGGGAAACAAACATTTTCATGGGGTATGTTACCCGCACTGCATTTTCTTACCAGCTTATATTTATAATGTGAATACAGAATAAAGTTTGTGTACCAGCTGTGCAGCAATGTTACAAAGTATAATGGTTTTGTTACGAACAGATTTGTTAAAACGAAGCGATTTTAACTATTAATTAGCACAGATGTGAAACCTAAATAATTTATGTCCATTGGAAGTATATCAAATTTTCTCTGGCTACGTTTTGAGTATGCAAAATAAATGGTATTAATAAAGTCAAGGATCAGGTGTAAAATTGAATGTAAAAAAACATAACTTTACTGTACGTCCTCATGACTTTAAAAAGACTGCGGCCAAGTTGTTGGTCAATGTTAGAGACGTGCAGGAGACGAAAATCAAACTACTAGTGGAGTGGAGAGATTTAGGCGGCATTGAGGTCTTCAAAGCCAGTGAAGGCGAAGCGAGGTAGATATGGAACAGCCCCGGAATGGAAGGTCAGGAGAAACAGGAGTTCCCCGAGAAGACCCGCCAACCAGCGGCACCGTCCGTCACGATTCCCACGTGCCACAATCTGGGAAGTTCTCCGCCGGGAATCGAGCCTGGTTCGCCCAGGTTGGAGGCGAGTAGTCTAACCACTACACCATCGCGGCCCCTTCAGACTAGTATACGATTTTAGCAGATATACTGGCGTGCTTCCGGTCAAGTTGAAAGAGTTGTAAAAAAAAAAAAGTAGTTTGGTCCTCTAACGCCGTATTTAAAACACCTCTTTAAAATTTGCTAGCAATGAACAAATTTCACTTAATTACTGTTTATTTTATGCTTATAAGAATGGAAAGTGCCATACAAGTGATATACAGTTTTTTTTGTGTTTACAAAATCCTTTTTTATTTTTTGAAAAATAGTTGCCAAGATTATTTCTGTAACACTGCAAGTGTATTAGAGCAAATTCTACTACAATTTCTGATGTGACGATATAAGTTGGATAATTATTAAGAATAAGGACTTTTCAGAAAAACTGCAAAATATTACCTGAAAATGGTTTATATGGACGTTAAAAATCACACTTAATACGAATTTTATGGGGGATCAGGTAATTTGCAGTATATACCATGAAATGCGATAGTGAGGAGAGCTATGAATATCGGGATGTTTTTGCAGTAAAACAAGTAAAATGAATGTAAAATATATTTCTAACGGGTCTCTGAATCGTGTTAAATGCGAGAATACCTTTGGAAACCAAACCTTATTTCACACAACGTGATTCACAAGGTATATTTACACCGACGCCCTAAGGTTATACAGGTATAAACTACGGTAATCAAGCAGTGTCGGAATATCATTTAATTCCGTTGAATTTTCCGAGGTCTTACCTTCACGAGAGAATTGTACTACGTAACGTGAAAGTACTAGAAAATATATACATGCAGTATAGCATACAGTGGCATGCGATGAACTGTTGCTAGGTAAGCTGGTGCTAGCTCATTGCTGTAGATTCTCAGTGCACGCAGCAGGAACACATAACCACTGCGGAGCCGAAGGAAACGGAATGTACTTCGACTAACCACAGCTAGTAGGAAAGGGATCCATTACACACGTCCTGTGGTGACACCTGCCGAGCTACGTTTCAGTGGTGGAAGTGTGAACTAGCAAGCAACAGCGCACAGACCAGAGCTAACGCCAGTTTACTACGTTCCTAGGTGTTGTTTACGAGCGGTTTACGTGCATCACCATGGTACTTTTGTTGAACAAACGATGCTCAGAGACAGGAAACTAATTTGCATCGGTTGTGGTTTTCTGGTTTAATTTTTTACCTATTTCGCGTGACGGTTGTATGCAGGTGGCGTGTGTTAAGTGCAGTATGCCGTGTGAATTTGACCGTGCGAAGGCTTGTGATTTACGAGTGCTATTAAGCGCGTTTCGTTACGATTGTTTCCATTTGACGTGTTCAATATAATCACTGTGCGAATATACGAGCGTTTCTTTGCAATTATGTCCATTTTAAGTGTTGCATCTAATTATTGTGCGGGAATACGAGTGTTGGTGTGTAGATTCGATACATTATAATAGAAGGTAGATGTGTCCTACGCGTGAGTTATCAGCAATACGTTGTCAAGGGGCTATACTCGTTGCTTACATGGGTGAATAACGTAATTTACAGTGCAGTTTTTGTGTGGAAAGTAAGTGTTGTGTTTTGTACTGTGTAGTATTGCATTAAAGGGCTTACGTACTGCTGCCGCCTAGCCGTGTCAAATGCAGAATACCTAACCAAATTGAACCCAACTGCATGATATGTATCGACTCTCAAGATCTCGATGTTAAGAGTCGCCCAAATCTCGTCACTCACTCATTCACGATAGGTGAACCACAGGGGGTGGATGAACTGACGCGCGCTTCCTTATTACACTTTTTATAACACAATCGCATGTCGGCACACTCTACCCCTGTTATCACCTATAGTGAAGTTAGGTTAAGTTAGGTTAGGTCTTCTTGCATTTATCAAGGTTAAGCAACCGAAATGACATATAATTTACATAACATTTACGTGTTATACCCCAAACTTTCCGTGATATTCATAGCCGCCCCCACTATCGCGTTTGGTAGTATGCAATACGAATTCCGTGATGCCTCTAGTAAATTCGTGTTGTGGGTGATAAGAAGAAGCACCTATTTTTCGCGGNTATGCAATACGAATTCCGTGATGCCTCTAGTAAATTCGTGTTGTGGGTGATAAGAAGAAGCACCTATTTTTCGCGGAAAGATTTCAGGACAAGTTGTGTTCCAACGAATTTTAGTTCAGATCCACTTTCGTGATTGGATCATTTGAATTGTTACGCGTCTTATCTGTCTGCCCGCGAATCACGGACGGTCAGTATCGGAGAAAATTATTTCTCATTGACTCATTCATGTAACAGACTGTAGTCACACAAATACAGCGGCCAATAGTAAAATGAAGACAGCAAGTGTGCACATAGGCTATTGCAGTCTAGCCCCCGCGTAAAATTTTTCACGAAAAAGAGGTGGCCCTAGTGATAAGTAATGTCGATTTATACAATTTTCCGGGATTTTTTTCTTTCGGAAAAGCCTCTGTTCTTGATAATTACCGTTTTATATATCTGTGTGTTTTAAACACATAATATTACACTTGTGATACAAAAAAAATTGGCAAGTAGTTCACAAAAAAACTGCTTATAAACCATACAAAAATTGTATAATGTGCACATACTTGTTCCTAGAAATGCTTACAATTCCACTTAATCGATACATGAATAAAGTTATTGAGTACATGACAGTGTTGATTTTACGTATGGCGGAATGATACAAATGGGCAGAAGTAGGCTTTAGTTAGGGCTTTCGAAAGTGCTCAGTCAACCTTTATATGAAACGATTAAGGGATCTTACAGCTTCCGTGAATAAATTATAAAATACTAGACGCGTAAGTGTCTCTACAGTTTTAACTGAGGAAAACAAATCACACCTTTTTTTTTTGTATCTCACGGGCACTCGTGAAGAATCGGGCGCCTAACTAAGTTTCCGGCGATGGCGCGTGCCGCAGAGGAGACTACACACTCTCTGATTGGCTACGCAAAGGCTCTAGGAACTGGCCTTCTGCCTGACTGGCTGCTGAGTGCCCTGATGAAATGTTACCTTATTGTCTGAGGTGCCAGATGGCGAGTTGGTTGCCAGGCGTTCACTGGCGAACGGCGTTCCAACATTTTGCTGGTGTGTGTAGCTGTAGTTGGCGATATAAGCTGTTGTTGCACCTCTGTATTCTTACGTAATCTGTGTTTACGTCGCTCTTTATTTAATGTGGATAATCTTCTGCGTGATTTATAATTGAACATAACGATGAAGCTAAGAAGACGCGACGAGCTGTGTGTTAAGGGGCTTCCCAGGTTCGCATAGTTATAATCGTAAGGATTTGTGTGTTTTCTAGTTTTTTAATATCTATGAAATATTTCTATGTAAATCTTTTTTTCAGGAGAAAAATTAAAGTCGGCGTTTTATTGCCAGTTTATAAATTTGGTTGTTGAAACATAAATGTGGCCGCTGAAAAGTGTCTAAGCCAGCAAAAAAGCTGTAAGTAGCCCTCTGTTTACGATGTTTATTCGCCAGTAAAACAGTGTAAACTACAGCGACAATGTTGTATCTTTTCTGAACAAATTGGTGTATTAAAACCGTGTAGTCACTGTTTAAAATTCCGAGGAAACAGAACACACATCAGGCTTGCTTGTGGTAGTTTCCGTCGCCGTCGCATTACTTCCTTATGGTCGGACGTGACTTTGAGGCATTTTATGTGGTGTACAGTCCATTCACGGTTACTTCCTACTTTTCTGAAGCCCTGCTTAGGTTCTACTTTCAGGCTATTCCTCCGCCCCATGCAACCAAACCTTAACCGAGTCTAGAAAATTACACCAAAGGGGCAACGCACCACATTAGTGCGCATACTGTGCAATAAAGTTTTTCATACGAAATATTTCTTACTGGGCATTAACAACACACCTGTTTTCTCCCTGTTTTATTTATATTAACTATATGTTATATATTATAATTTATGTAAGAAGTATAAGTAAAAGTTCAATTAACAAGAAATAAGGTAGTTTTAATGTTAACACTTGTATAAAATGTTTGTGATAAATAGCGTATTTAGGAAACAAACAAAAAACGTAATACCTAGTGTGACTTTTCAAAGGTTTAATTCGAAAAGTGTGAGGAAACCGCGAATAGGCATTATGAGGGATTCTCCTTTACTAAAATGTGGACTGGGGCTTCTATTTTGGGCAGGGGAGCGGGGCGTGTGTAGATTTACCGGCGCAGATGTTCTCACGAGACAACGTCACCGCTCGGGGCGCCACGTGACTGTCCAGTCACTATCTCATCTGCAACCTGCATCACGGCGTCTCTTATGAAGACGAGGAGCCAGCTCTGTTCTCCCCGGCCCTCCGGCGGGCAGCGCTGCTCCTTCGTCTTCACCACCGCGATATCGCCCATCTTCACGGAGGATCTCCCGCCGCCTTTGCTTTACTACGTCCCGCCGCGTATGTTTTGGCCTTGCTTCAGTTTACATTCGCCTTATCTCAACGTTCAATCCCTCGTGCCGGCGGTTATACGTCTTTCACTGGACATGTTGCGCCACTTTTAATTTAATTACGCGATGTGCACGACGTAGAGGAGCCGAACGGCAGAGTACTAACTCTTTCTCGCCCACTGTAGGTAATCCTCAACATGTTGCACAGGAATCTTGTATTTGAACGGTACTGTACTCTACGAGGCTCAGTGCCCTATGGACTTCCTTGTGGGCAACTGATTCCTAAACCACGCTACTGCGCTACGTTATGTCTGGTGCATGTCACTGGATGACCAAGCACAAAGATGACAGATTATTATCTGTGAAAACGAAACAAGTTCTATAGAAAGTTGAAGTACAGCACANATGACCAAGCACAAAGATGACAGATTATTATCTGTGAAAACGAAACAAGTTCTATAGAAAGTTGAAGTACAGCACGCATCAAACATTTATAATATACAACACCAGAAATTATATATTAACGTGGGAATGAGAGGGTTAACTCGTTCAGCCACGCAATCAAATGCTAGTCGAAAAAGTTGCAATCGTGTAATATTTTGGAGCGCGCTGTACTTGCCGGTGCGTGTGCTTCTTACAACCAGTGAACAACGTGCTGCGTGCTATGAGATGTTGACAGTTAGCTATTCACAAACGAGCCGTGCTNGCTTCTTACAACCAGTGAACAACGTGCTGCGTGCTATGAGATGTTGACAGTTAGCTATTCACAAACGAGCCGTGCTGTAACTTTCACCAAGCAGAATTCCAGCAACGAACATTTTCTAAGCAATGAACACTGATTCATCGCTATGGACAGCACTGGCCATAAGTATCTTCTATGCGCAACGTGCCCACGATCATCGACACGGGGAAAACTTTCAATATTTCTGTATTCAGTCGGAAGGCTGTTCCGTACTTTCCGGAGGCTCCCGCTCTCCGCTGGATGTCGACACTGAGGGATCTAATCGAAAGTAGAATATCAGTTTATTAGTCAAGCAAATGGTTCCGTTATATAATGGCATAGATATAAAGTAGAATAAATTTCGGGAAGTGTGGGGAACTGGCTGGACGGCAGGTTAACCGCGCTACACTACTACTCCATAATACCTGGAGTGGATGTAGTAGAATAAAATCAAAGAGTTTGAAAACTGCGTGGTTCCAAAGGCCAGAAGAAAGGATTGGGAGATTAACAGGAAAAGGAAACTTTTATACCCCTGCATTACTCAGGAAGTGCATGCGTGCGGGGGTGATAAGAAAGCGTGTATCGCCTTTAGTTGGCCTCTTAAAAAAAAAGTCCCGTATCTTCGAAGCGGCAGTGGCGTAGGAGCTCTAACAGAATTTGATATTGTGTGGCGGTATTAGCAGTCTACTGCCGGCTTTAGAGCACGTGTGGCGAAAGAATAGGCAGTTTGGACTGAAAGGAAAGAAAAAAAACTCGGTAGGGTTTTGGAGAACGAATAAAATCTACAGGAAGTGACAGCGCGAGGAAAACCGCTGGAGGGGAAAAGGCAGGCAGGATCGTGAGTAAACTTGAAAGCCCGCGCGTGTGGACAGGGCGAGGTGATCTCCCGTAACCGACCGCGCACGGACGAGCTGTCCGTCTGCCGCCGTGCGTGAAGGCCAACACGCACTTCAGTTCCGCCTCAAGTTGGGATTGCAACCAACAAATTATGCGTCAAGGCTCCCTCCTACCTGGCGTTTTAACTGCGCTGCAGAGTTTTTTAAACACACGTTTCCCCATGAAACTATTAAACGTGCGTCCAATGTGCACTAAACACGTCATTCATGGGGTGATTTTTCGAATGTCTGATTCAAAAAGTGTGAAGAAACCGCGAATAGACTATATTAATTTATTCATATTTAGGGTTGGCGTAGAGTATCATTAGTTAAAACAATAATTACAGTATCGAAAGGTTCCTCTCCAGTTGACTTGGGTTAACAAGAAGCCCATGATTCCAAGTTGTTTTGCTTAGGGGTTTAATAAGGAAAATGTCTGCTTGATACATAACAAATCTCATTGCCGGAGCAACTGTTAAATCTGCGTGCGGTAAGGCCGCAGATCCTCCGTGGTAAGCAATTTAATCTCGGCGAAGGACTTAGTGCAAGCACAATATGTAAACAATTAGTGAAGTTTATGAGACCAGGAATAGACTCTAGTTAACGTAAAGCTCTCCTATCCTTAGATCAAATTTACAACTTGCTGGCAGTCAATAAACTTCATCACCAACGGCCAACTACTCGTGCGTAACCTTCGGGAAGGGCTGTTCGTGAGTTGTGGCCGAGGCGTCGCCTTCTCCCGTAGTCACGATCCTTCCTACACTACGGGGCTTGAGAATGCGGGGCTCAGGACTCGCGAAGACAACTTACAATTACGCACCGATACTCAAAGGGCTATTCCAACTGATACCGTACTCCGTCCGCCTGTAGCTGTTTGCGGTCCTCAGTCAATTAAGAGAAGGCGAAATTGGCACGCGCATCAAATGCTTCATGACCTTTAGACGCCAAAACTGAATTTTGATGCGAAAATTTCTCCTTGGGCCGTGCATCGGTGAGGTTATAATTCCTGGCACATTTCATGTATAGCATTTTAATAATGATAAACGTATATGGTTTAGTACAGTTCTGTCCAGGAAAGCCCAGGCTTGAACGCTATCTTGGAATCGCCCTCTATATCTATTTAAATGTGTACAATTACACTTCAGAAACAAACAAAATCACTTTATTTATATGCATACATGAAATATTTATTAAATGTTATTTACAGCTAGACCTTACAGAAGAACATTCAGCACTTTTTCAATGCCAGAGTGCGAAAGTGAATCGAAAAATAGAGCAGTAGTAAAGTTGACACTGAATTAAACGCATTCGCGCCACGTAATAAGTTTTTTTTTTTTACGTTTTACGTGAATACGTTTTTACAATCAGACCGACAAATGGGGTACCAGGACGGAAACGGCGATGTAATATTTGCAAGGTGATCCATCCCGACACTAACGTCAAGACTAAATAATCACGCATTAAAAATTATGCAGTAAGCGCTGATCTGCCATTCGGAAACACATAGTCAATATTTGCGGTTTACAATTAATGCTTTAATTCTTAATTTCAGCCAATGGAAACAGGCGACAAGCCTGCCATGTTTACTTTTGTCCCTAACCTAACATCGTATATCACAACCTTATTTATGCAGATCATACTTTAAAGCCAACATTTTCTATCGGAGAAGCTTATTTTTATGAACAAATATACTCACAAACATGTGCACACACCCGATTTTTTTAATGTGTTTTATACTTACATTACTGTAAATAATAGTTTCTCGTCAGCAACACCGACTGCTCTGTTCAGATNTTTTTTAATGTGTTTTATACTTACATTACTGTAAATAATAGTTTCTCGTCAGCAACACCGACTGCTCTGTTCAGATTGGTCGCCGCCTCTTAAGTTTCACTTAAGATATAAAATATAGCTATTTCTTTTAACGCTTAAGGAAATCCCAAAAACGCACACGACCTGCTAAATTCCATTGGAAACCAACACATACGAACACACACTTTCGTTTCTTCTGCACACGTCTTAACGCATAATTTAACTATTAGTTTTTCTTTTGTAAACCCAGCTTAATATCATGACTGAAATAAATGTGGTCTCGTTCGATAGGGTATATGATACGAGCATGACCTCGAGTTTTTCGCCGCGCATGCGCGAGGCACTGGTGGCGACTGGCGGAAATTTCCGGGCAGTATCGTGGCTCCGGTGTGCTAACGCGCCGATTTTGGTGCCAAACGAAAGCTCTCGTCTTTACCCGAAGATTTAAGCCACAAAAGCCAAGTATCTAAGTCGTTACTTTAATTTAATTCCTATATCCCAAAGAAAATATTACCCGCTACCGCAGATATATTCACGTGACACCCACGGCCACATCCCCGACACAATTACACCCCGATTTTTTTTTTTTTTCTTTACTCTTCCGGTTACACAATTTCCGAGTTAAGTGTTGCAATCACGTAGTTTTTTGGTGTGCACTGTACTTGTGTTCAGCATGTTTCTTACAACCAGTGAACGACTTGTTGCTTGCTCTATGATATTGGTATTAATAATTCATATCGAAGAGGCGTAGAAAATTCTTCAAATCAGATAAGCTACCAGGGAGACACTCATCGTAATGGGCACTGGTGCCTTGTGTGGACAGCACCGGCCATAAGTATCATTCAAGTGCAACGTGTACACGACTGTGGCCACGGTGACTGAAAGGGTTAAATAATTTTTGCCCAATATTACGACATGATACCGTTACCTTGCCACTACCTTTAGGAAACCTGAGAATGCGAAAGCATTGTGCAGCGAGTAACTAAACTGTACCTATACCGCATGATCATTCTGCCCACAAAAACTTTGCAACGCCTATTTCAATTACGACGAAACTTGGTACACATCTACTCTTAATACTCGGAGACATGGCCCCAAAGTTTTCACTTTACCCTAATTACCACTTCCGTTTTCATTACATATTTTTTCCCCTGGAAGACACTTTTCCCTGTATATTTCGACGACCAACTTAAGTATTACAATAAAGCAAACATGCGTAAAAATGTTGTAAATATCCCTGTAAAACCGATATCAATTTGCTAAAAGTTGAGGATATCGCATAAATATGTTTGCTGAAATTTTATAAAAAAAAANCTGTAAAACCGATATCAATTTGCTAAAAGTTGAGGATATCGCATAAATATGTTTGCTGAAATTTTATAAAAAAAACCACTTCTTTGAGCTAAATATTGGCAAAAAACGCTAAATGAAGCGTAATAAATACATGCATTTGTAAAATAATCAGTTATTATGAAGTAATCGCGCGATTTCAACGAAAGTNAAATGAAGCGTAATAAATACATGCATTTGTAAAATAATCAGTTATTATGAAGTAATCGCGCGATTTCAACGAAAGTTGCCACACAGTGTCGCCATAGCTCGACATATAAATCCCATTTGCGTTTAATGCGGTTTGCTTGCGTGGATTTGTTACTAGGAAGCGTACACGTCCCACCATCATACATAGCTGCAAGACACCGAATAAGTCCTTAGTAGTGGCGTGAGCCACAGAGTCAAGCTCAGTGACCACGCAGCATGACCGACGGAGCATTCGAAAAGCTTTTGTCCAGCTGGATGAGTTTGAGAGAGGCCGCATGGTAGGCCTTCGACAGGCAGGTTGGACGTTCCGGCGCATTGCTTGCCACTTTAACCATTCGGCCTACACTGTGAGTCGGTGTTGGCCGCAGTGGGAACAGGAGGGTACACACACCCGTCGAGAAGGCTCGGGTCGACCCCGGCGAATCACCAGCAGGGAGGATCGTTTCATCGTGCGAAAGGTTGTAAGCATTCTACAGGTGTCACTGCGCACCATCCAGGAACATATCACGGTAGTTGGGGATACGCCTGTGTCTACCAGTGCCATATCCAGGGTGGCTGGCAGAGTGGAATCTGTCGTCGTAGTGTCCCTTACGTCTACTATTACGGCCGGGGCATCGCCGGGCACGTGTGACCTTCTGTTGGGAACGGGCAGTATGGCAGCTTGAGGATTGGCGACAGGTGGTGTTCAGCAACGAATCATGGTTCTGTTTGGATACAGACGACCGTCGAATTCGAGCCTGGAGAGGTCCTGGTCAGCGCCGTGATCCACGCTTCACTGTAGAGCAGCACGCCGCCCCAGCGAGAGGTGTTGTGGTGAGGGTGCCATTTCCTACGACTCCCGCACGCCACTGGTGATGACTGAAGGAACCCTGACGGCGCGGCGATACGTCCAGGATATTCTGCGCCCCCCCCCCCCNTATGTCCAGAAAATTCTGTTTCATATGCGCTCCCCCTCCTGGTGCAGCTTGACAGCCCCATTTTCCATCAGTATGATGTCCGGCCTCGCACAACACGGGTATATCTAGCCTGCTTTCGTGATGTCAACATGCTTCCTTGGCCAGCAAGGGCCCCAGACCTCTCGCACATCGAGAACGTTTGTAACCAGATTTGATGGCAACTTCAGCCAATGGCAACTACGGCAGATTTGAAGGGCCAGTTGCTTTCTAAGTGCATCCTGCAAATATTGGTTCTCTGCAATACATTCTTAAGTGTGGTATAATATTTTGATGTTTTCTGGATTCATGCTACAATGTCCTGTGTCTGTACCCACTAACGTGCCCCTGCGATGGCACCTCCAATGTAATAAATTGTTTTGCAAATGAGTGTATTTACAATTTATGTATTCTTGAATGTGTACTTTTTTTCTAGGGGCTTCATGTTTTCGTACTAACTTACGTATGGCATATTCAGTAACCAAACACGCATTACAAAGAAAAAAATGTCTAACTTTATCCCTGTAAAATTCCTTCAAAAGCCTCAAAGAGTTATGTAACCTGGTGACTCGCTACAGCCGTCATCAGGGAACTGGTTTGCAGACGTGCAAATAGATTTCCTCTATTCCGCGACGTACAGAAGCCGTGACTTACATCACAGTTGACGGAAATCCAACTGTGGGTGTACAGAGACCTGAGCAATTCGTGTTATTGTTTGGAAAGTTCAAGCACGTATGCGTTTGTACTACGTTTGTCATTGGAGCGTACTTTATTTGATACGTCCTCTGCACTGTGTGCCACTCGCGCTAATGTAAAAACCCTCCATAACAGTGTTTCTGAATCATGTGTAGTCCTGTCAGAAGGGNGGGGGGGGGGGGATTTAACACACAGCAGCAGCTAATGAGCAGGTGATACCGGCCTTAGTATTTACAAGACTGTGCAATCTAACGTGATGTCAAATGAAGGTCGTTCACGGTAAACTGATCACTTTTGAAAGCCTTGCTTAAGATGTACTTGTATGCACATTGTGTATTCTTCAACAATACGCAATATTAACATTGAAAATGAGCGTCGTCATTTTATTCATGCATCGGTCAAGTGAAACTGCGAAATTATTACAAAAGTAAATATTTTACAAATTTGCCAATTATTACACGTACTTAAATAAAAAAACAAAGCAGATGAAATAATTTCAATATTCGCGAATGTTTATCTAACATCTTTAATTCAACGTTAAAGCATGGAACTACTTTATTTCCGTCGTTACCAACTTACTGGGCGTATCGCGATCGATGTGACCGTTAAAATATACGCAGGTGCGAGGAAGCGACATTTTTCAAAGGCGGATTTGAAAAGTGCTCACTTTACAGTGAACATCCTGTAACAGCGTGGATTTTGTAGCTGTCTGGCTATTGGCAACTTAGCGTGGGGAGAAAAAAATAGTGATACGTAGAACTTTTTCCAATATTTATATATGAAAGTTAACGGTACTCACACATTGGAATTTCAATTTTTTTTTATTTATGATTATTTAAATAAAATTTACTATCAGTAATTTTTCTTGCGTTGTGAATTTTCCGCATGAATATATAGATTTGTTTGCAGAGGTTATTTATTAAAAAAAATATCCGAGTAACTTAAATCGAATCGGCGAATAGTGACAGATTCAGTCATAGAATTGCTCTTCAGTAAGTCAGAAGCGAAAACCAATCAGCTCAGCAAAATTTTGAAACTCACTTACTGTACTATAAATTTCGCGCGCTTATTAAGCTGGAGAATTATCAGGAGAACAGTTTCAAATTATTTATGTTAACTGCTACAATTTTATGACGTTAAGTATACAAATAATATAGTTGAACCACGTAGCTTTGGCGTACCGTTCTGTCTTAAATAGAAATATAACCTTTTAAGTCTGTGTCTTGAAAGAAACCTCTACAAACCTCTTGCCAGAACTTCAAAATTTCGTAGCTATTTTCACAAAAGTTATTTTTTAAATTGTACAAAATTAAAAACGGTATAAGCTGTAATTTAGGATATTTTAATTTTCATTTAATTGTATTATGTGTTTAAATTGTTTAAACAGGTGACAGTAACCAACGACTAAGAATGAAGTTGCATAAAGATTATCAGCTTCTGTTCACGAGTACATAACCTTATGCATGTTTATTTTTTATACCGATGTGTCAATGAAGTTGTATGTATGTAAATTTTATTTTGGCGTTGTCCAGCGTTTTTCTTTTACAAAGCTACCGAATGTTTCGTTGTAAAGCCGCTGTAAAANTTCATTTAATTGTATTATGTGTTTAAATTGTTTAAACAGGTGACAGTAACCAACGACTAAGAATGAAGTTGCATACAGATTATCAGCTTCTGTTCACGAGTACATAACCTTATGCATGTTTATTTTTTATACCGATGTGTCAATGAAGTTGTATGTATGCAAATTTTATTTTGGCGTTGTCCAGCGTTTTTCTTTTACAAAGCTACCGAATGTTTCGTTGTAAAGCCGCTGTAAAANAAATTTTATTTTGGCGTTGTCCAGCGTTTTTCTTTTACAAAGCTACCGAATGTTTCGTTGTAAAGCCGCTGTAAAATATTTCCGTCCAACTGTTTCCAACAAGTTTGGTCAAATAAAGCTGGAAGATTTTGACGTCACCGAAACGTCATTATCGCAGTCATGTTTGTCTGGAGGATGGCTCTTGTTTCCATCAAACATTTTGAAAATTGTACGGGTTGTAAACATGTTTTGGTGTTTGTGGGCTTAGCCAATTAGAATCATGCAAGACGAAAATGACCGTTTTCATCATAACGAAACTTTAAAATGAACAAATGATGGAAACTAAATAAGGTTACGAAGAAAATTAATCTATATAGAAGCTCTTTGAGTATGAATGCTATTTGAAGTGATTAGGTCACAATAATATTAAGAACTCAGAGGCATTAAATTTCACTGTGCAAAATATATCTCCGATATATCAAATTTAAAAGTAGTAAATAAGTGAAAATAAATCACAACATTTGTTACATTTCTTCCCATAGTGGACTGCACGGAAAAACAAAAAAATTTGAAAACGAATTTAAAATGAAAATTCAGACTAGATCCTCCTAGTAAAATAATTTGACAGTGTAGCACATTTTCCAATAGATTCAAAATTATTTGATTCAGTATGTTAAATGGAAAATTTTGATGTTCGTATTTCGTCTTCAGATTTTATTGTTAAATATATTTGAAGGAGAAAATTCGAGTGTTACATGGATTTTAGACGTGTGCAAGATATGAGTAAAAAGCTTCATTGCCTTGGTAGTGATCAGAAAACTGCAATAAAACTGCTCCGCAAAAAAGTACCATTTCGGTAAGCGACTGATGACAGTTCAGCTCTTCTGTTCGTCAGCACAATATTTTGAATGGCCAAAATTTTACAGCAGCACAGAAGACATCACACAAGTCATATAGCAAGAAATATCATTAGGCACGCTTAATTAAGACGTTTATCTGACTATCTTGATAATTAATCGAGATAAGAAAACTAACGAAAATCAACGTTTGACAAAAAATTTATATGTTCATAATTTCATTTTAAAAAAAATACCTTTATTGTTACACATTGCGGATTTGTAACGTCAATATTTTTTCACTACTTCGCCCACCAATTTTGGAAAACGATGTTAAGAAACGCGTACTTTAATAACACTCGTGTCACACTACCGCAAGTTGTCACCGCGGTTAATTAATATGACGTTACAGTAATGTCTGACACTAGGGGCCATATCCATAATTGATATGTATTATATTCCAAGTTTGCCAATCTCACTTAAATACTAACCTTTTGGACAATATTGCGCGAGCAGCTGAAAATTTAGTAAATGCTATTATTATTTAAGTTGGGTTCCCACTCTGACTCAACAACATACGACTAAAAAATTAGTAGACCTCTTAATGTGTTTAGATTTGTTTATAAGTTGTTTATTCTGTGTTTCTCGTACCTATAGTATATTCGCAGTTTCTCCACACTTTTAAAATCAAACATTTGAAAAATCACCTTATGTATGATGCGTTTCATTGCTTCCTAAATACGTCATGCATCACAAATGTTTAATACGTGTGTTAACACAACAAATATATCACTTTTGGTTAAAGTGAACTTTGAACTTTTACATATGTTTTATGTATAAATAAGAATTAAAACAAGAATAAAATAGGTGTGTTGGTAATGCCGAGTAGAAAATAGTTATTATGCAATCATGTAATCATATTTGTGACGTTCGTAACCAATCAAAGAAAAACTGAAAAAAGCTATTTGAACAATTATACGTATTCATTAAGACGAATACTGAGGTAACCAATCCACGGGTGTAACAGTGCAAATGTTTCAAGACTATTTAGCGACACTGTGTCGTTGCTGGCATGAAAGTCATGTAGACAAATTACTCACTTGTTTTTAACAAATAGCAGTTGTTTATACAAGAAGCTTGCAAGTTCATGTAGAATTCGCCACTCTGTCTCTCACATCATAAATTTGAACCGTGACCTAAAGAAGAGGGTCAAGGGTTGCCACGGGCAGTGGTAAAATGCCATGACGGCCGAACTTCTGTCGTGCGTGGGCGATTGAGCGGGAAACACCCATGTACAATAACACAGCAGCGTTTATTAATATGCCAACCACAGAGACAGGATGCCGAATAAATTACCTGAGTAATAGAATACGTCCCTGAATGAATATTATCCATGGCCGCTTCAAAGAAGATATTTCGAAACTCAAACGCTTCGGGTTGGGGCTTCATTCTCTTCGTTTGATGGGGGCATGATTTTCCAGTGACATTGAAGAGGATGAGAAAGAACAGTCATTTCGTCTTAAATCACAGAGCAATGGTTTCATTGCGACTTAAAGAAATGTTTTAATCACCGTGCACTTATTCATACACAGACGCATAGTTGAATCAATTGTACCGCCTCTGCTACGGTTCGTATCTTAATGCAAAATTGTACTTGATTTAATATGAGCGTATAAAATTCTGTGGATATGGAGACCTGTTTTCTCACGAAAAGTGTCCATACTTAGGTGCATTCCAAAACAATACAACTCTGATCCACTTTTGGGACAGGCTGATTTCTGTAGTAACGGGCTGAGTTGAGAGATTTGGGCGGCTCTTAACAACGAGGTCTTGAGAGTTGATGAGGGTGAAATGAGATCAGAATGGATCAGCGCTGGAATGCAAGGACGGGGGAACTGGAAGATCCCCGAGAAAACCCGCCGACCTATAATGTCGGGTCTTAGATGTTTGCCCGCGTATCAGAGAAGTTTGTAATCGGGGAAACTCAGTTCTCATTGTATTAGTCAAGTATAAAAACGTCTTCTCAAAAAGTTACACGACCAAAAACAAAACGAATGCATAGCCCGAGGAATATATATATATATATGTATATTTATTTATTTATTTATATTTATATTTATTTATATATGCGAAAAACAGGTATCCTATGGGTAAAAAGCTTCGTGTTCAGCAGCCAAACATTTTAGGTTTTACGTTGTGTAATATTTGGTACGTGAAATTCTGCTTTTTAAGTTGAGTCAAGTTAAGTAAAAAAAGTACATGTTTTGTAAAAACTTTAAACATGCAGGAGAATAGTATCATATGTGAAGTTTTCGCTTCACAATGCGTAGCCTTAACTACGCAGAGGCCCGTTATAAAATGTTATTCTCGATTTTTATCGTCTACTAATGTCCCTTGCTATAAAACAGGAAGTCCATTAGCATTTTGAAACAGCGTGGACAAAGGCAGCAGTCATTGTAGGCAATGAAGATCACTATACTATAAGAAGGACCTAAAACCAACAACCTCTCAGTTGGTAGGCGAGAACTACGGCCACGCAGCTGAAGATGGGCTCTTCGTTTGTATGCGGAGATAGAAATCGAAGGGATCATTATCAGTGGTAGGTGAAGGACAAACGTTTACGCCAAACAAAATGGCCACCTTTTCTAGAACGCATACGTTGCGAGATGGGAATAGGCTCAGAAGACCAATAAGAGCGAAGCCTCTCGTGATATTTACAGGTGTGCGTCATTGGCCCTTGAAGAAGGTTTTTCTCAAAGGCTTACTTCCTATAGATTTACCAGCACAAACAAGCGTTTGCCACAAAAAAAAACCACTCTCCCATAAATCGTAGCTCAAAGGTGACATATTGGAACCGCATTCCGGAGGAGCAAGATTAGACTATCGTTCCGGTCATTCCGTGGGTTTCTGAGATCACTCCGCGCGAATGCTGGGTTGGGTTCCCCGATACTGATTGTTAGCGCCAGTGTTTCGTCTCTAATAGCCTCGCTGTCGACGAGACGTGAGGCCACTACATAACAACCAAACCGAAGCATTGTTTGCCCTGAGGACTACAGTTCTGGGCTTAGTTTTTCGTAAAGGTGTTTCAATTTAAATATTTGTATTACATACATTTGTTCTAAAGGCGTTCGCTATCGAACACTACTGGAAAACAATATGTACACACTGTCTCAGCATAAACAGCTGTGTTTATTTTAATTTTAATAATCCATTTTTTGCTTGAAAGACAAGCCATCCTCTCCAGTTTATCACGTGGGTGCAACTGTATACTAAGACTCCAGTCATACTTATCAACATTCATGAAAACTAGAAAAAATTATTTTCATTACATCAATTTAGTTTAAAATGTACCAAGTTGGAGTCCCGGTATAACTACACGGAGGTGAATCGTGGACGATAAACAAACCTCAAGAAGACAGTAGCTAAAGAAATGATAACTTTGAGATCAATTAAAAGTTGCACGAGAACACGGAATGTTGAGCACGAAAAACTAACTTAGACGAAAATAAAAGAAAATTATGTGAAAGACTATGGGAGGAAGTGAGGAAATAAAAACCAAGACGAAACACAATTTCTTGATGATCGAGGATAAGAGGAATCCCGTAACAGGATATTCAGTCAATAATTAAAAATGAAGAAGAATATTTCATATTGAATTTAAACATATGGGTTGACAAAATCGATATCTTCAAGCATAAACTACCCCCCCCNGTAACTAATATTCATGGAATTATCTTGTCCATATCTATTCCTGAGCTACTTCATCGTGAGACTACTAGAAGTATACACATATAATCACCGTGTTTTACCTCACGTGTAATATTATGGGCATATTAAAAGAATATTCTGAAATTTTACAGATATATTTTTTACTCTGTTCGTCTGTTCCCACTGCAGTCATATTTTGAGTGATGGAACATGTTTAATGCGGCAGATAGCACGGAGTTAGTAATCGAAATCATTTGATTGCATCTAATCCCACGTTTAATTATTAATATCAGGCCCTGCCCTCTAAGCTAGACGTAAATGAACCCACTACAGAGCAGTTGCATTTCTGACGTTCATTCGGGAGGTAGTTGGTTCGACCTCGCGACCCCGTGTTCCGCGAAAATGGCTTTTCCAGCGCTATTTTAAATATCTCCATTCCCAGTTAATAATATCGCAGTTTCTTACAATGTTCTTTCCCACTTTTTCGTTCATTAGCTCATGCCCCCAACTGGCTACTGAGTATGAGATGTTATTAAAGCGACCTGCGACATATTAATTTTCCCCACATGATGACAGTTGTCATGGAAAGTAATTAGTATGAAAGTTCGGAAAATTATCAGTTTACTCAAAATTTTTGTTTTAAATTTCTGTTCCAGTCTGCGTTTGCGGCCCGTGATGTAAGTTGTAGCAGTTGTGGGTTCACAAGCTGTAACATCGTAGGTTGTGGGTTAATGTACGGTCTGCGGTATTTGTCGTTTGCCTGGAATTTAGCTGACTTTTCCATGTGTAAATCCGTATTTGGAGCTTGAGAAACTACGGTAAGAATAAACCTTAAGTTTCGAACTATCCAGGTCAGAGTTCAACGTGGTTCTTCTGTATGGCCATTCTTCTGCCCACACATTGGATACCTTACCGAAAAAGATCTTCAATGAAATGTGTTTCAAGGTTTTCTACAGTGTTGTTTTCTAGTTTCGACACAGTTCGTCAATACTGACACGTTGCTGTTCCTTCCAACTGCTTTTCAGCATACAAGACCAACAAACCAGCTCAATTCAGGACGAGAATCCCAGAACTCGTGCCGTTGTCAGAGGACCATGCTGTGTCTTAGCATGGTCATTGGAGACGACAGAATCAGTTGCTCGGAATATCAGGATCAGGGAAAGAAGCGACCATTAGCGTGTAGAGAGGAACCATACTAGCGTTCGACTGGAGCAATCTCGGAATACTTTGGAAACATATGTTAGGGTGGCAGGGGCCGGGAATTGAATCAGATTTCTTCCGAATCCGAGTTCACATAGCTCGGTTCGTTGCAAGATATTTCGACATTTAGCGTTCAGCAATCGTGCATGCTGGTGTACTATGGAGACCGGACCGACTGAAGATTGTTCGCCCGACCTTCAGAATGGAGTTGTAATACACGTGTTTTGGGGGACGCCATAAATTTGTATTTATTTTATTGGGGTTGGCAATGACCTGATCTACTTCTGTATAAGAAGATTAATTAGGGATTAAATGCATTTAGAAGTGTTAAATCTAATCTACCCGAAGTTTAAAAGTACAATGGACATACACAGTACACGCTACGGCTTCAGGATATGAGCTCAGAAACTTGTGATCCAAAGGTAACTCCTCGACGTCTCTGGTCAGTTAGATCGTCAAGGTCTCATTTAGCCTTTCTGTACTTGATCATGCTCGTAGACCCCGAACTCTTAACTGTTATGCTGCAGTCCCCCTTGACACGTCGACTGGCGTGGTACATACTGACGGCATTCCGCATCAAACAAAGTGTTTTCCAACGGTGCTGAAAGCGAAGACACTCGCATCGTGTGCCCGTCCTTCGCGGCCGATGACAGCACTTTCATATATATGTACGTATTTTTTTGTCGGCAGCAAGCATCAGTGGCCCCAAGGTCCGCGGACACGCAGGGAGGACGGTATTAATATCTCCGCGGATTGATTGACTTCCCTGGGCGGCAGGAGGCGGCCTTGGCCCTTGGGCGAGTCCCTGTGCCCCAT
>NQII01001609.1:343663-362021 GCA_002778355.1 Clitarchus hookeri
TGCCGGCTTTAATGGTGTCAAGTGGCTCCGAAACCACCCAACCGCCGCCGCTCCCGCCGGGCTAATTACGACAATCAGCGTTTGTGATGTTTCGTGCCCGGTTAACGAGAACCTGACCACCGTGTTTCGTGAAGGACCGAGACCCGGGAAGGGAACCTCGTCGCAAGGCCAGGGTTCTTCGTGCCTTACTCAGCCTTGATGTCCCACTCTGGACATAAGTCAACTTCAGATTCTCACGTCGCGCTGCTAAACACAGGAAGACCATAGATCAGGGGTCACCTGATTTAAGTGGAGCCAAAAACGCCAAATCCCCATCAAAAAGCGCCTTTTACACTGCTCTGTGTTCGGTGAACACGATGTCATTCCTGACGTCACAGTTGGAGTGTGTGTCGAACAGCGGGCTGTGAAAAACCCATATTTTGTGTCAAGCATGTTCAGGGTAATCAGTCTCGAGGTGGTCCCGTGTGCGTGGAGATTAAGGAGACCAACCCAGCAAACTGGGTTTGCAATGGGAAGGGATGTACAGTGGAAACAGCTGCCCGCGCATCGTCTCATGAGCAGCCATGGGCGCGTTACGTCACCTTGCTTGCACATACATGCACCAGTGGAAATGCCTGGCTGTTGTGTTTCGTGCCGGGTCTAGATCTGGAGAAGGAACCTCTTCGCAAGGCCAGGGTTCTCAGTGCTATACTCAACCTTGATGGTTCACACTGGTCGTAAGTTAAAATTTGGGTACACGTCGCTCTGATGATAAATATAGAAAGACCACAGACCAAAAGACCTCTGAATGGTTATCGTCAGAGCCAAATGCATGTGCGGACAAAGGGGTAGTTTCCCCAGATACTCGGAAAAATCCCAGTGTGGCTGTGTCGGGGAAAAGGGTCGTGGGTTTTACATGAATATGTCTGTGGTAGTATGCTTTTTCCTTGGGAAATGAGGATGAAATGAACGTAACAAAATCGATACTTGGCTTTCATGGCTTAAATCGACGGACGCATACGAGATCTATCGTTTGACATCAAAACCAGCACGATAGCATGTCAGTCGCGAGATATTCTGCCTGGATATTTTCGCCCGCGTCCAAAATTACTTCCAGTCTCTGCGAACCCCCACCCGCACTTCGCGCATGCACGGCGCCAGGTGGAGTCACATGTGCGAATCGTGCCGGACGATGCCGCTGATCGGCGTGTTTTCTCGGGAATCTCCCGTTTCCCCCGGTCTTGCATTCCGGCGCTGCTCCATACTCAACTAACTTCACCCCCATCGGCTCTCAAGACCTCGATGTCAATAGCCACCTAAAGCTCTTCACTCATTCGCTCACTCGCCAGAATAGCCAATTACGACCACACCTACGGGGCTCGGTGATCCGGCCCGGGCACAAAACGGCACGTCACTGTTTTGAACATGTGTTTTAGACAGCTCGTGAGCCAGTGTTGCCGACGTGAGTGGACGACGAAAGTCAGTTTGCCTCATCTTCAGTCTAGGTGTAGCCGGAGCTGGCGGCTGGCGTGCTGTGTCGGCACGGCGGGCATACCCGGGTGACGGACAAGGCACGGCCCGGACGCGACGACGCGCTCACGACCTTCGCCCCACACAGAGGGAGACGACGGTAAATCGCCCGACGTGAGCGCGGGCCCCTCAACCATCTCCCTTGCAGATCGACCGCTGGTCGGGAACGTCTTCGTGCCCGTCGCCTCTGGAATACCGACGAGACGACGCGCGCCGCATCGCCTATCCCGGACCGCATGACTTCGCCGGCCGACGACGCAGGACATAAGGCGAGTACGCAGAAGCCTCCTGCCGAGTCGCTGCATATATTTCATTCGTGGTTACTGCCAACTTTTCTGAAGCCCTGCCAAAGTTCTACTTTCAGGATATTCCTCCGCCCCATGCAAGCAAAGATTAACTAAGTCTAGAAAATCACACCAAAGGGAAACCGAACTGAATTGGTGCGCACTTGGTGTAATATTATTTTCGATGAAGGCTATGTATTACTAGCCATTACCAACACACCTTTTTAAGCCCGGTACTATTTATATTAATTTATAATTAAATATTATTTTTATAGACATAACATAAATAAAAGTTCAATTTAACTAAGAATAAGGTACTTTGATATGAACACAATTATAAAACGCTTGCAATACGTGACTTTTTAGGTGATTTTTCAAAGGTTTGATTCATCCAAGTTAAGAAACCGCGAATAGACTATACGTCATGACCAAAGAATATGATGTCATTAGTATTTATTCATCGCCTGTTTTGTCCTCTCATAAGAAGATACATTTTGAGCTTGGTGATGAAATATGGATTTCTAGAAAATTAATTGGTACAACTGGCTATTTTCATATTCTTGGTCATGTAGAGCTTGCGTATAATGCACAACCGTAAATAAAGTTTTTTTGACCAATATCGGATAAGTGGTTCTCATTTTGTGTTTCAAGTTTATGGAGTTGGAAAATTTTTCAGCTATACTAGTCATACTAATATTACATGTGACGTGTCACGATTAGCTGTGTTATCTACAAGTAATAACATTAGAAAAGAAGTTTTAACCTGGGAGGTCTTATCTGTTGTTTGTTTAACTTAACTCTTTGCTGGGATTTCACATCCCAGCAGGCTTACCAGTTGCAAGTTTGTACAAGTTTAACCATTTACCCATCCGCCTTTGCATGAATAAAAACAGCGAAAGTATAGGTGTGTTGATAATGCCTAGTAAGAAATAGTTCTGCAAAGTACTATTACACTGAGTATGCACGGATGTGGTGCGTTGTCCTTCTGGTGTACTTTTCTATATTCGGTTAGGCTTTGTTTGTTTGAGGCGGAGCAATATTCTGGAAGTAGAACTTTAGCAGGGCTTCAGAATAGTTGGAAGTAATCGTGAATGAACTATAACAACTTTAGACGTCCCAGTGCTCTCGAATGTGCACCATAGACTAAAGGTGAGGTAGACGGATTATTCTTCTTCTGCGCATGTATATCCAACATTGACCTATCCCAAAACAACACAACTGCCAAAGTCACATGGTCGACAATGATGAACGTGTGTGTTTATACCTCAATTTTCAAAAGACAAGAACTTTTACATACTTTTATCATTTCGAATTTAATCAAACTGCATTACAGATTGGTTAGAGAAAGTATACAAATATCTCAAAGCACTTGTTTACTAAACAGTGTTCTAACCTCAAATCCAATCCACGCCGTTTTTTGATAGTCGTGTTGTCGGAAAAGCAGTTTAATGTTGGGTCACGGAGACTGGTTGTACGCAGCCAGTGAGGTCGGTCTACCTCATTTTTAGTCTATGGCGTGAACGAGACTCAGATTCAAGGGACGGACGGCGCGAGGACACAGTATTCTGAACTGAGATCGACGTGTTGGTAGAGCGGGAGCCCTGCTCCCGATCCCGTAGGTTTTGCATGAGACGACTTCCTGAGCAAGACACAACAGTGCTCACAGAAGCCAACACTTATAATTATCATCCAGGCATTACAGAGCCACATCAGTCACCATTCCTCAAGGTAAGTCCAGAGCATTGCTGTGCGCACCGGCCAGACCCCAACACTTGACCGTCACCATTCCATTCTAGGCACTTAAAGTGCTTTAATTTGCTGCGATTGAACGCAACGGCGCGAGGACAATCCGCTGTGGGGCGCGGGACTCGTGCAGCAGTTCCGCTTCTTCACGCGTATGTATTATGCGGCGGCGGCGGGTAAACAAAGTCCCCGCCATTGGCAAGAGGCGGCAGGGAGTATGAAGAGTCGTGACCAGCTGGAGGTCCCAGGGTTTGCTGGCGGGGTACTCGCGTCCTGTGTTTCGGAAGGGGCGAGGTCCCGTCTCCAGTACAGGTTTCCAAGGACCGTCACACCTTGGATTCCATGCTGGGCGTAAACAAATAAATCGTACTAAAAGACGACCAGAAGACGTTGTTATTGTTTCGAAACAACGTGTGAAAAATGACGGTTGTAATACACGATTTGATGAAATATGTGTATTCGCGCTAATCTGGGCATTTTCGAACGCAGACTTTGGGGAATAAATCCCTTTGTTAAGTGTAATTCTTCATAATCGCCACTAATAAGCAAAATATCAATAATATTTACAGCAAATTACAAAATTTTGTTCTATGATAATTTATTTTTCAAGCTATAATGTTTATATTGCCGTCCACCGAAGCCGCCGTTGATGTACATTATCGTTTGTGAAAATTGCAACACCCAGAAAGAATGGCCCGAATGAATCTGAATTCGGAGGATGTGTATAACAGTGTACCAGAAATAAGTGATTACGACTTCAGAGGGATGGCGTACACGCAGGGCCCAGCAACGCCCTTTCGTGTGTGACCGGACAGGTCAGTGTTACGCCAAGCTTAGTCAGTGAAGAGCCGCCAAACAAATTGAAAGTAAGTGCCAGTATGCCTCGTCGACGTCAAAGGGCGCCATATCAGTCTCTGGGAAACGGGTTTGTCATACCGTGACATTTCGGCTCGTACAGGGCATGCTGTTAAGACAGTGATATGTGTGTGTGGAACCAGTGGATATAAGAGGGTCATACGCAGCGATGAGCGGGTACTGGACCGTGCAATGTGACTACAGCACGGGATGACCGCCATATTGTCCGAATGACCGTAACGGACCTTACAGCCTCGTCCAAAGTGTTGGCTCGGTACTGGCGCACTGCAACGGGTGTGGACCTGTCTGCGTCGACGGTTCGACGTCGTCTACTGCGGGATGGACTGGTGGCCCACATTCCATTGCGTCGGCTTCCATTGTCCAGAAACCACAAGCTCCTCAGACTGCAATGGGCACGTGAAAGCCGTCGCTGGCGTGCTGAGTGGCAAAACATATTGTTTTCGGATGAGTCTCGCTTCAACCTGTCCTACAGTGATGGACACTTCCGTGGTGACCGCAATCTGGCAGCCTACATTGTTGAGTGGCATAGCGGACAAACGCCCCTTGTGATGGTGTGGGGCACCATTGGATACAACATGCGATCTCGACTCCTACGTATTGAGAGCAATCTGAACAGCAACCGCTACATCAGGGAGGTTTTAGAGCCCGAGGTACTGGCCCTCCTTCAGGCAACTCCATATGCCATATTTCAGCAGGAAAATACCAGGCCACATGTGGCGAGGCAAGTACAAGCCTTCTTCAATAAACGACGGGTACCACTGCTTCACTGGCCTGCACGTTCGCCTTACATGTCACCCATCGAACATGTCTGGGATATGGTTCGTCGGCAACTTGTTCATAACGGTCCTCCAGCAACCATTGTTGATACTTTGTGGTCCCACATACAAATAGCTTGGAGGGAGATTCCCCAGGAACATATCCAGGTCCTCTTTGATTCCATGCCATGACTTTAGGGGCTCTGATTGCAGCAAGATGGGGCTTCACACCATACCGAATTTTCAAGGACAGATATCATGTACAGTTCTGTAATCCTAATCATTTTTGTATTGTCGTGTGCCTAACCTGTGGTATGAAGTTCATTTCAATCACATGCATCCTTCTTAGTGTTGCATTTTTCACAAATTTCAGTGTATTATACACATGTTAATAGAAATCTAAAGCCTGAAAGTAACACATATAAAATTCTTACATTTTTATATTATTACTTGTTAAGTGTAAAATCTATTTTAGTCAATAGGTCAGGGATAAGATCACGTACTGTGGGCAGAAAGAAGATACACATAAAGTCTCTGAGAGGTATTGAATTAAGCAAAGACGAACAGTTAGATACGATGGTTTATCGCGGGAAAAGTTAACTGGTTTCCTGTGATTCAACGTGATATCTGGTGTCACGTATATTCCAATACAAATTAACACCGTTACTATGCAGTAAACACTTTACAAGACAGATATGGGAAACGTTCCATGAATACCTAGGAATTCACAGTATACCATACTTGCGTTCTCACTATTCCATTGCTACGGTATGATATTGTTCCATACATATTATTTTTAAGTTGTGTATCTCAGGACTCTGCCAGTACGTTTTCTATTATTTCTAAATCGTGGACTTATAAGAGTCTAACCAACTACACGTTTCCGACGTATATAACTTTGAATTTCAAACACAGTCCTGTCTATATAAGCTGTTTGTGTTTGTTCATAGTGACAAAAAACATTATAAATTATTTGTCTTAAAAAAAAAAGTCATAATACATACTGTATAATCACATGATAAAATAAACATGGCGTCAACGTGGTAAAATAAATTTCCAATCGCTTCTGCGGAAAAAGCTTTGAATTACAACTTAATTTACACGGACTAAGAACGAGATATTTCTTTTATAGCTGCACTTATGGCCAATTTGGTGGAGCAGTCGACAATTTTTACGATTTCGTGGCCTTGCTTCGTGACTTTTGCCCTTTCTCGAAGATGTTCCCCTTCTCATGTGGTCATTCATGTACGTAAGCGTGCTTGCTGTTTAATGGATTTTGGAGCAAATTAATAGAAAATATAAATTTGTCCGCGTGCGTTAAATGAAATGTGAACGCGGAGTTTAACAAGAAAAATCAACAGAAATTACGTCAGAAATAATTCATTAAGAACTCAACGTTTTCGTGTAAATACGTTTATAATCTTGCCTGCCAAGACGATCGAACAATTGAACACATGCAAACACGAGGACTCCTAATGTACTGCTGCCAATACGTGAGAATCAAAAAATGTGAGCAAACAAAATGCATGAAAAGTAAATTCAGGCATAAATTAAAATCGCTTTCTGAAGGGAGCCGAGCGAGTTTCGTCATCCTTGACATTTATTTCGGAGGTCGCGTGTTCGATTCCCACTTCTGCACTGTAGCTGGTATCTTCTGATTCATTTTATACCTTCGGTCCCGATTCATCCACGAGCTCAGGTATTGCAATAATCTATTTATTTTTTTTGGCGTGAACTGAACTTGTGTCGAGCGTGCTATTGCAGCCAATGAACAGCGTGTGGCGTGTTCGGCGTTTTCAGCATTAGCCATTTGTAAAGGAGAGGTGAACACATTTTCGCAAATTCATATAACTCTAAAGGAAGACGCTCAAAACAGATTCCTTGCTGTACACACACTCTTAGGGAAAACTATTCACCAATTTACCACATCAGTGTATACGTATAGTGAGAAAGAGCGAATGTTTTTAGCCATACATTCATGGTAACGTTCCTACATTAACATTGGAAATAGTCTCGTGCGTAGGGAGGTTGCCAAATGTGTACACTGTAAAAAAAATTGTACTTTTTACTGAGAAATTCTTTGTAATTCTACAAATGCTTATAACAGTACAAAGAATTATCTTGTAAAACTACTCGTTAGTAATGTACCTCAAGAAATGTTTGTACTATACTGGTCCGTCTCCACGAGCTTCAGCAAAATGGCGTACACTCAACAACGTAAAACCGTATATAGCTGTTTGTGCAAAAACTATGGGTGATGCAAAGTATAGCTGCGTGCAAAAAGAAATTTATTGCAAGTTTTAATAACGCGTAACATTTAAAACAACTCAAATGCGCGTAATGAAACGTGACCGTACTATTCATTAACTTTTAATGTTTCCTAGCTACACAGAACTGTTAAATAGGCTCTCAATACCTCGTTACTAAGAGCCGTCAAAATCTCTTAACCCAATAACAGAACTCTTCAAATGTAATAAATGTACCTATTCTTCTTAACCAAATAACTTCATTAATATGCTGTAGGTACTTACAGTTATATTTACTGTAAAAATATAAAATAAGTTCAGTTAGTCAAGTTAGTATTGTGGTTAAAGGTGCCGGCTAATAATACAAAGAGTGTGGGTTCTTGTCCCCGTGCTGGCAAAGTACACATATATTTTTTTCGTAAATTATAATCAGACTTTTTTTTTTCGTTTTTCTCTGTTATTAATTTATTGCATTGGTTTTCTAGAAGAAAAACAATACTTTTGTGTACGCCTCTCAATAATGTCAATTGTAATACAAGGTTATCATTTGTAATATTACAAATAAAGTTTTTACTAGAAAACTCTTTGCAGTTTTACAAATGATTTTTTTGGCAACTGGGTTTCCAAAAATCTTTTTATAAACGTACAAAAAAATTTTTTTGAGTGTATAACAGCGACGCTTAAGTGGAGTGAAGAGTGGAAAGATTTGGGTGGCTCTTAACATCGAGGTATTGAGAGTTGATGAGGGTGAAGTGAGGCGAGTATGAAGCAGCGCTGAAATTAAGGGGCGGGGAAACGGGAGATCCCCGAGAAAACCCACCGACCAGCGACATAATTCGGTACTATTCCCATACGCGAAAATCCGGGAGTGACCCCGCCGGGAATCTAACCCAGTTTGCCTAGGTGGGAGGCGAGTAGTCTAGCCACTGCACCACCACGGCCCCAGCGACGCTAAACATTCCTATATTCGCAGCCTGGTGTGTGACACTATTCCCAAACAGTGTTTACAGAATGCTCGAAAACTTAGTGCCCATACTCCAGACATAGTTTCTTTGGACCAATAGTACAATTATGCCCGAAAACGTACTTTTATATCAAATAATTGTGTTCAAAGTTGCAGCGTACAGCACCTGCAGAACAAGGCGGTGCGATTACGTATGTAGGACAAGTTGCATAGGTTGCAGGCGCGCGACACTACATTATTACATACACAGCGTCACGCGCCTACTTCCTATGCAACTATTCTGATGGCCTGCTAAAGTTCTACTTCTAGGATATTCCTCCGCCCCATGTAAACAAAGCTTAACCAAGTATAAGAAATAACACCAAAGAGAAAACACGCCTGATTCTTGGACATTCAATGTAATATTATTTTGTATAAGAACTATGTTTTACTAGGCGTTACCAACACATCTATATCCTCCCTGTTTTTACTCATATTAGTTATAAATGAAATTTTATAATTTGTACATAGAACATAAGTAGAAGTTGAATTTAGTTTAAAAAATAGTACTTTAATTCACATGTATGAAACGTTTGTAATACGTGACATATTTAAGAAACAACCAAACTCGTTCAAAGGTTTGATTTAAAAATTTGAAGAAACCGCAAATAGACTATAGTAATAATTTGCATGTAAGTAACACATGTACATGTCTGTAGGCTATTTACGGTCAAGTGAGCACTTTTTGAAGTCCTCTCATTTGGAATAATAGTCAATAAATATATTTTATTATAGCCGTAGACGTTAACTTTCAAGTCCGGTGGAACATATACATTGTTTTTATTACTTACATGGCAATATTTATTCAAAAAAGTGGTGGAAGGATAAAAAAGTGGTGGAAGGATAAAAAAATGGCTGATAGGAAAAAAGTAACTAGGGCCTCAAAAGTGCTCACTTTACCATGAACAGCCTATAACTATTACACGATTTCACTTCGATGGCGCGTGAATAAAGTGATCAGGCCCATCTCCATGTTTAATTTACAGGCTATGGAAGGATACAATGTAAGCAGGGAAGTAGTTCCTAAGCAAGGCTTTCAAAAGTGCTTGGTTGGAGCATTACGTAACACGGGAACAAAGTTTGAGCTTCACTGACTGCGAGTAGTAAATTCCGTCCATAGATAATTGCATGTGGCTTGGTTTTAGGCTGTCACCGACAGTCGACGGATGCCTCATTTCACAGTCTGTCAGCCGCGCACGCCGAGGCGTGACAAACCAGCCGCTAATTACAGACTTAGCCCGGCTGCACGGAACGACGACGGCCCGGAGTAGCGGGTGAAACCCTCGGACGGAAGAGTCGATCAAGCACGTCCAAACACTCTCCCCTCATTATACCGAAACGGAGTCGCTGCGCTGCCTTTTTTTTTTTTTTTTTTGTGTACGTTATCTCGCGGTGGAACAATTTCAGTGTTACAGCTGTTTTCCGCGGTTTAATTGAACGCTTTTTCTAAGTCCTCCTGGAGTTTCTTCTCTCAGCTAGAACTGTGTCCTTCCGTCGCTTGCGACAATTAACTTTTCTGCGACGAGTGGGGGCCGCTGTGGTGTAGTGGTTAGACTACACGCCTCCCACCTAGGTGAACCGGGTTCGATTCCTGACGGGGCCGCTCCCGGATTTTCGCATGTGGGAATCGTGCTGGACGATGCCGCTGGTCGGCGGGTTTTCTCGGGGATCTCCAGTTTCCCCCACCCTTGCATTCTAGCGCTGCTACATACTCACCTCGTCCACCCTTATCGGCTGTCAAGACCTCGATGTTAAGAGCCGCCCTAATCATTCACTCTGCGAAGAGTGTTTGTGGACCACCGAGGCCATGATTACTATGCATGCGTAGGAAAGTGAGAATTCCACGACTTCATATGGGGACAAGCGTATACTAAAAAATCCATACGAATTTTTCTGTATGGCAAAGAAAACCATTTCTTTGAGGCTGATTTGTTTACAGTAACACAATTTTGCTTTAATTCAAAGATAAGGTTAGAGTGAGTGAGTGAAGAGATTTGAACGGCTCTTAACATCGAGGTTTTCAGAGCTGATGAGGGGTGAGTGAGGTGAGTATGGAGCAGCGCCGGAATGAAAGGACGGGAGAAATGGGAGATCCCCGAGAAAACCCACCGACCAGCGGCATCGTCCGGCAGGATTCTCACATGCCACATTCATAGGAGTAACCCCGCCGGGAATCGAACCTGGTTCGCCTTGGTGGGAGGTGAGTAGTCTAACCACTACACCACCGTGGCCCCAAGAGAAGGTTAGAGAAAGTTAGATTTGTTGTTATGTTTTCTATATGTGTTTTTGTATTAGGGCAATATTATCTCCCTTTATAGTAAATAAATATACTTTATTTCAGCTACTTTTTCCTCAGTGAAGTAATATTACTTCGCACCAAAGGTAACGGTTAAGAGATATTTAAGGTTTTCTGTCGTACAGTGGAGTTTTCAGTAAGTAACTGTTAACCCAAACCAAACATTCATAAACCAATATATTGTGATTCAAATTTACAGTCAATAAATAACCCCGATATAAACATATAAAGTCGTTCAAATTAAGTTCTTGATTTTACATTTTAGAAATTTTCAAACAGCGCAAACTTTCCATAGCCCTGAACTTCTTTGCTTCATGGCCGGAGAGTAATCGGGTAAAGATTTACTTACTATAATAACCTAAGTTACACAAGAAAAAAAAGGCAGACACACCTATAGATTACCCGCATACGAACCCGGAAACTCGTAGTTGTAAGGTATGTTATTGAGGTCACCGCCTCAGAAATATAATCCTTATAGACTCACCCATGTACCGCCGACCACGGTTCGCCGATAAGATGCTACGTGTCTCCTTAGCCTATAAAAAAATTATGTTTTATATTTATCATCCACTATACAGCACTTTCCTCCGCTAGCTGAATTTGCTTAGAACTTTCTTTTCACAAACGTAAAAACACAACACACTCTTCTGTACGAGAACACTTATTTATGTTAAGTTGGATGTCTTCAGAGGGTAACATTAATGTTAAATTTATACCTCTAGAAAAAAAAACTACTGTTCTCAGGGACGATGAGATCCTGGGTAGTAAAGTTTTTTCAGTTATTGTGTAGACATGTGGAAATTTTGGACTGACCTGTTAGAGAAGGACGCTAGTAACCTTGATTTTTTGTGGATCTCCTGAACTTCAAAACAACAAGTTTAGACCATTAAGAGAATACGGCACATTAGCGGGCGTGATGTCATCATGACAGACGTTTGGCTCAAAGGCTGGTTCGGACGTCCAAGGCGTACTGGTTTTGGTATTGGCGTCCATCCGCAGCAAGAGGATCAAGAGACGACACAACATCAAGTCTTTGAACCGGGAAGGACATTTTCCACGCCTGAAAAATCCCTGACCCGGCTGGTAATCGAGCCCGGTGGCCTTTGGCCCGCCAGTTAAGCCAGGATCATGACCAAATGGAGAACCAATAAATCCATCATATTCTTTACTAATGAGCATAACTTAACGATATTGCCTGAGCCCTTTTTACACTCAAGTCTGTTGGAAGAGAGCCACAGAGGATTTAAATGCACATTACTTAATTGTAGTAACTACCCATTTTACTAAAAAGTAGAAACTTTTACATCGTCTTTTAAAATTAGTGCCGTCTCACATTTCATGAATCACATAAGGAGCAATGTAATGGCTTGTGAAATTAAGTATATTAACTTTAATGTAACACAGAATATGGCTAGACACAAGTCGGTGGTTGTTGCTTTATTCATTCAGAAAGCCGAAAAGCCGAGAAAGTGAAACCTCTCTTTTTCGTTTAGTGTTGTTCCCTGTGATGGCCACCACGGGAAATATTTCCAAATAAAACCGCTGATTGCGCCCTCGTCTGAGGCCTGTCCGTGCTGGCTCTGTTGGTACAGAGTTTTTTGGTCAATCAGTAGCGTGCTTAACTCGCATTCGGGAGGTCGCGTATTTTATTCCCGCCGACTGCACTGTGGGGAGAGGGGATTGATTTCTTCCGCTTGATTATCTGCTCCCATTTCAGGAAATCTCGGTGCGTTTCACAAGCATTTTTTTTTTTACCTATCTCGTGTGTATTAAACTGCTGGCATTATCGGCCAGCAGTTAAAATAATTAAAAACGCACCTCGGTAACGTAGCGTTATCACGTATTCCTTTAAACAGACGTGTCAAGTACTCGATTCGCACGCCTAACTTATGCGCCCAGCAGAAATTCGCAAAGCAAAGTGTAGATCAAAATAAGACTGTGTTCGAACTGGAACTTTTAGTTAACCGAAAGGTCTCGTGACCTGATTTAGTATACTGAAATTATGATAGTTTATTATTTAGTTTGTAGTGTTTAAGGTAATTCACTGGATAACACTTTACCAAGTAATGAAATAGCCAGATTAGTGTCATTAGGTCAACCTACGAAATATACATAAGGATTCATAACACACTCTGAAAAAATATATATATAAATAAATTTCTGTAAACTTATTCTGTGGTTCGCCTAGGGTCTGTACTGGTAGTTTCAGTTCCAAGTTTTACGAGAAAATTTAGAGCTGCGTGAAGTTTTAAATAGAAGCCTAATCATAAGTTAACCAGTGTTACATATAATAATTATTACAATTATTATTATTATTCCTGAACTGGTATTAATAAATTAAAAATTCATTCCCCTTCCCCCCTTTACAACACGCCCCTTTTTTTACGCAACTTACAAACAATGCCACCTTTTTTTTTGTCGACCTCCTGTATGTTCACATGTAATATCTAGACATATTTCATGGGCCACGGTTAACAACGTATATTTTGACGTTATTTTTTCCTTACCTTGTTTTATGAAGTCATTCTCGGCGTAAATAGGTTTCTGCGGTCGTGTAGAAGTCAGAATACTCGCATCTCACCAACGTAAATCGGATTTGATACCCGGCGGGAGGAAGGGGGGAGGGGATGGAGTGAAGAAATGTGGATGGATCTTAACAGCGCGGTCTTGAGAGCCGATGAAGGTGAAGCGAGGTGAGTATGGAGCAGCGAAGGAAACGGGAGATCCCCGAGAAAACCCGCCGACCAGCAGCATCGTCCGGCACGATTCTCACATGCGAAAATCCGGAAGCGACCCCGACGGGAATCGAACCCGGTTCGCCTAGGCGGGAGGCGAGTAGTCTGACCGCTACACCACCGCGGCCCCCTTTGTGCATTCGAGCATCAGTTGGTAGTTTATTGGTTGCTGCTCCAGTTGATCCTGGTTTTTGCTCGTGGGAAACGTGGCTCTCGTTGTCGTTTACCAGAGGGTTTTCTCGGGGCACTCCCGTTTTCTCCGCCCTTGAATTCCGACGCTGCTCTATCGTCACCTCACTTACGCGCTGACCAAAATCTTTCTGCCCAATTCGATATAAATAACTAGGTCCAAATGCAGAAAAGCATCGAAACATTACCTGCATTTCTTACCTTAATGTAAAAGGAAGTGTCAGTTTTGTTCTCAAAGAAATTGTGATTCCGTAGTTCGCATTATCAACGGACTGCAGTTGTACTGGTGTGTTATCCAGTGGGATCTCTGACCTGACAAGGCCGAGACAAAATCTGTGAGTCTCATCTGACGTCCTTTCTCTCGTTAGCGTTATCTAGAATGCCGATCGCCGAACACCTCGTGTCGCTTCGGAGGACCGGCCATCAGTAATCCAGAATGGCCGCTCTTGAGTCGTGACGTCCACATTCCTCCGACGACGTCCCAATGCGGCGCTGCAGCTTTCACTATCGCACTCCAGTCGTCTATCACTGCCTTTCGTTCGCTCTGCCGTCCGATCGGCCGAGTGACTTAATTTTCTTATCCGAAAACGACGCCTGGGGGGAAGAAACACGTGCCGGTGGCTTCTCTTCTTCCGCGTATCTTCTCTAGCGTTTCATTCCGTCCCGGTTCCATTCCATAGTCTATTCGCGGTTTCTTCACACTTTTAGAATCAAACCTTTGAAAAAACATCGTATGTATGACATGTTTAGTTATTTCCTAAATATGCCTTGTATCACATCAGTTTAATGCTTCTGTTAACAGAAATGGATCTTATTTTTAATTTAAAAAAAGAAATTACCTATATTTAATTTATTAGTTATGATATTTAATATATAATTAATATGAATAAAAAGTGAGAAAGCATATGTGTTGGTAGTGCCTAGTAAGAAATAGTTATCATGCAAAATATTATTACAACTGAGTGCGCACGAATTCGGTGTATTGTCCTTTGGTGTAATTTTATAGACTTAGTTACGCTTAGTTTGTACGAGGCGGAGGAACATTTTGGAAGTAGAACTTTAGCAGGGCTTCAAAAAAGTATGAAGTAACCGTGAATGGATTATATATCTAATTTCATATCACCCGTCAAAGATCACGAGTACTTATAGCTATTTAAGATTTGTCCATTCACGGTTATTTACAACTTTTCTGAAGCCCTGCTGAAGTTCTGCTTCCAGGATATTCCTCCGCCTCGTTCAAACAAAGCATAACTAGATCTAAAAAATTACACCAAAGGGACAACCCATCGCATTCATGCGCGCTCAGTTTAATAATAGCAGTGTACGAATTCGTTGTTTGGTAATTTAGGGTTTTCGGAATTTAGGGTGTTGGAATTCGAAAGACACTGGGCAGCACTCCTATTGGTCATTTAAGGAACTGCATTACTGAATGTTTCGACATTTTTTTGTTTCTTAGGCAACGAAAAGAAAAAATAAAATTACAAATACTCTCCAAAAATCATAAGATTGTTTTATTTACTCGCTCCCGTAAGCAACCCCTCCATTAAAAAAATAATCTTATGAGTTTGTCACGATATCAGTTTCAAATATAATTTCCTTCACATATTAAAACCAACAATATTACGCACTTGTGATTCATCGTTACGTTTTCATTCTTTGTTTTTTTATTTGGATATTTGCATAATGTGCTGTATAAAATAAATGAAATAAAACGTAACTATAGCAGACGCTTTTGCGAAGTAATTTAGGGATTTAGCGTGCTTCTCCAGCCCAGTAAATTTCGACCCTAAATCCCCAAATATTTAGGGCCTAAACTGGGTCACGTGGTCGATTTAGTAACTAAATAGTGGTCTCCTAACGCTTTCTGACACAGCCAATATTTTTCGTTGAGAACTATTTCTTACTAAGCATTACCAACCCAACTATTCATATGGTTACATGGGACGCCTGAGGGGCGAATCTGAGTTATTGAGAGATGGAGGTCTTAAAAAAAATAAAACAACTGAAATTTGTTTTTAATGCTACAAACAGTCAAACATATGTTATTTACCAGTCTTAGCGTCCTATTAAAACTTATTGTTCTTATTGAGAGCAATATTTAATTACTATCTCCACTTCAATTAAAGTCTTTATTGCAGCCTTTACTCTTGCCAGTGTCGCATAAACTTATTTCCACACATTTAGTTAAAACTGTCTATTTCCATCGTCCCAAATGTCTTTTCGCTCACGCATCCAGTCCACAGTCCCGCAGATCAGTCCCACTCTTCACTGCACACAAGCTCGCCGACGCACTCTCGCAGATCGCTGCAGTCGTCCCTCGCCGCTCCGGAATATTCCAACTGTCGCTTAAGGTCGCACGAACTGCCAGACTCTCGACTCTTAGATACTCTCCCATCAGAGGCCCGCACCTGCTATTTGCACTTGAGGTAGGTGCCGTCTAGAATGTTCTCGGCAATCCAAGTTGTTCTGGGAAAGATAATGACGATTCCGACGACATTTCAGCATGATAAATGGAGAAATATGAGCTTCTCAGAGTCAGTGAGGCGCCAGCTGCGATAAATTTATCTGCGTTTGAGACGGCGTCCTTTATGATAGGCCGCTCGCTTTTTCTAACGTTACAAATTTGACCTCCAACTCTCGGCGCCTTCCCACGCGAATGAAACACCGGGCCGCGAAAAGAATTATCGTGTCGGCTCGCTTTCTGTAACAGATACGCCACCACCGGGCTATCGCTCGCTTGTTTATTCAAAGCAATCCTTTGACTTGCTTCCCCGCTTTAATATAACTGCTGTCTTTCACTTCCACTCGCTCGCGTGGGATGCGAAGAATTGAGCTAGTAGCAATATACTAATTTAAGGATAAAATATAAGTAAAAGTTCAATTTAGCCAAAGATAAGGCACTTTTATGTTAACACACGTCTAAAACACTTATGTTATTATAATTTATAGATAAAATATAAGTAAAAGTTCAATTTAGCCAAAGATAAGGCACTTTTATGTTAACACACGTCTAAAACACTTATGATGTTATAATTTATAGATAAAATATAAGTAAAAGTTCAATTTAGCCAAAGATAAGGCACTTTTATGTTAACACACGTCTAAAACACTTATGATGCATGGCATATTTAAGAAACAATCTGGCACGTCATACATGGGGTGATACTTCAAAGGTTTGATTTAAAAAGTGCAAAGAAACCGTGAATAGACTATACCCGTTTTTTTACAGTTCTAACATACTGTATATTATAATTTGTGATCTGTTAGCAAATGTTAGTAATACGAAAGTGTAAATAAATTGGGAATTTACGTTTAACAAAGAACTAACGGAGTTTCGGGAATTGTAATTTTATATCTTGGCGCAAATAAATTTCAGAACTGTTCATCGACGTACTTAGGAAAATTATTTTCTTAAATTGCGCTACCCGTAAACGATTAATTTATGCAATGTTCTGCACACTTTAAATCGTAATCAGTGATTCCAATCAGTGCAATCGAGAATTAAGAAAGTATGCTTATCAATAAACGGTCATCGTAGTTAATATTTTTACTAATTTCGTAAGCAAATATTTTGCCACCTGATGCATTACTGTCGAGCTGTTTCTTATGACATAAAATTACAGATTTTAGAGCGGCGTGAGATATTGCGCTACAGTAATGTAACATTACGTCAAAATATTCCAACGTATGCAGAAACTGTTATTAAGGATTGCCCTTTCTTGATTTTTGTATATTTGCTTCCAGAAACCTCTAAACTTTAATTACATTTTGAGCACTAATTAATGTACCTAATCCTCTTAAGTCAATGGGCTCCCACCTACTGCAGCAAATCTGTGTAATACACTGAGCTTCCGGTGTCAGGCTATTATAATTCAATACGAGTAAGTATAAATCACTGTTAAATCAGTGAACTCCATCAACTAAAATAATAAAAAGAATTCTACTGATTCCACTGGAGTACTTTCAACACATCTGTAGTCAGATTAATTGATTTTGGAGCAGCTTGGACAGTTTCTGTTTTATAACGCAACGCGTGTCAGGTAACTATGAAAGGCTGAATTCAGTATCGAAATGGTAATTGATGCAGATTTTTTGTAATCTGACTCTGCACCCTAGGTGTTCTCCATTCATCATTGTTAAGAAATTATTAACAAACTGCTGATTTTCGATTACTGTTAATTATATATTCCTTTTTCACTCCACACAAATCTACATATACTCAAGATTACAAGCTTAAAGGCGCTGAAACTTAGGAAAACTCATAAATATCTTTTACATAAATAAAAAAAAAAGCTAACTGGAATTTATTGTGATTATTTATTTTAGGCATGTAGGGGAATTTTATATTCCTTAGATTCAAAAAACCCCAAAAATAAAATTAATGCAAAAAATATTACAGAAAAATAAAATTGTTAGGCGTATGTTTTCTCCGTGAATTCTTGTATACCCGTAAATAGCTCGATTATTTTTTCAATGTGAATTATTTTGTTAATATATTTTATTATTTGTGTGTTTTAAAAATATAAATTCCTGATTGTGCAAAACATATAGAACGTAGTAATTTATTTTTCAGTACCCTTCTTAAAATTGAAGTAAAGAATAATTTTGGACGCCACGCGAAATATCGCACTGGTAACACGCCGAATTAGCATTCAAGTGAACCCGATTTCGATTCACGGTCCAGCTCGTATATTTTTCGGTTTTTCGTTACCCCCCCCCCCC
>NQII01001609.1:362027-402813 GCA_002778355.1 Clitarchus hookeri
TTCCATCTCCTTATCCAACAAATGACTTGAGTAAAATGCTGGGATGGTTCCTTGTTTATAGGTCATGGACGACTCTGTCCCCGTTCCCGATCTTCTGAACAACTGGCTCAATCACTTGTGACCATAGGGTCGACAAGACGTTAAGTCAAGCGTTAAAAAGTCTGAAAATTACCTTTATGGGCAGCAAATTCGCTGCTTTAATCAAGCACTTTGGTATATTTGCGTTAAAGCCATGTAATATGGACAATTAATTGTTACTTCTGTTTTGCTGATGGAACGTATTTCATTTATTGGGTATGTTGTCGAGATCCTAATCCTTTGTCAAAAATACAAAGATGTGATATTTCCTGACCGAAATGCACGTACTGTGCATGTTTGGTCATATATACGCTAGTGTTAAGGCTCATCGCACTTAGTAGGCCGCCTTATTGGGGAAACTTCGCATATGCTTTACGCTTGTTTCCTAGCAGTTATCGTCAAATGGCATGACATTTAACATATGCGTTTCATAAAACAGTTAAGCCTACACCTGATCAGGCATTCTTCTGGTTAAACAGAATTCAGAGTTTATAAATTTTTAGGAATTAATGGTTTCGTAGTTATCCGCACTTCAGATATGTGATTCGCACGTTATTCGCAGTTATAAAATTCCTGTAGAAGGGATTAGTAAGTGATCATATTTAGTTATCCGGGAACTTGAAAAATATCTTTCCTATGTAAAACGCATTTTTTCAAGGCACGAGTTATCCACGTTCAGTATACGAAAGCAAAAATTATTAGACGAGAACATTTTATTTCTGTTTGCTGCTTCAACTAAAATAAATTTTTTTTTTTCTAAATGACAATTATTTTTAATAACCAAGAGAATTAATCTTTAAATAATTGGTTATATAATCTGCCAAAAAGTTTTGTCAAAAAATTTCAATGCAAATTTTAACTAATACTATGACCACCAACAAACCTAAAAAAATATTATTTTGAAGTATTATCTGTTGAAAAAGAGAACAGGCAACCACAGAGAAAAATTGTTCAATTTAAACATTGTCTTTCTAGTTATGGTTCTACTATTGTAGTAAACTGTGTTGTTTGTGTTCGTGTTTGTGGTAACAAACGTAGGGTAACAGAAATTAATTGTAATTGTCAAAGACATTTCCATTGTGTTCAGTACTGCTGTACAGTTTGCGACACTAAATTCGAGGAGTTCCGGTTACGAACTTGTGTGACTGTCTGTAAGCTGCGTGCGGTTATGTGTACGGTAGCGCAGAACGCAGTTAACGGGCAATAATTTTTTAATTTTTTTTTTTTCAAAGGTTGATTTTAAAAGTGCTAACATTTCCGAGATTAGACTAGTGTATTTATATTATTTTGTCTCCTGGAATGTTAGGCTTTTTAATTCATTTGAAAGTTGATGCCAAAAAAAAAAACCTATTTATCAGAAGCGACGGACTTATTTTAATTTTACTTTTCTTTTTTTATTCTTACCTCATATGTCGAATTGATCGTCATCTTTCTAGATTATTACTTGGCCCACATATTAAATTTATCACCACTGAGTCATTCAGACACTAGATGTTTGCCGCAAAGTGGTTGACAAATGGAGTTATTTGTAATATTAACAGAGAAAACTCGGATTCTTATCGGTGGTAAGGGGGGGACGCTTTCTACGCCATCGATGCCCGATGCTAGCAAGCGTTCTACAACCATCAGAAAATATTTCGGGAATGTAGGACCATGAATTGGCTTGACACAAATGGAGTTTCAAAAGAGGTGTATATATACCTACTATCCATAAAACTGCCTGTAAACAATTTCTTCGCGGCATATTTATCGGGATATTTTGTTACGTCATCCAAGGATCTGTTTAATGTTCGTAGTGAATTTTCATCCTGGGATAACACTTTTGATTAATGCCTGATTGTTTGTTCTGTGTCCTTTAATGGGATATATCAGAGGCCACTGGTATTGCGTAACAATTTTAATACGTCTTCGAGTAAGATGTTGTGTCAGAAGTGGAACAAAATGTACGCATTAATTTCTCTGAGGATGTGCTTCGCACGCAAAAGAAACAAATTGTGGAAGATAGTCTGGGAATAATTCTTTTATTTTTACTAAGACCTCGACCCCTCACGAACTCGGATAAGCCCCTCTGGCGAGAGGCGTAAAACAGAGCACTGAATCACCACAAATGAAAGTTTATCAAGTATGTTTACCTTAAGCCAATTCGCAGCAAATTATTTCATTGCGCAAACTTACTTCCATTTGCAGAGGCTTGCAAAATCAGCGTTATTATTTGGAGCCAGAACAGACCTGCGAACTGTTGTGCGTTCGTACTGCGTTTGTTACCGTATATTATCTGCTCGACAAGCCCCCAGGAGGCTTAGAACCAAAATAATACCATTGATAGTGTAATGGTATAATCACGCCCAACCAAATCGGAAAAGAAATGAGGTCCTCAGTGTCGCAGAACCCTTCAACAAATGGCAACAACTTTTAACATTTATATAGGAAGATGAAGTTTAGCGTGTTGCCAAATGATAGAGAGAATTTTGGAGGTCCTAATCAATTTGTTATGTCTAGGAATGAGTGAGTGAAGAGATTTGGACGGCTCTTAGCATCGAGGTCTTGAAAGCCGACGAGGGTGAGGGGAGGCGAGTTTGCAGCAGCGCCGGAATGAAGGGGGAGGGGGAAACAGGAGATCTCCGAGAAAACCCACCGACCAGAGACATCGTCCGGCACAATTCCCACATGCGAAAGTCCGGGAGTGGCCCCGCCGGGAATCGAGCCCTGTTCGCCTAGGTGGGAGGTGAGTAGTCTAACCACTACACCACCGCGGCCCCTCTGTGGTACGAAACGTATTCGTTTACATTTGTGATATTTTACAACACCTGACAGGCTACAATATGTGACATTTTTCCCTCCCATTGTTTCTGCGACTTAATTTATTGACGGAATTCGGCGCATGCCTCGAACGTTCACGAAAACGATTCATTTACGAAGTGGCATTCCTGGACGTGGTAACGCGTGCTGCACCGTAGTTAAAGCGACGCACTTCCAGGAATGTCGGATTCCCCGTAAAGGGACAGACAAAGGTCCGGGAGGTAGGGAACTAGTTCATTCACCTGGCCTGGAAGCCGGCGGTATAAAACAAAAACAAAAACCTTCGCTGGGAGGAGGCGCGGTACCTGAGGGCAGAGAGCTTTTACGCAACCACCTCATGTGCGGGGCCCATGCGACCGACGTCATTAACATACCAAATAACGTACCTCTCGTTTTCAGTTTCGTCGACCGTTGCACCTTCCGAGAATTTTTTTTTCGTTTGAAGTGCTTGATTAATAGTATTCGTATCTGTCCGTAATTAATATTTGTGCCTGTTTTTAAGTATTATAGAATTATATATATATATTACTGCACCTTCTTAGATATACTTACGTCATGGTAAGTTATGCAGGACTGTAAAACCCTTCGCAGAGGTTTTTACTTTTTTATTATCTTTTTCCGTTAATTCCTAGAGAAGAAAAATATCAGTAACATAAACTTGAAGTTCCCGGTACCTAAAAATTTTTTTTAGGAAGAACGGTTCTACTTTACAAGCTGATAATTATTCATGTAACTCCGTAGAGGGAATAGTGTGAAGATTGCGTAGGCATACCAACTGCGCATAGCTACTTTCAGCACTGGACCGATATTTTAGTTTTGCCACCAGCATTATCACAAACAACGTGGATAGGATTTCAGGTTATAACACTGTTTTTATAAGTAAGTGATTTGATAAGTTTTTACATTTCCTCTTACCGAGTTTTTATGCAACTAGAATATATTCAACTTACTCGAAATATTTTATTCATATTAAAGGGTGGATCTGTTGAAAATTCAAACGTAAAAAAAAACCATTATTTTCTTTTTAACACGTGTATTTTGACAGTGGTTTTGGCAGTGAATGTTGGAGACAGAAAACGAAAATCAGTTTACCTCATCTTTAGTCTACGTCTAACTCTGCAAAGTGAGTAAGTCACCGTGATACGATAACAATTGAAATAACTGTGACCGATATTTGTACTTTCTCATGGCTTTGGGTAATGTTACTTATGAATTTCGATCAACGTCATATTGAGTTAACTGCAACTTGCTGGGAGGTTGCGGGTAACTTGCAAAACACGCCAGAAAGCTGTCGTATGCTTCGCAGCATTTCCAATTACTTAGATAGGAATTCAACCTGGCCCCGACAGTAAAGTTTTAGTGAATAAGCTTGTGATGTCCAGGAACGTACAACAGTTGTGCAACATACGTCCTGACCATGGGCAAGGTTAATTCTACTCAGGTTGGGAAGCTCTATGCTTTTAGTATGGCAACTAAAATTGTTCACCACTAGGTAAGCGCTAGTGTTGCAAATGTACCGGATTTTTTTTTTTTTTAATATTTTCTACGTCAAAAAACAAAATAATTGCTAAAATCATTAATTAAATATCAAATAACTAATTAACTAAGTGGAATATTTTTCATTTTATTATCCACGTAGCTTAAAAGTTTAATTAACAGTGACTTCTTTGGAACACTAGCGCTTACCTAGCGGCGGAAATTTTCGCTATGCCAAACTCTCTTATAAGAAAACTCGTTTTGTTCCTCACCTGAGTAGAATTAACCTTACCGTCGGGTATCAACTTAATGGGACTGTTCTGAAGCCTTAATATAACTATTAGTGGTTTCGCTGCGCTCTAATGTCTCAGTACCAGAAGATATACAACGTTTATGATTGTTGAAACTATTCATTTGTGTTTGTTGATTACTTTTAACATGCGGGCTAGAACAATAAGTGTCGACTTACAATTTGCTAAGGAAATGTGTTCAGAGAGCACGCGAAACAACATTAAAAATTGAAGACTTCGATGATATAAACATTAACAAAAGATACTTCGTTTGTGGTAGGCACTTTTAATGTTTACTGTTTGTTTATTGCTAGGAGCTGTGAACAATGTGTGTTTGTATGTAACTTATTATTGTTTGTATTCTAATAAAATCTGTCAATTCAGGATTCTCAGATTATGTATCGTACATACTAGTATTTTTATTAGTCTGCTTGAAACAAACTTATGTGTGCTTTTAGATAAACGCATAAACATATAAAGTGAAGCAATAAAAATAATAATACATATATATATATTATATTATTTTTAAGAACAAGCAGTGTTACGTTTATACTTTTGGGCAATTTACATATTTAAAAACTTAAGTTAATGGCATTTTTAGGTTTTCATTTTATTTATTGTACAACTAATTCGTTTCAATTTTATTTCAATGTAATTTTTTGGATGTATAAACTAGCCTATGTTATTTTAATACGTAACTGAAAACACAAAAAAGCGCACCCAGGCTGAAAGGGAACTTAACATCTTTAATACTAATATTCCAAATGTTAAACCTGCTAAAGATTTTGGGCTAACTTTAGACGAATCATTTACATGGGCAGAACACATTAAAATAATTACCAGTATATCCACAATAAATTTAATAAGTTTATATCCTATGCTTAAAGTGCCTCGATTACCTCGCAGGAAAAGTTACAGCTCTTTAAGCAAATAATTAGGCCCCTTCTGCTCAATGGCTGTGAAATTTATATTATTCAAAAACAATCTCCAGTTACACATTGCCAAGACCTATTTGATTTGGTACACGAAACATCAATGCAGTAAATAATTAAATGTCTATCACAAACGCAATTATTTTGTATCCATATACACAAAGGTTATTCGGAAAATAACGTCCGATTTCTTATAAAACATAAACCATCACAGATTTTTTCAAAAAAAGTTTTTATTTCATTCCGTACATATTTCTTTATTTTCCTACATAGTTTCCATATTTGTCATAACTTTCTACAAGCTTTTGTATGCCTAAGTCATAGACGTCTGCCGCCTGTGAGGATAACCAGTCTGTAACTGCTTCTTTCACCTCGTCATCTGTGACGAAGCGCTTGCCTACCTAAAGGCGTTTGCCTTTAGGTAGCGGAACAAGTGAAAATCGCTCGGCGCCAAGTCTGGGCTGTACGGTGGGTGGTCAATCTGTTCCCATCCAAAATATCTGATCAGATTTTGGGTTTGAATGGCAGAATGGGGTCTGGCATTGTCATGCAGCAACAAAACTCCAGACGTCAGAAGGCCACGTCGCTTATTTCGTATTGCACGTCGAAGTTTAGTCAGGGTAGCGCAGTAAGCGGCTGCATTGATTGTTGTCCTTTGCTGCATAAACTCAACTAACACGACTCCATGTCTATCCCAAAACACGGTTGCTATAACCTTGTGTGTTGAGATTGTCCGCTTGGCCTTGACTTTGACTGATGATGTCGGGTGACGCCATTCCATTGACTAACGTTTTGACTCTGGGGTCATGTGAGAAACCCACATCTCGTCCCCTGTGACAATCTTCTCTAAAAATTGACCACCTTCTTTATGATATCGGTCCAAAACATCAAGAGCACAAGCCATTCTTTTCATTTGTTGTTCGTCAGTAAGCAGTCTGGGAACACAACGTGCGCACAATTTGTGAAATTGCAAATCTTCAGAGACAATTTTGTGCAAAGTTGTTCTACCCACATTCGGAAATTCCAATGCTAAAGTTAAAATTGTGAATCGCCGGTCTTCGCGCATCTTTTCGTCCACGGCTTTGACCAAATCTTCTGTGATCACTGATGGTCGGCCTGATCGCGGTTCATCATGGACATTTTACCGTCCGTCCTTGAAAGCTCTCACCCACTTACGCACTTTTCTGTCACTCATAGCATTGGGGCCATACACTTGACTTATCTGTCGATGAACTTCCGCTACTGAAACGTTCCTTGCTGTCAAAAACCGAATCACTGGCCGTATTTCACAGTCGGCGGGATGATCAATTGTTTTATACATTTTAAACTGACACTGTAAACAGCACAATGCAACAATACCAATGCAAATGGCGTCGTTTGACGAGCAAGGCATGCCGGGAGTCGGTGCGTATGCGCGTTACAATGTTCGCGCGACATTCGATTAGCTACGGCGATTCGGATCTTACTTTCCGAATAACCCTCGTAGATATACAACATGCATATACACATACNTCTTACTTTCCGAATAACCCTCGTAGATATACAACATGCATATACACATACTGTTAATAACATAAAGATCAATATATTTGCATCGCACTAAATACCACACTATACATTCTAATCGTCTTCAAAGTATATATTTCTAACATCTTGTGAAATGCGAATGTAATGAATTTATGTTGCATACGATTCAAGATGTGAGAAAAGCCAGCAATATGAATTAAAATTTCCTACCCCCCCCCCCNAATTTCCCCCCCCCCCCCCCTTTTCCTAACGCTTGTAATTCGCACCACACTCACAGAGAGCTAGTATAAAGGACCAGAGGGACCGCTGGGACTTCGCCTTATATAACTAATCTCCGTTCTATAGTCCTGACTGAAAATCAACATCGACACGTAGCGCTTCACAACAGAACATAAAATGCTGTGCAGCAGCAAGAATTTCCACTTTCACCAACCTCTCTGGAATGTTTCGTGGAATTTGATTATTGCGTAGATATCGTTCGGGCCGCTCGTGCTGGTCACCTTAAACATTTATGAATGTATGGTAGACAAACTTTACGGTTCCACGGTTCATTTGATTGGTCAGTAAAGGTCGTAGGTTGTTTGGTTTTTATTTTATAGACCTTCAAAGTTGGGGTATTCTTTTATTCTCAACCTGAATTTTGGTTAGAAATACATTTTGAAGAAAAAACTTTTTTGTGGAAATATTTTTTTTTTTTTTACGTGATAAGAATTTATACTGAATTATTGTTTACATTTTAAATTCCATAATTTACCACCAAAGATAAATAAACATCCACCGCCGTGCGTTTTATTTGTAAGTGCGTATTCGCGTCAACGGAATGTCGCCAGAAGGCGGTGGCCCATCCGTCCGTCCGTCAAAAGTCAAAGTTTGAGAAATATTTGATGGATTGAATGATAGAAAAAAAAGTTGCCCTGCGATTGGTTGAATATCACGTGACCGCCAGACGGACGGGCGACTGTTTTAGTTTTAGTCCAGCTTTTGTTTAGGGGGTCCTGCTAGGTTGGAATACAATGTTAAAAATGCAATGATGGCCGCCCATATACGCGTGCGCAGTAACCAAGGCGAGGACGGTACACAGACACTCGTCTTTTTAACCCCCGAAAAAAAAAATTGCCAAGCTGCAAGCACACCTGCTATTGTATGCGCACAAAGTATTTTAATAGTATAGAGCATTTCGGGATACGCGTAATAATTTAAATAACTACGTTTGGCCGAATCGATTAACAAGTCTGACTGTCAATTTCCAAGTTTACCTCTGCTGCTACCTTGGAATAGATAATGTATAGCCAATTCACGATTATTTCCATCATTTCTGAAGCCCTGCTAAAGTTCTACATTCAGGATATTCCTCCGCCTCACGCAAGCAGAAGTTAACTAAGTCTAGAAAATCACATCAACAGGACAACGCACTGCATTAGTGCGCACTCAGTTTAATGATGTATTCTTGCATGAGAACTATTTCTTACTAGGCGTTACCAACACACATTTTTGTCTCTGTTTTTTTTTCTTCATATTAAATAGAAATGAAATATTATAATTTATATGAGAAATATGAGTGAAAGTTTAATTTAACCAAAATAAGATACTAATATGTTAGCAGAAATATAAAATGCTTGTGATAGATGACATATTTAGGAAACAACAAAACAAACTGATACATAGGGTGATTTTTCAAAGGTTTGATAAAAAAAANTGATAGATGACATATTTAGGAAACAACAAAACAAACTGATACATAGGGTGATTTTTCAAAGGTTTGATAAAAAAAAGTGTGGAGATATCGTGAATGGACTATACGCCTCATCTTGGTCTATGGGACGGACAAATAGTGAAATGAAACAAGAAGCTGCAGCTTTGCCAGGCGTACGTGTACCTATCTGTGTCGCGGTTGTTCGCTCTGAAAGTGCGCAGCTGAAAGTGATCCGGAGGAAAACAAGAGTGGTGAAGGGAGCTAGGGGGGAAAAAACACTTTCTCCGTTTAATCCCGCTCTTCGGACGGATCAGCTAATGTTACACTTTTGCACAGCTTCGGGAGGAAGCTGGCGCCCCGCGATGCAAATGCACTTTCTCTCCTCGCCCGCGGCCGGAGTTAAATAGCTCGCGTTATCAGGGTCGCGGGAGAACAACCTTGGACAGAGGTCGCGGCTGTTTGGAGTACACGTTGGCATGCACGAGATTTGACCGGCGTAGCGCTAGACCACCTAGACCAGTGAATATCAAACTGTGGTCCGCGAGCCACTGGCGATCCTAGCGACTCTACGAAAAACTCTCTCTTGATTTCAGATGCATATTTATAATAGTTCTTGTCTGTTTAATGCTGTATTCAGTGATTTACCCTGTTCTTAATGTGTTTCAAAATATAATAATTATAATATTTATTTTATTTTTAAGAATTGAATCGGTTATTAAATTCTACGCTTAGTGGCCCATGGTGAGTGAATGAAGATATTTGGACTGCTCTTAACATCGGAGTCTTGATAGCCGATGAGTGTCAAACGAGGTGAGTATGGAGCAGCGCCGGAATGAAAGGGCGGGGGAAACGGGAGATCCCCGTGAAAACCCGCCGACCAGCGGCATCGTCCGGCACGATTCGCACGTGCGAAAATCCGGGAGCGGCCCCCGTCGGGAGTCGAACCCGGTTCGTCTAGGTGGGAGGCGAGTAGTCTGGCCACTACACCACCGCGGCTCCGTGATCCATGGTAAAGTTAAGTTTGAGAACCACTGATCTAGACCGTAGAAGGAAAATGAAGTAGCCCCTCATCGTGCCCCGCCGTTTATGTAAGAAAGTGCTTTGAAATGTTTATACACGTTATCTAAATTTGTTTTGGTGCTACTAGAATATATTAAGGGCACTGTCTACCGGCTGGCAGCTGCGGAGTTTTAATACGAAATCCCGCGTTGAGGAAATTTCGCCTCGGTGCCTTAATTTTAAAGATAGGCGTTTCATAGAAAATGTATTCTTCACGAATTTTTTAGGAGAAGATCCTTACGAACGTATATTTTCAATATAGATAGGCGGTATGTACTTTTTCGTAAAACATAAATTTTAAAAATTCCTTGCAAACAGGCTATACATGTTAGATGGAAACATATCCGCTGTAGCGAACTTCTCCTAAAAAATTCGTGAAGAATAAATTTGGTTTGAAATACCTATCTTTAAAACTAACCCACTGAGGCGAAATCTCCCTAACATGGGATTTCCTATTTAAATTTCGCAATTGCCAGTCGGTATGCAGTGTCCTTAAGTTAGCCAAAGTATTTTCTCTATATAAAAGGGTGGGTAATGTTAAAGATACGAATGTAAACTAACACGTTCATCACTATTGACCGTAGGGGACATGTGCTGAAGACGAAAATCTGTCTTCTACATCTTCAGTCTATGATCTAGACAGTCGCAGTAGTTTGAAGTGTGTGAGGATATAATTACATACTGGAGGATGTGAAGAACCACTGTGGGCGTTCTGGTAGTGCAGTGGTTACCACGCTTACTTCGAAATCAAATTACAGCGAGTTCGTTCCCAACATGTCACTTATTACAAAATGTGAACGTGTAAATCGTCGTCTCGATAACCTTTGAAGACTTTGCGCAAAGGATATCAATCAGGTGGCAATATCTTTTTTTTTTCATTGAAAACACAATAGAAAAATAACCGGCTTAGGAAAACGATTGACTAGAAATCGTATGGACTAGATTAGACCGCTTTATAACCACGCCCGATTACAAAATGAACGGAGGGAATTGTTGTGGCTGAAGATAATCGCACCTAGTAACTTTTTCTATTAAATTCAACGTTCGCAACTCACAGACTCTAGATGACATGCAGATATTACAGGGTACCGTTTTCATCAGCTGTGATACTTGAAAATATCTTAAAACTCGTTAACCTATTCTTTACTTCGGCCTTGAAAATTGACATAGACAGCGTCCCACTCCAATGCCAATCGTGCTGTCACCTACGTTGGAGAAATTAAAGATGGTAGATTAGGGAGTATCATCATTAACGCTCCTTTTTCATAATTCTCTTAGGTATACATCATTAGACGTTACGTAATGTCGACAATAACGTAAATACCCTAGGGAAAGAAAGAGGAAGGGGGAAATAGGAAATGCTGGAAGCCAAATGGGTGAATTCGTTTCGAGTTGTAACCACTATTTCATGTTAGTGGCTGCAGTTAATCTTGAATAGCTATAAATAATGTGTGCCGCAATAAAACCTAACCTAAAAAAAACTGAAATTTTAATTTTGTAAAACCGTAAAAAATCCTTTACGCATTTTTGTCTCGTCCTTACGTGTCGGTAGTCATAAGTATCTCATTACTTACACTGCTACTGGCTTATACACGTTGAAAGTCATGTCCAGCAGACTGCGTTACGAAAGTATTGGCCGACTGACATGCACGAAAAGTGGGAGAGTGGGTCATTACTAGCAACTGCCGGTTACACAATACCTATACGGTAGACGTTGTCCCACGAAGAAAAACGAACAAAGCACGTGATTCACGATACAGCCACTAATTATCTTAGAACCTGCTTCTCGATGACGCTACAAATAGAGCAGTACCAAACACGTGACTGACGGAAAAATAATGGGATAGCACAGCATGGCGGTCAAGGTGAGCGGGGAATACCGCTCTTGCACGCCACAATGCGCTACTCCTGTGACACCCTAGCCTTAGAAAGTAGTAAGAGTCTAACGTCCTGAGTTCAGATTGCTTACCTTTGACGTTGATTAAGCGAATCTCTATTCTGTAGCTTCACACGAAACGCGATCCGCAAATTTCTTTTTGCCGGGAACTGTCAAGTCTACCATCATTAACTACTTAAAATATTAAGATAATTAATGCAATTAGGCACCTTATAAAATATAAAATTATTTTCTAAATTGGTTTTTATGATATGAAATAACAGTCTGAAAAGTATGACAATACAGGAGAATGACATTTCAAAACATAATAAAACGAGCTATAAGAAATTTTTTTTTTTTACAAATCTCAACATCGAAGGAAATTAATACGTTGGGATACAACTCAAATTAATTGTTAATGTTATTTAAATGTTGTGAAAAATGTGTCTTGAAGATTTGTTATGTAGTTCGCACGTATATAAATTCTAACTTTGGACCGCAGGTGAATCAAGAATTGGATTTCAAAGCAATTTCAAAACGCCACTTCTATGACTGATATGAACACTTTCAATGAAACCAAACATTGTGTTAAAATAACATTTTGTTTTTTTACATTTGTACGAATCAAGGTTTAAAGTTGTAATTATCATATTTATACTAAAAACATTATGAATATTATTTTCCAAATAATTTGGTATTTTAATTATATTATTATTGACTTAATGTCACGAATCCATTAAATACCCTGAAGATCTAGAAAGAAAATGGCTCTTGATCAACCTTAAACAGATAAACTGAAAACACGTATTTTTGATAGCGAAAGCGAGTACTCTCAACAGCTGGCACTATTATACTCTTTTATTCAACTACGGCGTCATTTAAGTGCGAAGAAAAAACATACGTGATGGCCTTAACCCTTTTAAGAGCTACCCGAGAGTTCATCCAAATGGAATGGAGTGGAACATTACAGCACGCGAAGGAAACATTTAAAAAGAAAAGGAGAGATGGGCAAATGAGTAGCCTCGTAATGGAATATTATTCTTTCTAGTCAAAGCACATGCAGTTAATCAAAACTACATTTAATATGTAAGTAAATTCCGTATTTGTAAAAGAGCGTCATCAATTACAATTTTTTAACTTTATTTATTAAATACACATAATAATGAGACTACAGATGTAATCGTTTAAAGTGAAAGTATATGAGCTGTTTTCAGTATATCACCTTCTACCAAAATTAGAAACAACTGCTTTCAAAACTACTAAATTGAAATTATTTTATAGAAACAGTAAAATATATTTATTTTCATAATTACAGCAAACTATCTAAGCAGTTAAAAAAATTATATGGTAGCTTGTTTGTACATGAGGAAGTTAATGATAGTCTTCGCGATGCGTCGTCCGAGGATTACAGTTAGTTATGAATAATGTATGCACCATACACTGTTATTATACTAAATGTTATACGTCGAATGCCCTCTCCATTTTTTTTCTCCTTCGCGTTCTGCAGCGTACAAAAACTAAATGAATTGTTAAATTGCTAACTAAAAGCCGTGCGTAAAGAAGATATTAAAAGGCAATCTTACAGGTCGCAGTTTACAGTGTTCCTTTTTGGCGCATTTTGCTGCATAGCAAGCAGTGAGATACGGGCTTCCCGTTACTCACGCGCCGCCTTCAGAAATATAATAAGTTTACGGCTCATTGTGAGAGCGTTGGGTAATTATATCCTATATTTGTTTCAGCTGGAGTATTACGAATCAAGATGTACGTAAAAAAAATAAGAGTATGAACTTGCGTTGTACATGTTATACTAAAGTCGCAAATGTGTTGAAAAATGCAGGAGGAAATATGTGTGTGAGCGAAATTTAGTGTTGAGACGGTCACTGTACTTCATTCCGGGGCGATAATTCCTGAATACACAGGTTCTTAGTTTGAAATTCTGGACTCGGCCAATGAACATTCGAGAAGCTGAAAGCGCCGAAAGCCAATTACAACGNTATATATATATATATATATATATATATATATATATATATGTTGATATAGTATAGATGTAAGCTGATTGGGGTTTTATTGTATGCACACTGATAATTTTTCTTGGTTATTGGTCATATTACAGCTCTGCAGTATGTCAGAAGAACTCTTCTACCAGCTACGCGTAATGTATTTAAATGACACAGAGTAAGAAAAAATATCTTAAAACAGTAACACAGCTGTTACAAGTACCCTTAAACAAAAAATGTATGAAAACTTATCTCTCGCACTTATAAAATGAGTTTTTTGCTGTAAGGTAAGTATTCAATTAATCACTATTATTAATTAATAAGTAACTGTTCATGTTAACAACATGCATAGTTTTGAATTGAACTTGGTATTTGACGTTACCTCCTTTAAATGTCACCAGTGTAAGGCTATTCTTATTTCGTTACTTAGAGCATTGTGTCAACAAAATAATCCACAAAAGAGCATTTTGAGAAAAAAAAATACATTGCCAATATTTTATTACGTTTTACAGTAATTTTAGCTTTCGGCAGTGTCTCAGTAATCAAATATATTTCCTCGTGCTTCTTACCGCAAACTGTATGAGCTGCTTGCAGTTTCACTGAAAATACTGCACTCTTAACGCGGTCGCCTGCCTGGCACTTAAACTTCGTTGCAGTATGTTTGAAATACGTTTTATTTGACGGAACTATTAAACTTGTCCCCAGTATGAAAGGCATAAAACGAAAATAAAACATCCTAGACGAGGATAGGGCGGTACTTTCAAGATATAACGCATTCCATAAATATTATTTTTGAGCCCTCCGACCCCGTTAAAAACGGCTTTGTCAGACTGCTGCATCTTCAAACATACAGTACTACCCGAGGCCATACTACGGTAAGCACCTGTATTGAACTGTGCCACGAACTGTCCACCGATAAATTGATATGTTCACCGCTTAAAGTCCCATAGGTACACGGAGCACGGCGAGAACAATGTACGCCGGTTCATGGCCTTGCGCGTAGCGGCGAAGGCGAACATGATACGCGTGCCAGTGTAGCCCTTATCGCTTCCGCGCTTCTCTGCCCTTAAGGGGATCAGACCCCGCCATCTTGTATTTTCACTATTTTTACCATAATTTCCATTTCAGAATGTTTAACGAAATTTTTCGCACGACATGGCATTAATAATAGTTTCTTAAGATTTTCATTCTATTAAAACTCTGGATCGTTTATTAATTTTGACTAGTGACTGCCGGCAAGAAATAAGTCACTTTTTCTTGCGGGTGGTTACAGAAATGATCCTGACAACAAAAGCCTAGCAATGCACGTTTTAGAACATGTGCAAAGCAATTACCTGTGCCTTTTCGACTCCCAAAATCAAATATAAAATCTGTGATGCAAGTTACGGTGAAAATTCCGTAAATCCAAGACAGCGGGAACTGATCCCCCTTAAACGCGAAAATAACTCTAGTTAGGCAACCGCCTTAAGGGGCCTCCCTAGCTGTCATGTGGGTCTCATTGTGAAAGCATTTGTGTATATTCCAATTTTTAAAAAAAAATATGAAATATTCGGTGTAAACAATTTTTTTTTTAGAACATAAAATAAAGTTGACATTTTGTTGCCTATTCATAAATTTGGTTACTGAAACATAAATGTGGTCATTGTACAGTGGCACAAGTCTAAAGTGACAATGCTGTGTCTTTTCAGAACATATTTCTGTATTAAAATCGTATTGTCACCACTTCAAATGCTGAGGAAACAGAACACACGTGAAGCTTGTTTATGTTTTCTCCATTGCGGTCGCAATGCTTCTTTATGGCCGGATTTGGCCTTTAGGTGTTTAATATTATTTACCAGGGATTCCCCTTGACTGCACTGCATACACCAGTGCAATTTGAGCACGAACAGAGCGGGGACATAGGTTTGTCAGTCATTCCTGAAGCCCCTCAGCAACGTTAGGTAGACAATGGAGAAACGCGACGTCACCGGAGTGTTGAAGCGAGCTACTGTCTTGACCGAGCGTTGAAGTTCCCACTCGCCAGCTCTCGGCGGGCCCGGGATTCTCGTGCTTCTCCATTGTAGCGCCAGACGCAACAACGTTTGAGCAACGCTCCTCCTTGTGGCGACAGGTCTACGTTGTCACTGTGTTTTCATCCCGGCGGACTTGCGAAACACGTTTTGTTCCGACGTTACGCAACGTCGTGAGGCTGTCAGGAAAGCAGACTGCCGTTTCGTCGGAGGACGCCTGCAATGCTGCGAATTACAAATTAACACGATGAACTGCAGACAAATAGTTAAATCGCTGTTTACAAAACAAATAGGAATAATGCAAAAAAATTTTACATAGGCCGTGTTCAAATTGGCAAGTTTAAATTTACTTAAAGGTTACGTGGCCCAAATTAGTAGACTGAAATGGTTCCTACATATTTGGTATTTTATTTTTTGGTATATTGTTAAATGTCGCTGGTCTGCGCTACTGACATTGGCCCGCCCCGCGCGATCAAGCGAAGAGGACAAAGAGTCTTTATATGATAGCGGCGGCAGCGAAGCAAGGGATTGTTTTCAAAGAACAGACGGACTATAAGTCGGTGACCGCGTATCTATTACAGAAAGCGAGCCAACACGACAATTCTTATCGCAGCTCACGCCTCACTGACCCTGAGAAGCTCATATTTCTCCATTTAACACGCAGGAACGTCGTTGTCATCGCCATTACCTTTCCCATGACATTTTGGATTACCGAGAACGTTTTAGACGGCACCTACCTCAAGACAAATAGCAGGTGCGGGCCTCTGATGGGAGAGTGACTAAGAGTCGAGAGTTTGGCAGCTCGTGCGACCTTAAGCGACAGTTGAGCGATTCCGGAACGGCGAGGGACGACTGCAGCGATCTGCGAGAGTGCGTCGGCGAGCTTGTGTGCATTGAAGAGTGGGACTGATCTGCGGGACTGTGGACTGGATGCGTGAGTGGAAAGGACTTTCGAGAAGATGGAAATATACAGTTTTAACTAAATGTGTGGAAATAATCGGAGCAGTTTAAGGGACACTAGCAAGAGTAAATACTGTGATAAAAATTTTAATATAAATTGAGATGGTACTTTAACCTTGCATTCAGTAAGAATAATAAGAGTTAATAGGAAGCTCAGACTGGTAAATAACAGACGTTTGACTGTTTGTAGCATTGATAATAAATATAATTATTGAATTTAATTATTGTATTTTTATTAAGACCTCCATCTCTCACGAACTGAGATACGATTCTCAGGCGTCCCATATAACAATATGTACCAAAACTTACTGAAATAATGAATTGCAAAATTACAACCGTCGCTATGTGTAAATAAAACATACGCGAATTAAATAAAAAACCTTTTGGGGAGAACAACGCACATTATTTCTGCGCTTTACAGCCACTCATAATATATAGACATTTAAGTGGAACTGTACTTTATGTAATAATTACTTTTTATTATCGATTACCAACATAATTTTGTTTTCTCTGTTTTAATGCACATTAAATTTAATATGCAAAATATAATATATAAACAAAATTCACATAAGCAAGAATTTCATTTAACGAGGAAATAAGGTGCTTTAATGTTAACGATAGTACAAAATGCCTGTGATAATTTATTCATTTAGGAAACAGCCGAAAGAGTTATGTGTATGGTTATTATATTCTATTCGTGGCAATTTCACACTTTTTGAATCAAAACTTTGATCCATATATAACGTGTTTGGTTGTGTCATAAATATCTCGTGCTTCACAAGCGTTTTACTTCTGTTCGTATAAAAGTATATTATTTTTAGTGAAATTGAACTTTTAATTATATTTTACCTATAAATTCCTGTGTTTTCGTTTTATTAATATTAATAATATTTAAAAAAATAAATTTGTAGGTTGGTAGTGACTAGTAATAAATACAGTAGTTCTCGCCCAAAATGCGGTACGTTTTAATATTCTAGACTTGGTTCAGATTTGTTTGCATGAAGCGGACGAATATCCTGAAAGAAGAATAATTCAGCGGGGCTTCAGAAAAGCTGGAATTGACCGTGAATGGTTTAATATTTTACTCTCAATTTTTATTTCAAAATGTGCGTAGATCCCGCGGACAGACTTAAAAAGAGCAGTCGCTCCACGTCTCCCAAGTTCGGCCTTACAAAAAAAAAATAATTTCCGATGCGGTATCTTTTTTCCTCCGAGGCAGTTACTTTTCCATGTGTGTAACTTGCACCAACACGCGCGGCAGGTAACGCGCCGCTGTTTGCGCAGAACTCGCCTATCAGGTTGGCGACCGGCGGACACCTCGCGCCGAGAGAGGCCACTCGACACTCGGCTTTCCCGTTTCTCGTCGGGTCACGACACGCCACACAGGCGGATGTCATGTGGCCAGCTGATGGCCGCGCCCCTCCGCGTTAAGGACCCCGCCCGCCTGCCTGGCGTTGCAAGAACACGCATGTCATACCATCACAAGATACGTGTTGTTTTTTTTTTATATAAGCCGCAGAATTCTCCAGCTATAGATCATTCATGGTTACTTCCAACTTTCCTGAAGCCCTGCTAAAGTTCTACCTCCATGATATTCGTCCGCCTCATACAAACAAAGCTTTGAACTAAGTGTAGAAAATTAAACCAAAGGGACAATGCACAGCGTTCGTGCGCGCTCAATGTAATGATATTTCTCATAAGAACTATTTCTTACTAGCCATTACCAACACACCTATTTTCTCACTGATTTTATTCATCTTAATCAAAAATTTAATATTATAATTTATAGATAACATGTAAGTAAAAGTTCGATTTAACCAAAAATAAGGTACTTTTCTATCAACACGAGTATAAAACGCTTGTGATAAGTGGCATGTTTACGAAACAACCAAACGCGTCATTCATGGGGTGATTTTCCAAATGTTTGATTCAAAAAGTGTAAAGAACCCGTCAATATACTATACCAACCAAGGCGTATGTTATAGGCTGTTCACGGTAAACTGAGCACTTTTGACAGCCCTGGTTAAGATCTACATGTATGCACATTGTGTATTCTTCCACCATTTGTAAAATTAACATACCCGTAGGCTTCATCAGTTTATTCTGTTTTAAATGTCCTTTTAATCAGAAATTCAAATCACACTTAATTATGCCTGCAGTTGCGACTAATAGTTTATTGTTACATATATTCAGAAAAAGATTATTTTTTTCCACACAATTTTCCTTTGCCATTTTATCGGCGTCAGTTGTCATGTATCGAGTGGTCGGAAGTGTGTCTTACAGCAAATCTGGAAAGACTGAAACCCTAGTAGTAGACATTATGATTGTTCACTTACAGTACATTTGCTTTAAGTTATTGCACCATTCGGCCATATTTCGTGGATCTCGTCTCTGACATTTTGTTCGTAGTTCCGCGTGGTCTTGCATGTCTTCCGGCGATTTTGCGGGCTATTATATATTTATTTTTAAGTTTTATATTAACGCTTGTTAAAAATATCTGAGAGGACAAATAATATATTTTAAGTTTTATAGCTATGGATATATTATATTATTGATTTTTTTATGCCTTGATTAGTAACCAAAAAAGTAAAACAATCCTTTTGACATGCGATCACGTAAAACTTTTACAACCGACAAATTTTATGGAAATACTGGAAACTATTAAGCGTGCGCCCAATATACTGATATACGAAAACAACACGCACTTCATACAAGGTCTGTGGTGTGCTTTCAAGACACCGCGAGCATTAGAAAACTATTCCGGAGCTCTCAAATGTAGCTAAAAGTGTATTTTCCAAAGCGCCGTATCTAAAAGTATTCAAGTGAGATACAAACGTTAGCACTCGAGGGACCTGCGTTGAACTTGACTACACGTTTCCCACCAATAAAATGATAGAATCACCGCTTGAAGTTCCATAGGTACCCGAAGCACGACACACTGCACACCAATTCAAATTCTTGCGCGTAGAGGCAATGACGTACTTGGTATACGTGGCAGTGTAGCTCCTATCGCTTTCAACCTTCTCTGACTCAAAGGCGGAAAACAGTCCCAAGTAGGCACGACATAACGTGCTGGTAAGGCACTTCTCGGTCCGGCGCTTAGTCATCAACACGGAGGAACCGAGTGTGTGCGGCCTGTCTCGCATCCGGAAGTCCGCGGGTTCGATAGCGACTGACGGCGTTGGGAGTTTAACTGTAGCCCCATCCCGTAGGCAAATAAATACCCCGCAAATTTCCTTAATATGAATTTCCCTTCTCCCACAAGCACTTTATCAACTTCTGTCCATAAAAGGACCAGAAATATATTTGCACTATGATACATGACTGCTGCAAGTTAAGATGAACAGTAAATATTTCACAATTTCGTGTAATTTGGTACACACATTAAAACATTAAATATCCTGATTATTATAAGTCAAAGCAAAATAAATCCTAACGAATTTAACAATAAGATCGTTGATGCAACTGCCATTAATTTTTGTGACACTGGCACTAATCTAATTCTTCGCTCAAAGTATTCGCTGTTGTTTTTACACGTCTTGATGGCTAAAATGATAACTGCTTGTACTACACCATATTCTAGGCGTTTATTGAGTTCGACTGCTTATATTCATAAATTTTTGCGCATTTCATTAAGCACGATGTTTTGTACAGATGGCAACTACGACAGTTCATGTGTTTGTTCTTTGAAAGGTCAATGTTATAAATTGGCTGATGCTAATGATAGGCAGCTTGAAAGATAACAAGAGCTGGTCTACAGGTTTATTTTAATTTAATCTTGTTCTGGTTTCTTTGGCAGTCTTATACTTTTATTTACTTTTGAGTTTTATATCAGCATAAAATACTTTTGCCTTTCCCTCTGTTCCTGTACAACCTACAGAGTTGCTTCCTTCCATGCGGCCCACACTATTAATTCACTTTGGGGTTTTGGATTGTTTTCCCCAGTTGACTATTAATTTGGTCTTTCTATTTTATTTCAGTTCATTTCTTGGTGCCTTTAAAATTAATGTTGACAGAAGGGTGTACTTACACTGGAATGTTGCTTTTGTATACTGTGACGGCCTACGCACATCAAAACTACGACTAAGTTCGCTTTGTCTTGGGTTACTGCTTCTACATGAGGGCAGTGGACATGGCTTACCTTTGGTGCGATGAGACCCGCTCTACTGACCACCTCGCTGCTGTTGCCGGCATGACTGCTGGACGGCAAATGGCACGTGGTGCGCTTGTGTTCAGCTTCGAAGCCTCGCCTGCTGCCCCTTCCCTCCCCTGTGCGTCGCCATGACAACGTGACGCTGGCCAGCCATGACGTCACCAGGGGGCGTTTCCGCTCCGGGGTCGTCGGATAATGTTCCAGAAGATGACGCGAAAATTTGTATATAAGGCTTGTGTTTCCCCCTGCTCGGAGAGACAAGCCAGGGAATGTATTGGGGGAGGGAACTGCTGTTCCTTGATTTAAAAGGGGGGGGGGAGTGCATTTTGCTCTGCAAAATTTATAAAATATATGTAGCCTTTATATTTCAATCATCTTGTAAACAACTATATTCATATATTTATTTATAAATTGAAAAGTATTGTGGGAAAACTAAAAGTCATGGTATTTTAGTAAACTTTTAAATAGATTTTGTGATCCCATATTGGGAATTAATATTTTTGTACTTACGTTTTCTTTTACTGTGTAAACCCAAACTAAATTATACCTTTTGAAGACACACTAACGGGTGGTCTCTATTTCTTGAAAAACTAACATCTTCCTGAGGAAGAAACCGTCACAATACCTTACCATGTTTACATATTTGTATCACTGGTTGTAAATGTTCCTGGTCCTTAACTACTGCTTATGCTACAGCACATTGTTTATTCACTCACTTCCTTACATCTCACTTTTCCCATGTTTGTCATTTTTTACACCTAGCCAGGCGTCTCACATACGTAGGTTCTGTTACGATCGGTGAAAGCACTTCCGAGTGAGTGAATAACTAAGAGTGAATAACTGAGAGAGAATAACTGATTTTACAGATGGGATTCATGGATTTCTTCATAATTCATTGTGAATCAAAGCTGAAACTTGCCGCTGTGGCTAAATCTTGTGCACCAGCTCGAAATTAATGTAAATAAGGTGCCCCTCTATGCGTCAGAGGCAAATAAGAAAGGGAGTGATAAGGGCGACACTTGCACATGCATCAAGTGTGCTATCGCCCCTACGAAAGACACTGGACTGACGTACCGAGTGGGTATTTTTCCTGGGACTTAAGCGGGAGAAAAATGTCTAACACTTGCGCAAAATGTTTTAAGAGACAGCAATCTAAAAATATAATCTTTGTTCGTGTTGGTTTCAAATTAAAGCAGTATGTCATGAGACTTATATTCCGAAATATTCTGAGGTCTGTTTTCTTTCCGACGTGAAAACAGGTAACAAACACGTTCAAAGTAATTTGTTTTAAAAAATGTTAGTTTCAAGCTCTTTTCAATGCATTTGACGCTCCAGTTAGGCTCCGTAAGGGCGCCTCATCTCATGCCCTTCATAACCTCCACGTCAGCTGAACTGGCGTGCAGTTTTCCCGTCGACAACTCGCCTCTACGAGACTTTCAGCGCTGACCCTCTCGTTTTGTGGTGCAATAAAAGATACAGGCCTAAGGGTGTGCTGGGCGTCTCCGTCCTGCAGTGAAGTTTACATACCTGAGGATTATTATGGAAACGCTAGTTAAAGTCATTTTCCCGTTCAGAAAATACTCATGAGGGAGGGAAACTTAAAGCGGAGCCTTGTTTCCAGACGCGGAATGTTCCTGAGAAGCTCTGGAGCAATAAGAGCGACACTGCCACGCGCATTAAGTGTGCCCTCGCCGCTACGCGCGAGCCCCGGAACTGACGTGCAGTGTTCTCGTCAAGCTGTGTGTGCACATGTGGCTTCGAGCGGTGAGCCTACCATATAATTGGTGGAAACTGTGCNGGATTATTATGGAAACGCTAGTTAAAGTCATTTTCCCGTTCAGAAAATACTCATGAGGGAGGGAAACTTAAAGCGGGGCCTTGTTTCCAGACGCGGAATATTCCTGAGAAGCTCTGGAGCAATAAGAGCGACACTGCCACGCGCATTAAGTGTGCCCTCGCCGCTACGCGCGAGCCCCGGAACTGACGTGCAGTGTTCTCGTCAAGCTGTGTGTGCACATGTGGCTTCGAGCGGTGAGCCTACCATATTATTGGTGGAAACTGTGTAGCAGGGAAATACATTGCAGGTCTCAGGAATAAATTTGTACGTACGTGACCCGTATATTACGAGATACAGAGCTATGAAAAAGCCGTTTCTTTGCTCCGGAACGGTGTTTCTATTGTCCGNCGTGACCCGTATATTACGAGATACAGAGCTATGAAAAAGCCGTTTCTTTGCTCCGGAACGGTGTTTCTATTGTCCGTGATGTCTTGAAAGCACTGGACAGGCCCCTTATTTCCGTAGATCAGCAGTTTGGGCGCACGTTTAAGGAAAACCTGCTCGCGCTTTTCTGGATTCTTGGTTTTTCTTGCTTGTTCATATTTTTAAGCTAAAGAAAATACCTACCTAACTAGCTATTATTAACCTCACACTGCAGTACAGACAAGACAAGGGAACTGCTAACTCATAATTACGTCACAATTTTAACTCTGCAGTAATTGGGCAAAAATAAATATTGTGACATAAATACGAGTTCGTAGTTCAGCCGTTATGTCTGAATAGTGAATTTCAAATGAGAAAAATAATGAGTGAATGTGAGTGAAGAGATTTGGTTGGCTCTTAACAGCTAGATGTTGAGGGCCTATGAGGGTGATTGAGGTGATTATGGAGGAGCGCCGGAATGAAGTGGGTGCGGGAAACGGGAGACCCCCCAGATAACCCGCCGACCAACGTCATCGTCCGGCACAATCCCCACGTGCGAAAATCCGGGAGTGACCCGGCCGGGGATTGAGCCCAGTTCGCCTTGGTGGGAGGCGAGCAGGCTAACCACTCGGCCACCGCGGCCCCGAGAAAATAATCTTGGCGCAGCTTTGATAAAGGGAACCAAGGAGGAGGCAGTGTAAGGGAGCGCCCTCCCGAATACTCGCCGCTGGAGGGAGGGAAACCACGTGACGCTGCCGCTGCTATACACACCAAACTGATAACACCGTTCTTTACTTCCGCGCTGTTAAATATCGCGTTGCTCGACTTACGTTTGTTTTCGACAGGTAATACGCACGCGTGGAACAGCTCTCGCCCAACTGTACGCTGCCGCAGTCACTACTGAACTGCACAACCCCACCCCTTCGTGCAGCGGCAATAGACTCTCCCGATTAGCCCGACGCGTTTTGGACTTCTGCGCATTGTTTTATCATTTGGATTTTNGTGCAGCGGCAATAGACTCTCCCGATTAGCCCGACGCGTTTTGGACTTCTGCGCATTGTTTTATCATTTGGATTTTTACTATACTGCTGTATAAGGTCAACAGCTAGTTGGGCATATGGGTACTTTTGGAAGTTTCTTTTTTGAAAAATATTAACAAGCTAGAAAACCCAAGAATTCGATGTAACGAGGAAGATTCCGCGTCTAACCAGGCCTCCAATCAGAGCGCAGAGCATCAGTCGTATAGCTTTAACATAAAAACGGTTCAATATTTTTGGGCGGTGTCTGCTTGCGAATAGCATTTTTTTTTTAATTTCGCGTAATAATTGCAGTTTACGTTTTTTATTTCCGTTTATAACGGTATTTTTTAAAAGTCAAAAGGGTTAAAACGAGTATTTCACGATCATTTTTAGANTTTTTTATTTCCGTTTATAACGGTATTTTTTAAAAGTCAAAAGGGTTAAAACGAGTATTTCACGATCATTTTTAGATAGGGAATTTCCAGTGCATGCTACTTAACGTACGTGAGGGGCACGCAGCACACTTTTGTCTATATCTTTACACGATGACATGATAGTGTCACCGCTGAAGATCTCAAGAGGCGCGTCGACTACAGAACGACTGCTCGCCTTTTCAATGCCTTGTGCATAAAGGAAATGAGGAATGTAATGCACATAACTTTTACGTCGCCCTTAAGCCCCTGTCACACTGTCAAATGTTTCCTTCCAACAAATTTCATCAAATAATCTTGAATATTTTTGAAGATGTGTCACACTGTCAATTTTTTTTTTTTTTTTTTTTNTTCAAAGTGAGATATTGCTTTTGTTTTTCCATGCAGTCCATTACAGGAAGAAATGTAAGAAATGTTGTAATTTATTTTCGCTTATTTACTAAATTCAAATGTTATTTATCAAAGATGTTTCTTGCACAATGACATTTAATGCCTCTGAGTTCTTAATGTTATGTGCAATATTCACTCAAAATAGTATTCGTGCCCAGACAGCTTCTACATAAATTAATTATCTTCATAACCTACTTCGTTTCCAGCAATTGTTTGTTATTTTAAAGTTTCTAGGTGTCCATTTTTGTCGTGCACGATTCTGATAGGCTGAAACCTTCATATATCAAATGAGTTTTAGAACCGGTCCAATCTTCAAATGTTTGGTAGAAACTGAAGCCATCAAACTTTCTCAGAAAAATATGGCGGCGTTTATGACGTTTCGATTACGTCATAACTGTCAACGTTTATTTGACCAAACTTATTGGAAGCAATCTGACGGAAAAAATTTGGCAGTGTGACAGGGGCTTTAGGGATCCCACGCTTCTAGGCCTTGGAGACGCGAAATATCTCCAGTCAGATGGCGCTCTAAACAAGCAGTAAAAAAAATGTATTTCAACACTCCGTAGCTCAATTCAAGAGCCAGGTACTGTAGCGCCACAAATGCTGACAGATGAATTTATGGATACGCGGGCGAGGGGGAAGGTAGCTGCGCTCGCAGTTACCTTCCCCCTCGCCCGCGTAACCACTCACCATAAATTCATCCGTCAGCATTTGTGGCGCTACAGTACATGGCTCTTGAATTGCGGTACGGAGTGTTGAAATACACCAGTACACAGCCGGGCCGTCACTAGTGTCAACTGCAGCCAACCGGGCCGTGTCGGCGGCCTAAGCGCAGGGGCGAGTTGCCAGCACTTGTGGCGCGTAAGCCTGTAAATGCCACGATTAAATTTTTCCGTTCAGGCTCGAGCAGAAACTTCCACGAGACCTGCTGCCTGAGCCTGCGTGCAAGCAGTTATAGAGAGTCCTTTGGAATAACAACATATCCAACGATACTTGTTGCTGCGCAAGTAAAGATGAGTGTATTATTTTTATTATTTTACTTCTGCAACTGTCGTTCAGAAAAAAATTTCACTCACGACTTCATCATTATGCGTTTATGCACACAGCCTAATCGTCTTGTTTTTACAACTGAAATTTTTGTGTTAAATTAACACGAATGTTACCATAATTTTCACTCAGTGATGTTTTAGAATTAATAAGCGTAAACATTTTCGGGTATTTTTATTAACTATTTAATCGTATTTGATAGTTTTACGCCCTTTCTCAAAACAAATAAAATAAACAAAATGACTCTACCGACCTCTCTTTGATTGGCTAAAATTTCAACCGTGTAGGTAGCCTTCCATCGAAAATTGCACACGACCAATTACGAAAACGTCCATGAAAATGGCCAGCAGGTGGCCAAATCCTCCATAGAACCATCCATACAAGCAGCCATGCCGACTTGCATGGAATCTTCCATCGTGGCATACACGCGATACAGTGACGCAGTCGCCCGGGAGACCTCCCTCTCTCTCGCTGGTCATTGGTCTCCTCAGATTTCGCACGATTCGCTACGGCTTNATCTTTTTTTTTTTTTTTTTTTCATTCCCAGGAGCCTGCAACTACTTTCATCTCGCCGCCTCGGCTCTCCACTACCGCATTTCCGTACGACGCATTAATTATACGATGAGAAAACGTAAGATACTATTTCATTCGCATGGCGACAGATTTTCCCCCTTGTAATTTCAGTCTTGATTACAAACAGTCCGAACGACTACGCAACAGAATTTAGAAGGGGGGTGGGCGGTAAAGAACGAAAAAGTTATTTCTGATGAAATCGTTTGTTAGTGAGCTTTCTTAATTAAGTTGGCACTGTACACACTATAAATTAAAGAACTTAAAGTCCAGGTAGAGTTAAGAATTCCTTGCGTGGAAAGTAAATAAAATCTGTTCCCAAAGTCTGTGTGTTTATGTGTGCGTGAGCGTGTATGTGAACACACACGCGTTCTCTGTCATTGATGTAAACATAACTGCACCCAGGACGTATTATCCTTAAGAAGCGAAAGTTGGTATACTGCTCCATGAAAGGTGGCCAAAATATTGCAACTTTCAAGTTCGGTTGCGAGTGACTACGTTGAACTGCCACCAGGAGCGCTAACGTCGCTAAAACCCAATAACGCGAACTGTCGTAGAAAGATGTTGTGTGGGGTACACAGTAACAGCGTGCGTGAGTATAGTCTGTTCGCGATATCTTCACACTTTTTTTAATCAAACCATTGTAAAACCACCCCATATATGTCGTGTTCGATTAATTCCCTAAATGTGTCATGCATCACAAGAGGTTTAGAGTTGTGTTAAAAGCATTTTATTTTTAATTAAATTGAACTTTTACTTTTATTTTATCTATACATTGTAATACTCAATTCGTAATTAATATGGATAAGAACAGAGAATGTAGGTGTGTTGGTAATAACTGGTAAGAAATAGTTCTCATGGAAAAAATATTATGAATCCGGGTGCCCACAAATGCGGCGCGTTGTCCCTTTGGCGTAATTGTCCAGACTAAGTTGAACTTTGTTTGCACGAGGCAGAGGAATAATCTGAAAGTCCTACATGACTTCAGCAGGGATTCAGAAAACTTGGAAGTAGATAACCATGACCAGAGAGAGAATTGTTGGACTACACGGGAGGTAATGTGGGTTTTCCGCCGAACTGGGTGGAACTGATGCGACCGGAATCTTGTGGCGGCATTGGGTGAGTGAGTGAGTAAGTGAGTGAAGAGATTTGGGTGGTCTTGAGAGCCGATGTGTGAGTACGGAGCAGCGTCGGAATGCAAGGGCGGGGGAAATGTTACCGACGCTTTGGCATCCGTTGAAGATTTTGGTTTATCCCTTTATTATCGGTTGGAGCACCTGACGCTAGTGATTGCACCTCCAACGTAAGGTTAAAGCGCCGTGGTTGCAGCTACACGACACAAATGCCTCGCATAGAGACGAGCAGGAAAGCTACCATGCCCGGTGTAATAGGGGTTTGTGGCCGGCCAACGTGTTTGCCTCATTCGAAAAAAAAAATAGTTGTAGCAAAAACTTCCGTTCATTGATAGCTCTCATTAACAGTCACGGGCATGCTGCAAAGGGTTTTCTCTACGTATCTAGTTTCCGCTCAGTTCAAGCAAATGGTGGCGGTTTTCCGATCAATGCACTTCACCACTCTGCCACGTTCATGACTAAAAAAAGTTATCAAACAAAATCCAAATAAATTAAAACGTGGCTCTTTTTTAATTAATTACTAATATAATTAGTGCCATAGTAAAAAAAAATGTGATATGTAAAAAAAGGTTACACATACATCTGTATGTTTTTACCAAGTACAACTGGTATTTGCTTTAAAACCGATAACTGAAATGCTTTGTCTCAAATTGGACAGTTTAAAATGTTACGCGCGAACAACCGAAACATTCCTTAACCACTTAACCCAAAGCTGTAAGCAAGCACATGTGTCTAGTTTCTAACAAAGACGCGAGTTTGTGAGATGCAAACAATTTGACTGCTGTGACCCGGCGTTTCCCGTTGAAATTAAGGCTATAAAGTAAGATTTGAGATGCTCCTATATGGTTTGGGAAAAAGTGTAAGAGCATATAAATTAAAATAAACCCATTCAGCTCTTTATAACTTTGATTAATATAACTTTATAATCGAAAGTCTTGAAATATTAGATTTCACGTATTTTTTAACAACTGTTGTTGTTTTCACGCTTACTTTAGGCCTAGGATAAACAAACCCACGTGGGTAATCCTTCTCTGATTAATAAACCTTCGAACTGTATCTAAAGCCTTTTCAGAACTGTCATAGCATATTACATACGCGTGGGAAGCACCATTTTGGGTACACTCTTCAAGCATAAAGTAGGGGCATTTATTCCCAACGCAGACGTAGTTCTTCTGTACCATTACGAAAGGATTTGGCTTTTAAACAATACTGTTTTGCGTAGAACCTGCTAGTATCTAACCGTTTTAAAAATAACCTCGTTGGCTAGGCTGGAAAACCTGGGGTAGAGCTTAGATATCAGTGTTTGAAAGACAGGGCTCAGCGTTTGGATATTATTAACCATTAAATTTTGTGATGTATTGCCATTCGACCTTTCAACACCCCATTTGCTTGCTCATTTATATACAAGCTACAACTGGAAATTTTATAGTAAGTAATATCACGCTAGTAGGCCTTCCGACGTCACGTTCGTCAGAACCGTGACAACGTTTGCTTCCAGCGAAACGAACAGCTGGCAGCTCCTGAAATGTTATTTCCGCTGAACTCCCATCCGCTGACTTCCAGCCGCCTGTGAGATTTCACGTTTTCTCGCTACGTATGAACACAGGAGCCAGTGACATATCGAGAAATATTGTCGTACACTTGAAGGATTTCAGCAGTAAAGAATAAGCGACAGCTGTGTAAGTAACTTTGAAAACTCGTGAGTTTTATTTTAATGGTATTGACTTTCCTTACTTGTACCTAATCCTATGTTATTATTTTTAATTAAAGGTTTATGTTTGGAGTTAACTCCTGTGGCGGACATAGCTCAGTTTACCAATGCACATGCATAATTTCTTACTTGGTACCAATGGTAAGTTTCAGCGTTGTAGGCGAAATATTTCACTCCTAAACCAATGGAAATTTTGACCCCTTCGTCAAAATAGGCCTACAGCCACCGTACGCATACTCACAATAAATCCGTTGTGGCGAACTACCAACAACTTCTGCCATAATGAGACAAGCCTTTAACATGGAAGAATCGGTGATGAACTATCTTAAGTATAAAACGTACACGTAAAACCTCTAGAAGAACTAATAAAACATCAAAATGGAGCAGCAAATTTTCTCGCATTTCAGTTAGTCTCCGAAGAACTTAAAGGTCATCAGCTTTTATTATGCCAAGAGAGTGAACTATACAAACGTTTCTCAAGTGCTCATTTTTTATAACCCTAGTGACATAATTAAATATTGTGGTATAATCCACAAATCACTGCATGGGAATAGAGTGCGGCTTGTTGCACCGTTCAATGAAACAGGCTAATTTTGTAATAAAGCTGTTGTATGCTACGTACCAGTTGGTGATTCTAATGCATGCGGCCATTGTTAAAACTATTTTTGCACTTGTTGCATACTATTTTATGGCTCACTAGATTAAAATAAGAAGACGATAAACGCGATTATCACTTTAGTGAGTGGGAAAAGTTAATCACCTTTGATGATAAACAATAGCCACTTACATGAAAGCGATGTAATAATCAGTAATATTCAAAAATTCTAGAAAGGAGAAAATAATTGAATTTTTATGAGGTTCGCGTGAATACTTTCATAGAAATAACATACGTGTCAAAATAGAGAGATCTGGGCCGCTCTTAACATCGAGGTCTCGAGAGCCGATGAGGGTGAAGTGAGGTGAGTATGAAGCAGTGCCGGAATGCAAGGGCGGGGGAAAAGGAAATGGAAGATCTCCGAGAAAACCCGTCGACCAGCGGCATCGTCCGGCACGATTCCCACATGCGAAAATCTGGGAGTGACCCCGCCGGGAATCTAACTCGTTCGCCTAGGTGGTAGGCGAGTAGTCTGATCACTACACCACCGTGGCTCCAGGGGGTTATTTATTGTTTATGCAACAAGTAGAGGGGTGTCAACGAAAACATATGCAGCCTTTGATATTCGTGATGTCGTCCATTTCCTTGTATAACCCCCAGCCTAGCACTAGAAATTTCAAAAAGTTAATTATTTTAAAAAAAATTCCCTTTGTATAGGTGCAATTTGCATCATAATTTTTTCACTGTAAAAATGTTTCCTGTATTTGTAAAATAAATTCTTTGGGAGCTAGTTGCCAAATATATTAGTGTAGCAGTACAAATAAATTAGAGCAAATTTCACAAAACCTTAATTTTGAAAAGCAAGTGTTGTAGACTTCAAGTTTTTTATGTATAAACATTGAGTTACTTAAACAATTTTATATGCTTTCTAAAATAATGTGTTGCAAATGTACAATATTTCAGCTTTAGAGTTACAAGAAAATCTTTCGCAACTAGTTTCCAGAGAATCGCTTGTAACAAGTACAAAAAATTTTACTCTGTGTGCATTTTTAAGTATTATCTTACAAATAACATTATTTTCACCTTTACTCACGTGGAGGGGAGACAGTAGGTGAGGTAGAGGAAGGTTTTGGATTCGCATGAAGCATGACCATGCTTGCCGTGAAAAGGGATGAGTACGGGGTTATGGTGATTTTATGGTCTGAAAAAGCGGGGAGGGGGAGATTGGAAAATCAGATCTGCGTCCATCGGAGTGGAAAGAGAGAGAGAGAGAGAGAGAGAGAGAGAGAGACCGCGCAAGACCTAGGGACAGCTCGGCTTTCCCGCCATAGCACTTGCTTTACGAGAATACGAATCTACTCCTTGCAAACGAGTTTGCAAATGCGGTCGTTGAATGCCGGGAGAAGACGCCGCAGACGCCGTAAACAGTAAACAGTGTTATTTACTCCTTGTTTGCGCGTTTGCGGAGACATTTTGAAATTACTCCTGACAACCAGTTTTTCCAGGAAGGATTAGCAGCTTCGCAGGACATTGACCGCGCCGCTTTCTGCCAAAGTAAGCGCCTCGAGANCAGTTTTTCCAGGAAGGATTAGCAGCTTCGCAGGACATTGACCGCGCCGCTTTCTGCCAAAGTAAGCGCCTCGAGATATGAACACGAGTAATTAAGCAAACATCAAATGTCAGAGAAGCTATTTAATACATAAAAATAGTATCGCTTTAGTGCGTTAAATTCTGTTCGGGGTAAGAAAGTCGGGATGATCAGTGTGTCGTCTATCGGGGCTCTCCACTATCATGCTGTGGAAAATAGGTGTTCGTCGGAGTATTGTAAACCCCTAAGAAGGCATCTTCAGTGTCACGGAAGAGCAAGAGTTGATGCNAAAATAGGTGTTCGTCGGAGTATTGTAAACCCCTAAGAAGGCATCTTCAGTGTCACGGAAGAGCAAGAGTTGATGCGAAGTTAGCAGGAGAAGTCATTTAAAATTTACAAGAAAAAGTCACTGTCTTTTACATATCTTGCCTCTTTACGTGCAAGCGGAAGAAAATCGAGTCGAAATCAGTTTTTGATGTTCTTTGGCGTGTATTTTAAGCTCATTGTAAGTGATAGTCTACATTTAATTATGGGCAAAAGCCCACAACTTTGTTATATCTGTGGTTATAAATAACGGCAATTGCAGAGCATCTTTGTCCACAACTACCTCTTCTAGTTACTGCAGTAGAAGTTAATAAACATTAAATCATACTACATACATTTAAAACAAAATTATAAATGTAATTTTATGAATCTATAGTAGGTTAAAGTGTATTAAATTATCTTACTAGTCATCGTAATTTCCGCGTCTTGCAATTTTTACTTGGTTTCTTTGTAAGACGTGGGGGGGGGGGCAGAAAACATTGACTTTTAAACACGCTTGACATCATAAAAATGTCTCATATTTATATCTGAGAAACACGTGATAAAATCAGCTTTTTGGTGGATAGCGACTATGCATACGTAATGCAAAAGAAAATAATAGTGTAGTGGTGGTATCAATAATCACGAAAGCGTCTTCTTTGACGAATGATAAACACTCAAATGCAATAATGCACAGAGGTCACCACTCTTTATTTATTTATTCTCCTTTTTTTTATATATAATTAATGGGTTCTTTGTTTTTGTGAGGAGCGGGGCCAAGTTTTGGGGGGACTGTACTAGAAAAACACAAATGCAACGTTTGGTTAGGAATGCGTGTAGAGTGACGATGCATATATCCCATATTTGGCTGACGAAGATTTTTCAAGAAAGAGCACAAGAGAAAGAGAAGAAGAGGAACGGGACTAATTATATTATGTTTTTTTTTTAGCTTTGCCGTTTTAAACGAGAACTAGGCACGTTTTTGATAGAACATCTGAAAGGTTGACTGTTAAAGAACTACCAGGTGCTCAAATAAGTACGAGTAATTTTTTATTTCTCAAAATAAAATCATAAACATATGAATTATTTCCAAAGTCACCAGATTAGGAATTTTACGACATTACTTCGGAAACAATAAGTTCTGAATAGCAACTACTCTCCTCCACAACGCGTGTACAGTCCCTCCATTCTCTGCAAGCCGAGAATTACAACTACAGTTTCATATTTACTCGGCTGCAGTTGCCTCAAGATTTTCCATGTAATAGGTAATTTAGACGCTGGTACAATGTCTACAGATCAATTATTTTTATTTCGTATGCCACCTTTTATGCCAAACGTGTTGATAGTATTAAAACACTCTGTTATTTATTTTGAAGGGCATTCATTCTTAATTTACTTAATGTAGAATGGCTTTTGTCATCTTTATTACGGGATAAGACATTCGGTCATATAGAAATGTTCACGGTATTATTTCAAGGCCAACCGGTAGCTGAAAAAATCGTCAGTTTATAACATTTTTTACGTTAAGATATTTGAAATTTGCACAGAAATATTAATTTAATAGAACATTTACAACCATGATTCAACTCGCCAAGTCAGCATAAGATTGAAAACCTACATGAACACGAAGCATTTATATTGTGTTGTGCATCTTATGCTTATGCAAGTAGGCCAACACAAAAAAACGTTATTTTATAAGTTTCCGGCACTACTGGTAAAGACCTCGATTATTAATTGGTTTCCTCGTTTAAATTCAACTGTTTGTTGTGTAAACATACATTTCTAATTATTCATGTGTAAAACCTAATCACTTAGCTTTTATAATATTTTTAATTTGTGCTTGTTTGTCGTATGGGTAATATAGGCCTACATAGATGTCGTACAACAACTAGATTATTTTCCTGAACATCATAATTTGCACAGAATAAACGTTTTTGGTGTAATATCGTATTATTAAAAAGATAACTTCGTATTTTTAGAAACAGGAAAGTATTTATAGTAACATAAAATAATACATAAAATATATATATAGACTATTTGATAATATTTTCTCCGGAAAAGGAACTATTTTTCTGTGATTATCTTACACATCCTTACAAGTATGACTGCAGTTGTAAACAAACAAGAACTAAAGAAAGTCAAATGGGCCATCACTTTGCGGTAAAGGAATTCGTCTGGCAAAAAAGGTTTTCTTTTACTTCCAGTGATTGTGAAGTGACATCGAGTTCTTAACGAAATCGTGTCACGAGCGATATCGCAACATAACGTTAAACTTGCTTTTTCATCCAAGCTCATTTTACTGGAGTGAAACGCTTTGACGTTTATCAGTGCCCTTCCACCAACCAAACTTCTTCATTCATGACGTACAACAATAGAAAGTCCAGAAAGCACAAAAATACAAATTATTTTCGTCACTAAGCGTAAAGCGATAACGATATAACAGTTTACTGACGCGTAAAAGTTTCATTGCAGCGAACTGTTATGAGGTTGAACAATTCACGGACAGGATTACAAAATTTACTAGCGCCAGTTTGTAAAGCTCTGTTTTTTTTACTTGTGCATGTGGGCTTCTCAAAAGTCAGCATAATTTTTACAACTACAAAACTAAATATTGCTTTTAAAATTCTAGTTTTGCGTCAGCTGAGGTAAAACATGCGAACAGCATAGAGGGAAAAATGAAATGAATCTCGGGGTTAATTATTTTAAAATAAACGACAGTGTCATGCTAAAAATTATCTAGCCAATTATCCAATCACATCTACCATGGCAATTTTGGGTTTCGTTTAGGTCTCGATTCAAGAATAGTACTGGAATTACAAGATTTCCAAGTTATTCATATCTAACAAACATGGCTCATTTTAATTTTCTTTTTCTACCACTAGGCCCGGTAATCAAAACACAAGATCTTTACTCTAGCGTATCTAGAATATTTTGGCAGAAGGAGGTTTGTGGGACGAAAAGGGGTGGCTGATCTCAAGAAAAATGTAGGCATTATTAATAGTTTGACCAGAATTGTTCGTTTACAAGGTAAAAATATAAGTGGTGTTGACGTACAGTATTAATACTGACACAAAATGTGTGAGTGTAAATAAATGCAAGGTTGAAAGTATAAAAATACCGTCATTTCGGGGTTCGTGAAAACAGTCCTCTTTANACGATTCCTAATATGACCTTGGGGATCAAAAAAACCCGTGTCTTATGAAATAACCACGGAAAGTGCCCACGTTCGGGAGCAGCACGGGAGATGCTCGCCGCGTGGCGACAGTGGTGCCAACTGGGAAAGTGAAAACTTACCTCATTCAGCGGCGTGCTGCATGGGGTCGGCTGGCGGTCGTGGACTTTCACTTCGGCGCGAAAAGGTGGCGCCTCTGAGCCACCGGGCGAGATGGTTTTGCCCGCTCCTAGAGCTCGCACATCTCCCCTGGGCTTCCGTCAGCTGNTCCTAGAGCTCGCACATCTCCCCTGGGCTTCCGTCAGCTGTTCGGTTCGACGCGCGGTGCAAGGCTGGGCTTCGCCTCGCGAGGGTTCGCGTCCTCGCGGGTCACGCGACGACGACCGATGTTGTAAGTTAGCGGTAGGTGCTTTCGCGTTCCGTCACTCGTCCATCGCGTCCGTGGGGCCAGCGGGTCCCGCGCGATCCAGCCACCGCCGGCAGACTAGAGCAAGCCGTTCGAAAGTCAAACCGATAATCCCCCATCGAGAGCAAAAGTCAACGGCTCCCCCACCACCACCACCTGACCCACCGCGGGGACCCCTCCTTTCCGTCAACAGCGACGCCAAACTGTTCCGCTTTCACCTGGTCGCTTGGTCCGCTCTTGCGCGCGCCGTCCGCCCCGGAGAGAGCGAGGGATATTCTTTTTTTTTTGTCCCCCCACTCATTCCCGCGGGCTGTTGTGGTTCTGTGCGCACTAGAGATGTCACAACCGCCGTCGACAAACGAGCCGAGTCTCAGCGCAGTGCCGATTACCTGCAGTTGCTCCTTGCTAATTTCCCCTCCGCCCGTTCGCGACGGCCACATGCAACATACGTGGATTTCTGGCATTCCTCGTATGCATTGTCCATCCACGGTTACTTCCATCTTCTCCGAAGCCCTGCTAGAGTTCCACTTCCAGGCTATTCCTCTGTCTCACGCAAACATAGCTTAAAATAGTTAAGGTTTATTCTACTCAGATTAGGAACAAAACGATATTTCTTAAGGGAGAATTTGGCATAGGGAAAGTTTCCGCCGCTAGGTGCGCAGTGTTCCGAAAGGTAATTATTATTAAAAATTTTAAGCTACGTGAATAATAAACGAGAAAGGTTTTACTTAGTTGCGAAGTTATTTTATATTTGATTTATGATTGTTGCAATTATACTGTCTTTTAACGTAGAAATAGAGAAAAGCTGGTACACATGCGACACTAGCGCTTACCTAGTGGAGAAAATTTTCCCTTTGCCAAACTTTTAACATTGATCTTCCCAGTCTGTAGTAGAAGTGATATTAACCGAGTCTACAAAATTACACCAAAAGTAAAACGCACCGCATTCGTTCGCACTCATTGCAATAATATTTTGCATAAGAACTATTTCTTACTATGCACTGAAATGTTGTAGTTTATAAGTGAAATATAAATAAAATTTTAATTTAACCAAAACGACTGCAGTTGTATGTTAACAGAAGTATAAAACGCTTGTGATACCTGGCATATTTAGGAAACAACCGAACACGTAATACATAGAGTGTTTTTTTTTCAAATGTTTGATTCGAAAAATGTGAAGAAACCGCGAATAGACTGTATCGCAGAAATCACTGCGCGGATTTTTTGTCATCGTTCTATTCATACAAAATGGCGTTTATAATTAATCCGTGCTGCCACACATTAACAACTTTGCACTCTGCACACATTTACTGGCGTTAAAGACAAGCTAGAATTGTGTCACTTATATCCTACATTATAAGAATGTCTTTTATACTGTCCTCTGCTTTCCCATATACCTTTGTCCTATTGGTTCGCGCCATGCAGCGTTTATTACTGGCTGGCTCACAGCCAATAAGGTACTTCAGTTAACAGTTTCCCAATCAAATATCCATTCGTATATAACTTTACATGCAATCTACGGCGTTCGTTTGCGTTGTTATAAAAGTATAATCATTTTTATTCACGATAATTAGTGTTGATGTGCTGTAAAGTCTTGTTAAGATAATATCAAGCAATAATGATACAATGAAACTACATCCACGAAAGTTTTGTTTTCAGTGGCGAGTGAGTGAGTAAAAATATTTGGGCGGCTCTTAAAATCAAGGTCTTGAGAGCCGATGAGGGTGAAGCGAGGTGAGTAAGGAGCAGCGCCGGAATGAAAGGACGGGGGGAAACGGGAGAACTCCGAGAAAACCCGNAGGACGGGAGGAAACGGGAGAACTCCGAGAAAATCAGCTGACCAGCGGCATCGTCCGGCACGATTCCCACATGCGAAGATCCGGGAGTGTCCCCGCCGGGAATTGAACCCGGTTAGCGTAGGTGGGAGGCTAGTAGTCTAACCACTACACCACCGCGGCCCCTTCAGTGGCGAAATGACTTTTTTTTTTCTCAATAGCCCGAGTTACACTCCGATATAAGTGTTTAAGCGTTAATTTTCCAGTTCAAGTGTTGCAATCATAAACATGTTTCGTATGCACTGTACTTGTGTTAAGTCGACACAGCACTTGTTTCGTTGTCACACCCAGTGAGCTGTAGTTATATGAACGAATTGTGTCCAGGACCAGTAAGACGGGTTGCGAGGCATTTACTCACAGATAAGTTCATTGGTCACTGAGCTTTTCAGTGGGCAGTACAGGCCAAAAATTGCCTACACGTGCGTAATGTAAACAATTGTGTTCACTGGGTCAGAATGGGTTAGACTGTAGAAGTATTAAAAAGAAAAATTAAATTATGACACTCTTTGCAGATGTATATTAACACAAATAATTAAAATGAAAGATTTTGAAAGATACGCAAAAATAAAGGCCAATCGCATACAATATGAAAATCCGGCATCTTGACGGACTTCCCGCTCGCGAGCATTCCAAATGGGATTTCCCTCCCTAAAGGCTGTTCAAGGTCAACTGATCACTTTTGAAACCCCAGCCGTGGGTCTGATCGCTGTAGTCATGCGCCAGTCAAGGGAAACTGTGCAATTAATAGAAAAGTTAATATTTTACATATTTGCTGATCCTTACACCTATTCGCATTAAAAAACAGAAAGCAAAATAAGTATCCTCATTACTCAAAAATGTTGACCTAACACTTTTAATTCTACGTCCAGGCACGAGACTGCATACTTTCCCTTTGTCGTTACCAACTTAACTGGGCACACGTGTGTCCGTTAAAATACTTGCAGGTAGGGGCAGTGACATTTTCCAAAGGTTACTGATTTCGAAAGTGCTCAAATAAACATAAACATAGAAAAAAAATAAAAAGAATAAACAATATGAATTTTTACTCCGCAAATTATTTCGGATAGTGCAGGGCACGGGGTAAATATCCCATCCTCTTCTGCTTGGCTGACCTCATCGGCTATGTAACTCGTCCACTAGAACCATAGACGTATCCACACGTGAGAGGGAGAGATAAAAAAAAAAGGGAAGGGTATGATTTGGACCGCTTGCGGAAGTTCAGTCAGTGACTGGTCTTCGGAGACGATCCACTGCAGGGAACCCTGACGCCTGCCCTTCTATTGTACTTCCTAGTCGCGTGTTAACTGTCATGTGAGTAAAAATAATAGCGGTGTAATAATAGCGACGTTTTGGTAGACCCGGGTTGGCAAGTTCATTCTCTGGCACGCTGTTAGTCGGGGAAGCCGGGTTCTGTGAGTTCAAATCCTGGCCGCTACATGTAATTTTTTTTTATAACGTTAATTTGCACAATATTAACAGTGACTACCAGAAATATGTTTTTGTTTTCTCGTAATTACGTGACTAAATTTAATCAAAACTATATGTAATTCTCCGCACGTATTTGGCTGTCACTGATTCAATCAGTGAAATTGTTTCACCGAAACAACCAGTGCTTTTCCACCGATTGTAAGTGGAGCCATTTCAACTGATTCGAGTAGTTGAATTTCACTGCGAATCATAAGTTTTAAACTGATTCGAATTTAGTGTGCACTAATTTGGGGATTTGATTACGCATTTGATTCTTCCCTTAGCAAATGCTGGAAAACTACCGTAGAGGTAGGGGGGGGGGGAAATTACCATTCATGCTTTCTCAGTACGCCTAAACTATGACGAAGTAAATTTGCAAACAGTTTCTGAAGAGTGTACAGTGGACGCGGATGTGTCCTGCCGTACTGTTCAGTTCAGTTCAGTGAGTCTGCGAGGTAGACGTGAGCAACCCTGACAAAGAACTCCCTGGTCGGATGCCGTGTGACAGCAGTCTTCTGTCGAAACCAATACAAATGTAGTGGGTTCATGAGAGCGATACTGACAGGAGGGAGAGCGAGTATGTAACAACGTGTCACAGATTACGCTAGTTCCCTCAGAGAGATGTACGGCGAGTTTCAATCGGATGAACGTTGAAACGTTTGACCACGTCTCGAAAGCCATCTGGAACGACCTGGTGAAACAGAGCAACTTGAGGAAGTATAATCCCAGAAGAGCAAGCAATTACTGTAAGACACGTTCCACTGTTTTGCCCAACTCAAAATTAATTGAAGNAAGTATAATCCCAGAAGAGCAAGCAATTACTGTAAGACACGTTCCACTGTTTTGCCCAACTCAAAATTAATTGAATACTAGATGAAGGTAATAGGAAGGGGCCTTTCTGCCTTTGGGCATAGAAGCTGTATGTTCCATGGGGATCCGGAACCGCATTTGGGCTATAAAAGGCCCCCACTGGAATTACCTCGACCCCCATGGAACCCCGAATCATCCTTATACAATAATTATTTTTTTACTATAACTTTCGTATCATCTCTTAGCGATCATTTTTTAGAGTGTATGATTGGCGGCAATAAATTAGTAATAACTTCTTAGGGATGCCAGTAGGAGCAATAAAAGTAAAATATTACAAGAGTTCAAAAGTATAATAAAAAAATTTAAAACCAAGGCTTTCTTCTGCTCTCTAATGGGCGTTTGCGTAGAAGCCAAGGAGGTGTGATGAAAAAGATTCTTAAATATGGACCCCCCACAAGAAAAATGTGTTTTGTACACCTTTACCGTAGGGAACTGTCCCGTCGTCGCCTTCAATATAAAATATCTTAGTCTGGCCTGACTTACACGACCCTCTTCGCGTCTCTAGCTTTGCCGCGCCTTTACCCGCGTTCAGTGTAGATCAGCTATTACACACTCTNAAGTATAATCCCAGAAGAGCAAGCAATTACTGTAAGACACGTTCCACTGTTTTGCCCAACTCAAAATTAATTGAAGACTAGATGAAGGTAATAGGAAGGGGCCTTTCTGCCTTTGGGCGTAGAAGCTGTAGGGTCCATGAGGATCCGGAACCGCATTTGGGCGATAAAAGGCCCCCACTGGAATTACCTCGACCCCCATGGAACCCCGAATCATCCTTATACAATAATTATTTTTTTACTATAACTTTCGTATCATCTCTTAGCGATCATTTTTTAGAGTGTATGATTGGCGGCAATAAATTAGTAATAACTTCTTAGGGATGCCAGTAGGAGCAATAAAAGTAAAGTATTACAAGAGTTCAAAAGTACAATAAAAAAATTAAAAACCAAGGCTTTCTTCTGCTCTCTAATGGGCGTTAGCGTAGAAGCCAAGGAGGTGTGATGAAAAGATTCTTAAATATGTACCCCCCACAAGAAAAGTATGTTTTTTTACACCTTTACCGTAGGGAGCTGTCCCGTCGTCGCCTTCAATATAAAATATCTTAGTCTGGCCTGACATACACGACCCTCTTCGCGTCTCTAGCTTTGCCGCGCCTTTACCCGCGTTCAGTGTAGATCAGCTATTACACACTCTTAGATT
>NQII01001609.1:402876-431005 GCA_002778355.1 Clitarchus hookeri
GGGGGGGGGGCTTATTTGGTTAACTCGAGGCTTTTTAAAGATCTGGTATAAACACTATGATATGACATGATTGAAAGCTCAAATTACATGCACATAATTTGTAAAAAAATATAAGTTTCTTGTGAGTCGTATTTGATACCTAAAGCAATAATACTGGGGATGTATTAGGTTAAAATATTCTAACCCACCAACAGGCATAAATTATTTTTATAACTATGTATATTTTAGCATTAAAAATATGATAGGCAACGTAAGGTAATCCCACAATGATAGCTACACAAACTTATCAGAAAAAAATTTAATTTCTTTTGCTCAGCTCCTTGTTATGGTATGATGATACTGCCGGCGTTTTTAAAGTGGTTTCATTAAAACCTAATTTAGGTGGAAATTTCGTCGAAATCGGTTTAATAGTTTCTGGATGATGCAAAAAAGAACAGACAAACATATTTACACAAACAGAAAGGATGAGATTATTTTACAGAACAAATTGGGGGTAAAACATCTTACAGTATGTATCGCCATTAACAGAACAGTTTAAAAACAAATTATATCAAAAAGTTTTCTTGTTATAATTTTTACTTGGGAACAATTCGTCTCATCAGTCAGTCTTCAAAGAGAAATACTTTCCCTGGCAGGGAAATAATTTATCTTACACGAGGCAGAGCAAAATTTNCCCCCCCCCTTTTCCCATTCAATTGATTCCCACACTGGAGTAGCCTTAGGCAGCGATAGATAACATAAGTTATAAGTTACAGAAGTGGAGAAATTACTTTATCTTGGTCAACTAACCACCATTTACGTTTCCGTAGTTAGCATCTCCCGAAGTATGTCAGGATACAGTATGTTGTTGGTGGTTACCAATCACTTTTGGTTGCCCTGCCCAGGATCTACTTTTCTGTCCATTTTCTATACTTCCACTAACTAAGCCTATATTATGGATTTTAGTTAAATTATACTAATAACCTTCAAAGTTATAAATAAATATTATCTTTAAGCCGCTGTATATTAGATTAACCCGAACACTTTACTCATGCGCTCAACAATTGTAATTGTAAAATTGTTAGTACTGTCAATGTGTTAATAATATACTAACGCATACATTTATGTGCTTGAACAGACAGAGACAAAATAAACAAATTAATTAATCGTTCACGGATTTCAACGTTATAGTCTTAATGCTATGTTATGCAGGGAACTAGTTTTCCTCTATTGCTGCCAGCTTCACTGGGTACGTCAGTCAGAGCAGATTTTTTTTTTATTGTGATCAGAAGTGCTTAATTAACAGCAATAGCTTAACAAAAGTCTTCCTGGGATTGTTAGAGCCTTGGAAGTATTGGACTGCTGCACCTAACTTGACGAGTACAGATACTACGCACGCAGGTAGGGCTCCACAACTAGTCGACAGCGAGAGGGTCGTTACAGGTGAACAAATAACTCGGACATGCAAGATCGGGGGAGGAACCGGCGGCGTCCTGGATTAAGGAACCGCACCGGCGTTAGCATGGAGTGATTTGTTATAAACCACGGACAACCAAGGTCAGGATAGCTGGGGCAGGGAATCAAGCCCGGGTCCTCCCTAATGCAAGCCCTGCGTGTTACCATTGCTACTTCGCCTCCGTTTGACGACTACGGACGACGAGGCGGTACGAGGAGCAACGCTTGTGCGGTTCGAGAGGTGCGATCGTGACCTTATATCGAGCGCTGTCTTAGGAAAGAGTTGAGGCTGCAAAACTTAAAATTGAATTATTATTTCACGATTAAAAGAAAAGAACCCAAATATATAATCCTGCAGGGCAGTCCACAGATCCAATCTGCGCCAATTTGAGAAAGGGTTGCACGTCTGTCACGTTTAATGATTCTCGTCAGTCGTCGTTTGTCCCGTTCTTTCACGATCTTTTTCCGGCCGCAGCGATGTCGAAGATGTGATGTTTTACCGGATTCCCGATATTCACGGTACACTCGTTGAAATGGTCGTACGCGAACATCCAAATGTTATCGCTACCTCGGAGATGCTATGTCCCATATCTCGTGCGCCGACTGTAACACCACGTTCAAACTCACTTAAATCTTGATAACCTGCCATTGTAGCCGCAGTAACCGATCTAGCTGCCGACGGCATCGCGTTACTCTGATTGGTTCCTTACCTCTGTTATTTACATACGCACGCCTGTACCAGTTTTTTGGCTCTTCAGTGTATCATAATTCTGATGCACCAGAATTGCACATAACATTTTATAGTCAAACGATTTATAATTCATATAGAGGTGTTTTTTCCGTCCACATTTAATTTTAGATTCGAGAGACACGCAGGCGACGGCTCTGTATTTTACAGGCCCGATTTTATAAATGTGCACGCAGGGCGCTTGCTCTAGAAACAGACAGGACGTCTCCCTAGAGTGTAGGTGTCAGTATATTTTAGTAACTGCATAAGTTACTGAGTGAAAAGAGAGGATGTGCCTCACCATGAGGCGTCGCATCACGCTTGAAAACACAAAGGTGTCAGCCCTGGATGAAACTGCAGCACTTGGCATTTGGTTGTTTTTCCCTTCATTTGGTAGTGCGGGAACTACACCTGAAAGAGTTACGCACTTCTTCGCCGCTTGCATGTGCATTTCTGCCTCATAATCAAAATGTCCAAATAACTTTCGGTCGCCCCGAAACAGGAAATCTCGAAGACTCGTTGGTTATTGCGCATTTCTGGGCGTCTGCTGCTGTGGTGTGGCCAGCACAAATCGCTTGACAACGAGTCAGATTGATCGGAATTTCATTTCTACGGTAATGCAAATTTTTTTCTTAATCTTACATAAACTAGTGCAAAAACACCATTCCCATATGCATTATGTTTTAGTACGCCCTGATTTTAATCAGTGTTCTGGTAAAATGTTCTACAACTGTAAGTTCAGATACATATTAGTTTCAGTGATATGCAAATATTCCTACTTGTGCGTGTGATTTGAGCCACGTAATTTTTGTTTTTCTTTATTTACTAAAACTAAGTATTGATCAACGTAAGACATACGTTCATTGCAACTTGTAAATCGTACGAATTATAATGGATCAAAGTCATCACAGAACTTAACAACAGTTTGGATGTAGTTTCAATCTTTTTTTTTCTTTAAACATACGTTTTGTTAATCTCTTTTCTTATCGCCAACTTCACGAAGCTTTTAGAATAGTAATCGTTTTACACTAATGCAGAAGATGAAGGAACCTCTGGTGTCAACAATAATCGCTTGGTTATGTGCCTGTTTACCTTCAGTTTAGACACTTCTCTTGTGTGATTTTATATGGAAAAGCTGACGTCCTTGTTCTTCGTATCCGTAAGCTATTCCAGAAGTTGGCCATTCGGCAGCTGAACACGCCACTAGAGGCCCGTGAATCAGAACCTTATATAAGTTCAGAGTCATGGAGAACAACCCACAGAAGTATATTTATAGCTTCGTCATGGTAGTTTCTGTTTATTCCTCAGCATATTTAACGCCATTCGCCAATCTAGTGCTTGATAGCTTACTCGCCAGCTGGCAACCCAGCCAATAGGGAAATCTTCCGCAGCGCCGGAATGCAACGACGGGGGAAACAGAAGATCCCCGAGAAAACCCCTCCGACCAGCGGCATCGTCCGGCAAGATTGCCGCACGCGAAAATCCGGGAGTGACCACGCCGGGAATAGAACCCGATTCGCCTTGGCGTGCTGTGAGTAGTCTAACCACTACACCACCGCGGCCCCTCGTTGTACTCAACGAAAGCACACATGCGCAAGCGTAGGTGGGGACCCGCGGCGACTGGCGGCAATCTTGGGCATGGGCGAAAATTTCCGGACAGTATATCTCGCGACTTCGACGAGCTAGCAGGCTGAAAAATTTCGATCTAAGACAATTAAAGGTAAGTATCCGTCTCGTTAATTTCATTCCCATATCCCAAAGAAAATATTGTCTGATAACGAAGACGTTTTCACGTAAAAACCCACAGTTATGTCCCCGACATGGCCACGCCTCAATATTTTCGCCTTTGAAAAGACGATTTTGAAGGAAAACTGAACGCAGACAGACATTCACGTTATTTTCTGTCCGCGTGATTTTGACAGTTCTGCTGACGGTGGTCGAGTCAAAGTTGTGGAGAGACAGAATATGAAAATCGGTCCACCTTNCGTGATTTTGACAGTTCTGCTGACGGTGGTCGAGTCAAAGTTGTGGAGAGACAGAATATGAAAATCGGTCCACCTTGTCTTCTGTTTCCCCCGCTCTTTCATTCCGGCGCTGCTCCATACCTCACTTCACCCTTACCGGCTCTCAAGACCTTGAGCCGCCAAAATCTCTTCACTCGCTCACTCACTCTGTTGTATTCCTTGGCGTCTGTCCAAAGTAATTTTTCATTTAACCAGCTTCTTTCGATTTTACGATCGGCACTAAATATACATATATTTGATTTGTGAATCTGTGCGCAGTATCGTTTTATGAAAGAGATAACGATCGCGGAACGTAATAATTTCTGCTTATCAAAGTAGCTAATTTAGCTTCGTAATTCCCTTTATTGTGCTGTCGTGTGGTAGTCGGTTTGTGGCTTGCGGGCTAGTTTTCCGCTTGTCGAGCATAGCTGGTTCTACGCGCCTCAGTGGCGGTTCTTTGATTCTGTTGAGTCGCGGTTGCTGTTTACTGTGTACGTTTCGAACTTGCCGTGTTTGTTTTCGCGGTTATTGTGGTACTCTGTGCTGCAAGCGGCTTTCTACCAGTCACTGCTGCTGTCTTGTTGCCTGCCTGGAAACAAGTACGTACTATATTTTTCCCGAATTTATTTGCTACAGTTNAGTCACTGCTGCTGTCTTGTTGCCTGCCTGGAAACAAGTACGTACTATATTTTTCCCGAATTTATTTGCTACAGTTCACGCTTCGTTTATGGGGGCCTCATCACACTAATGTGTGTGTGTCTGTCTCCCCCTCCCCCCTCTCTCTCTCTNGTTCACGCTTCGTTTATGGGGGCCTCATCACACTAATGTGTGTGTGTCTGTCTCCCCCTCCCCCCTCTCTCTCTCTATCGATATATATATATACATACATACATACATACATACATTCATTATACATACACACATAATTTGAGATATATTAATAAAATATTGTGGCACACAGACAAACGTACAACAGGATAGCATTCATTTACTTAAACATTTTTTAATATAACAGTTTTTATTTCCATTTAAATTTTTGAATGTATATTTTGTTTAATATGTTTTTATTCAGAGGCGAGGTTTTTCTCTGTGCATCTAATAATAATGAGAATGCAAGAGTTGCGCCCTTAGGGGAGGGTAAGACGAGAGCTGTTCTATGTTTCGATATTACGATAATTATTTATACTGCAACTAAATTAATGACTAACAACATTTTCCAAAAATAATATACACCAGTATTTCGATATTATCTGTATGGTCAGTTTCGTCAATATTACCGGCCTCGTAGATCAGCGGCGCAGCTGACGTCGACGGTTTGTGAAATAAGTAGGGTCCTCGCCGTACGTTCAGGAATGGCCAAAATCGGAATGCCCAGGTGTGCCAATGTTACAGACTATCTCATTCACCACCGGTGGCCGTGATGTCGTAACAGCGGAAGCCGAGTTCCCGTTGCAAGCTTGGTACTGCCGTAGCATGAGTGAGTGAAGAGATTAGGGCGGCTCTTTACAACGCGCTCTTGTGAGCNAAAAGTGCGCGGGGGGGGGATACCGACGTAGCGGTAGTTCGACTATTGCACACCCTGACAAACTTGGCTGGTCAGTGGTGGGGCGTTATCTGTTTTTTTTTTTCGGCCATCCGTTCTCGTTTTCAGGCTGTGGGTTGTATTGCTGCATAAATAATTCACATCTACTTGTGTATACGGGGGAGTGAAGCTCCTGTTGCAATCTCAAGTATGTTGTAATGTTTTAAATATAGGTGGCTAGTTAATATCGGGTGTAGAGAGTGGCTGCATTACAGCAATACAATTACTGTTAAAAGCGAAACAATAGATTAAATTTATATCACTAATAACATGTATGTTATCAATGGCACACATATAGTCTATTAGATTGGTAACATCATTATTATCCACGTGTTGGTTTTCGTTAATTAAAATGCTAGTGATAACATATCGTTTCTGTATTCGCTTTATGTGACGCCAATGTCACTTACCGTTCGAATATATATTCATGATATTATTAATAACCCATAATCGTTATTTTCATACTGCTGCGATCTAAATGATACCGGTATTACCAATAATCTCGCTATTATCGATAAACCAACCACATATAATAGCTATTAGGGTCAAATACCGATAACAGAATTTATGATATCGAGTCGCTTTAGGTATCAATAATCGTATACTGAAGTAATTCACGAATCGTAGCATGCGTGATGTAAATATGAGTACCCCAAGAAAACCCGCCGGTTATCGGCAACGTACGCTGCATTCCACGCGTACGGAAATCCGGACTCGCATCCGCCTGTGTTAGAAAACCCAGATCGCCTTGATGGTAGGTGAGGGAGGTCCATTTGAGTTTTCATCACCAACACCCCTCCGTGTGGTCCAGTTCAAGGCAGTTCTTGTTATGTTGTACAATCTCTGTTCAGAGTCTGCATTCTTCAGCTGTAGCTGGCGTCCAGTTAAACCTTTTTAATAAAAAAGAAAGTTATCATTATCATAGGGTTCAATTATGACACCGACAAGCCGATTTCTTGTACGTAACTTTCCTTGAGTATTTCCTTTCAGTTGAGGGAACATAGGGTAGAGTGATCACGCTTGATGAGCAAAACCAGTATCCGTGTCCCAACATTGAACTGTTTTCCTGCCAATACGATTATCATGAACGACGCGGTTAGGACGTGAGGTTTAAACGCTGCTAATGTCAGATGTTTGTATATTTGTTTTAAACAATTTTTCATGAAATTAGATTCATTTGAAATCGGTTAAAATATTTTATTCATATACAAGTGATTGTTTTAAAACTAAGGTTACAAACAAACTCGTTCATCACTGCTGACCTTGTGACTTTGCAGTTGTATTGGTGTGTGGTAGGTCAAAGTTGGGTACATGCGAAGAAGAAGGTAATCTGTCTACCTCATCTTCTGGCTATGGTTCCAACAGGCTCATTTTTTTTTTGAACTGTACAAATACCAATAAAACGCTGTTCCATATTTCGGGACAATTGAAAATGTTTTTGCTTTTGATGTTATTAGCAGTACTGTTTATGAGACCGCAGAATATAGTATCAATGTGTCGAACGATGTCTCACATCACGTGAGGGACTTCTCTAATGCTATGTTTTATTTTTCTGTTATGTGCAGTGTAAATCACCCGATTCCCGGCGGGGTCGCTCCCGGATTTTCGCACGTGGGAATCGTGCCGGGTGATGCTTCTAGTCGACGGGTTTTCTCGGAGATTTCCCGTTTCCCCCGACCCTGCATCCGGCGCTGCTCCATTCGCACCTCACTTCACCTTCATCGGCTCTCAATACCTCGTTAAAAGCCGCCCATATCTCTCCACCACACTCCACTCCGGTGCAAGGAAGTCGCAGGACACTGTAATGAAAGGATTTAAGAGTTTCGAAAAATTACGTCCGGCAACTCATTTACAATGTCGTCTCTCTTGGCGTCTTGTAGGCTGTACCCTTGATGACAGCCTTGGCATTTCGTTCGTCTGGGTTGGCGTGCGCCTGATCTGGGATTGTTAGAAGCTTTTACTATTTTATTGCTTCGTTACAGTCGCCTCGTGACTGGAATCCGAAAAGCGCTCGGCCGTGGTGCAGAAATACAAGGTAAAGCAGAATTTACAACAACCCGTCGCGTCCGTCCGTCATCCGTCCGTCAGTCACGTGACCAACAGCCAATCGGAGGTGGCCATTAATTCTATCCGTTTGTCCGTCAGAACCTTGGCAAGCTTTATCTTTTGACGAACTGACGGATGAAATTGCCACCTTCTAAATTTCTCCGAGTTATTTAGAATTCATCCCGAGTTCTTTATAATTCATCCCGAGTTATTTAGAATTCGTCCCGAGTTATTTAGAAGGCTGTGTAGTGTGTGCATTTTTTGTTCTCGCCGTCTTTTGTTTTTACATGTTTGTTTATGTAGCTGTAAAATTAAATTACGTTACATTTTCCCTGAAGACATATTTATAATTACGTTGGCAAACATGACTTCCTTCTTTGCAATAGTAAAAGTAATAAAATCATGTTCTATATGCTATTTAAATGTTTTTTTTAATATCAATTAATTTTCGTTATGTACATGTATGCGCATTATGGGTACTTAACAAATACAATACCGCCAAAAATATTCACTTTTTATGGAGATTTTTTTTATTTGTAAGCAGTTTTGTTTGTATTAGTTTGCAGCAATGAACTGACGATGGACGTACGAAGACTGGTTGTAAATCGCTCGGCTAGGAGACGGATGGATGGATGACGGACGGACGCGACGGACTATTGTAAAACCTGCTTTATGGCAATGTCCTTTGAAATTTGAGTATTTGCAGCTAGAGGCTCGCTAAAATCAAACTGTCACGGCTACATCTGCCATTAATAGGAAGAAAAATAAAACAACGTTGTTATGTAGCGAGGAATTGTTTGGAATTGTTGTCGTAATTTTGTTTTTGTGGAAAGTAACAAATTCCGTATAGTTGTTCGCTATACTAAATTAATTTCAAATTTTTTTGCATCATTTTCTGCTCTTTTTTGTGTGTAAAAGACTTGAATGAAAATGAAACTATGATGGCGAATTTATCTATCGGCGAATGTGCATACAATTTGCTTTCAATTATCAGCGATGTGAATTCTGATTGGAACGGCGGCGTTTAACCTAAAACGCGAAGACTTGGAAGTTGGCGAACCTTTGCAGCGATGCGTGTAATGCACTGCATTGCCGCAATGCCTTAAGTCAATTGTAGTCAGCGCCATTACTCAGCATGTGTTCACGGACGTATTTTAATACCATTACAATAGTAAATGTGCCTTAAAAGGCCTCCCTAGTTGTCATACCGGTCTCATTGTAAGCAGTTGTGTCTGTTATAATTTAAAAGAAAAACAATGGAATATTCAATGTAAATACCGACTATCAAAAACGAAATTGGTAGGATTTGATGTTAGAACACTGTTTGTAAAAGAAAGGGCTTGAAATATGTTTGGATACTTTCTCTCGCCAATTTTTAATGCAATTAGATTAAATTAAAATTGGTAGAACTTTTTTATTTATACGAAAGGGCTTGCCTTTTGAATGTTAAGATATGAATAAACACGTTTATCACTATTGACAATGTGACTTTGACGGTTGTATTGGTGTGGTATAGGTCGATGTTCAAGTACATGCGCAGGCGACGATAATCGGTCTACATCATCGCTTGTCTATAGTTGCACTTAGTTTGAGCCGATGCACTGGAAAAATTTCTACAGCTTACTTCTTACTAAGTTTTTTTTTTTAATTGTGTAAATCCCTTATAAAGTCTGTTTATTATAAAGTGAGCCCTTTTGAAGCCAACCTTAGAAAAAAGTCACTGCTCTGCCGTACATATATTTTAACGGACGCACTGAGTGACATGCGCCCAGATAAGTTGGTAACGATGGAGGGAAAGCAGTTCCATGTCTTAACGTCGAATTAAAAGTGTAAGGTAAACATTTGTGATAACTTAAATAATTTATTTCGCTTTCTGTTTTTTTAATGCATATAGGTGTAAAAATTACTAAATTTGTAAATAATTTACATTTCTAATAATTTCATAGTTTCACTTGGCCGGCGCGTGAAACATGTGATGAGGGCCAATGGCAATGGCAATTTTACGCGTGGTGTAAGAATACGCAATTCAGCAGGGCTTTCAAAAGCGCTCAGTTTACCGTGATCAGCTTGTAAGTGTAAACCTCGGCGAGGCACACGCTGTAGTGTGGGTGAGGGGGGCGGGAGGGGGTCACAGCTGCCCGATCACCGGCGTGTNAGTAGCTATAGTCTATTCGCGGTTTCTTCACACTTTTTGTGAATCAAACCTTTGAAAAATCACCCCATGTATGGCTTGTTTGGTTTTTCCTTAGGTAAGCTGCGTATCACAGACGTTTCATACTTCTGTTAATATAAAAGTACCTTATTATTGGTTACATTGAAATTTAACCTATATATTATCTATGCATTTAAATATTTCATTTATAATTATTATGAATAAAAACAAGTGAGGAAATAAGTGTGTTGGTAATCCTCAGTAAGAAATAGTTTTAATGAAAAATATTATTTAACTCAAAGCGCAAGAATGCAGTACGTTGTCCTTCTGGTGTAATTTTCTAGACTCGGTTAAGCTTTGTTTGCATGAGCGGAGGAATATCCTGGAAGTAGAGCTTCTACAGGACTTTAGAAAGTTGGAAGTAACCGTGAATTGACTATACACTGCGACGAAATGGCGTGGCGGTTTCTTTGACGTGGGCGGGCCCGTTCTCTGATTGGTCGTGCGAAACTCAGGGGAACTCAGGAATTGTGTCTGATTTGCTACTGCGTGCTGCGGGAGGACCCCTATTGTCTGGTCTGCCGGNATTGACTATACACAGAGACGAAATGGCGTGGCGGTTTCTTTGACGTGGGCGGGCCCGTTCTCTGATTGGTCGTGCGAAACTCAGGGGAACTCAGGCATTGTGTCTGATTTGCTACTGCGTGCTGCGGGAGGACCCCTATTGTCTGGTCTGCCGGCTGGCGAGAAGGTTACCAGGGTCTGAGTGGCGAACGGCGTCCGGCATGTTGCTGGCCAGTGACCCATTTTGCTGGCGTGAGCGGCCGGAGTTCGTGGTGCAAGCGGTTATTTCACCTCTGTAATCTTATTTACTCTGTGACGAGGCGCTGACGAATCGTAGCCTTAAAGTGTGGTAGACGATTTTCGTCATTTTCTTAGTCCCAATATTAACCCATCATAGATTATTAATATTAAAATGGTATGCTATAATATATATGTTTTAATCATTGTTACAAGACTTCCAGAGGGATGGAGGTTTCAATAAAATAAAAAGAACTTAATTTTATTATTTAAATTTATTCACACAACTATTATTTACAGCATTAAACTACTTCTCTCGTCTGTTACCTACTATTGTTATTCTCAGTGAGCGCAATGTTGTATCTCTATCTCAATTTTAATTATAGTCCTTATCAATTTATTTATATTGGTTACAGTCACTTAATCCACATTCATTATTTACAAATATTCAATCTATATATTGCCATCATTCCAAACGTCTGTCATTAACGCATGCAATTCAATAGTCCCGCCCGTCAGTCTCCCTCGCCACTGCACCGATGCTCGCAGTCCGCAGACTTCACTCTCGCTGGTCACTCTCGCCGCCACTCGAAGCTCTGCTGGCTCGTCGCTTCGCTGTCTTCGCACACCTGGCGCTTAAGGTCGCACAATCTTCCTCGCTCTAAAACTGTAGGCTCGGAAGCTCGTCGCTAGTCTCTTTGGCTCGGTCTAGAGTCATGCTGAGAGAGGCTAGGGCAATTATGAGAACATTCTTTAAACGATAACCCCAGAAATTCAATCCGCTGAAGATCAGCAGCGCACGAATCGCGATGAGCTCATCTCGCACACGCGGTGGCTCACCTATGTAAATCACCGCGCTCTACTCGGGTTATTAGCCTGGCATCGACACACTCCTTCGCTCTCTCGTGCGGTATGGGGCAAGGGAAGCGATGCGGAGCAGCAAGCAGGTAACATTATTATTGACCAATCTTATTAAGTAACATATTGGTTAACTTTCTTAACAAAAAAATATTCGCAGAATTAAAATCCACGAAAGTCCTACAGGAAAAACAATTTTGTTTTTAAATAAAACTGGCATGATTGATTATCCTAATTACAGAACATTTTATTGGATTCCCAAAATCACTTTTGTTTATTCAAATAAATGGTAACCCAAAAATTAATGTAGTCTGTAATTCATATTCTGGAAAGAGATTAAGCTTTTCATATAAGTAGATAGAAAATGTAGGTTCTAAAACAAGGGCTGAGGACTAAGGATCTGAGGATCCGCACCAATTTGGCTTCAGCCATTTTAGATGACATCACCACNGAGCTCATCTCGCACACGCGGTGGCTCACCTATGTAAATCACCGCGCTCTACTCGGGTTATTAGCCTGGCATCGACGCACTCCTTCTCTCTCTCGTGTGGGATGGGGCAAGGGAAGCGATGCGGAGCAGCAAGCAGGTAACATTATTATTGACCAATCTTATTAAGTAACATATTAGTTAACTTTCTTAACAAAAAAATATTCGCAGAATTAAAATCTACGAAAGTCCTACAGGAAAAACAATTTTGTTTTTAAATAAAACTGGCATGATTGATTATCCTAATTACAGAAAATTTTATTGGATTCCCAAAATCACTTTTGTTTATTCAACTAAATGGTAACCCAAAAATTAATGTAGTCTGTAATTCATATTCTGGAAAGAGATTAAGCTTTTCATATAAGTAGATAGAAAATGTAGGTTCTAAAACAAGGGCTGAGGACTAAGGATCTGAGGATCCGCACCAATTTGGCTTCAGCCATTTTAGATGACATCACCGCCGCCACCATATTGTTTCCGTCTGCTATCGTGTTTCCGGCCGCCATATTGTTTCCGTCGGCCATCTTGTTTCCATCCATCATCTTGTTTCCAGCTGCCATTTTGTTTCCAGCTGTTATTTTGTTTTCGCCTGCCATCTTGTTTCCCAATTACTCACCGTCACATCTGCCACATGTGTTCCACATGCCATAGTTCTCTCGTCGTCGGTTAGAGTGCACCACCGATCTCTGTAATGTTGTTTATTGCTGCTAGAGTGTGCCACCCTATTACTCAACTTCGGTCGACCACGCCATCTTGTTTCCACTTGTCTGTTCAACTTTCGCCTCTAGGGGCGCTGGTGTCGCTCTTGCTCGGCAGCCATGTTGGTTCTAGAGTTGGCTGCTTGCGGCGCAGCTTTTTTTATTTCGGAGCAAAAATTATCGTCTGTAAATGGGCAGGTTCGAACTGCCGAACCTTTTTTCGGCATGCAGATGCCCTAGACCACTTCGCTATCGAGACATGTGCTGGCGTAAGGGTTTTTAAGAAGTGTATCTAATATCATGTGAATGGGAAAAAAATTATATTTAAAAAATGCAATTTTTTTTGTCATTGTTATTTTAGAATAAGAATTTTTAATAATAATACTTTTAGTCACTTTTTTTTAATACTTTTTCTTATTAAAAATTATGTAAAAGTGTACTTAAAAATATATTTTTTATTTCATTTTTATTATTCAGTCTTTATTTAATACAATTTTTTTATTAAAACATTTCTTTTTCTTGGGACGGTCATCCATCCTTCGGTTTGCAACTGCTCATCCATCCTTCGGTTTGGAACTGGTATAATTTTCGGCGTCTCCCTCCCACTCTACCACCCGCATAACTGCTAAAGCAACCATGCACACGGGTCTCCGGCTGGGGACGGAGCAATACAGTAAACTCTTACAGTACTAAAGAGATATAAAACACATATTTTAAATCTCCTTGTTGCTACAAGAATGAGCTGTATAGGCGGGTTACAATGCCGAAAATTATACCAATCTTGGATAAAAGAGCACCTTGGACAGAAGAAGAGCAAGAAAGAAAATAGCCGAAAGTAACTGAACAAAAAAATCGTAGATAAAGAGGAATAAAATAAAGATAAGAAGTACATAGATAGATAGGGTGGGTAAGAACAATACCGCTCTAGTGGTTATAATGGGCCACGATGCCACAACTAAAAAATATTTCACCCACACAACCCCGGTAAAGGATAAGAGTTGGAACTCCCAAGAATTGGCTTTAAACCCTGGTCGGAGGCCCAAATAGAAATCGCAGCCCTAAATCCCCTTGCAGGAGTACACAAGCGAAATTGCCGAAGTGAAATACTAGTTGCAACAATCTATAGTCAAAATTGCTGGTGATGGCACAATCTCTCTCGTGATGACATCTGTAGCAGTGTGTCAGGACCCATACGCGTGTGCATGCTTTAAAAACAGTAATCATTTTTACCAGAAGTGAATAATTATTTTTAGCTGAGGGTAGATGGTGAGTAGTGAAACATCTTTAGATTTAACACTTCCACTCATGCCCCCAGGGAAAAAAAGCAAATGAGATTTTCATAGCTGTTTGGATGCAGGGGAGGTGAAATCGCTTCTGATTTTACACCCCCGAGATGAGGAACTGTCCTTGCATCCCGGCCTCATTCGCCCAACACCCAGGGAAAGCCACGTTGTTTTGATCATGCCTGTCCCCTCCCCACCAGCTAGCTCATTGCTTCAATCTGCACTATAATCATCATCTGTTGTAAAGCTGCAACGACTAAGTGAACCTTCATTAGACTAAAAGTGACATACCTGACAAGATATAAAATTCATCTTAAATATGCTCCAGTATGCTGTCAGTAGTAGCTACATCAATCAAAATTTTGCATACATACAACACCATATGCTTATATTGGATAGAAATACTAATACACTTCTCTTATTTTATTCTTTTCTTTTCTTCTTCTCTGCTTAATTTCTATCCAATATGACCAAATGATACTGTATGAAACTTTGCTTTTAATTCTCATATCCATATGACTCTGTAAGTATTCCGTCGTCCAATGTCCGTCTCTTGTCGTCCTGCCATGTGAGCGCGCTTTTGTTCATGCACTGGGTGTAAACTTCGTGGTGGTAGGATCTTATATTTCGTGGTTACACGCACGACTTGCTGCTGCTTCAACACTCTTTTGCAATCTTCAAATGTAATTTAATTTTTCAGACTTGTCTTCTGGACCCTTTTTGCATTCTTGGTTACTTCGCCGCCACATACATAACTATAAATTTTGGCTCACAGCCCCACGAACTCGCTCATNTTTTTGCATTCTTGGTTACTTCGCCGCCACATACATAACTATAAATTTTGGCTCACAGCCCCACGAACTCGCTCATCAGTTCGCCACCGCATTCGTCTTTAAATTTCTCCACTATTTTCCTGTTGGTGGGGGAGTAGCAGGGATGAGTGGGTGGGTAGGCGCTGGCATCCATCTCTTGCATGAGCGTGGGGTCTGCGGCCAGGTCTGTAAATAATGCTGTGTTTCAATTTCATAAATTAATGAGTCGGTATCTGTATAGAGTAGATTAATGTTGTCTTTGTACTTATTTCTCATTACATTGTGACGGAACCTATACATTAATGTTTTGGACAAGTCGAGCACTGAAAAGCCGACGTAAATAGGTTTATCAAACAATATCAATTATTTTTACATTTTCATCATGGACAAGTTTTCGTCGTAAATCTTCCTGCACTTGAAGGTGGGCTTGGAAATCAATTTATTCAGTTTTCTTTCATTACACACCAATTCTATGACTTGTCTCTTCCTCTTATTTTCCATAAGTTTTCCAAATGTTGCATTATTCATCAGCTTAAAAAAAATCTTTAAGATCATTACCGGCCGCCTGCCATTTTTCCGTGTTGAGGTCGATGTAGGGTTTCAACCATTCCTCTTGCTCACACAATATATTTTGGTTACTTTGAGCCCATGTTCAATTGCTTGCTTCAAATTGATAAAATGCACAATGTAGTTTTTATTTACTTGCAACATCGTCAATAAATTTTTCTTCTTGCCATCTGGAGGACACTCGTTGACGGGCAAGAATGGCAGGTCTTTGTGCGAGTCGTGGAGTTCCGCAGGATATTCTTCGTCGACCTCCAGCACATATCCAAGCAGTCCATTATCTGGCACCGCAGCGACATTGATGTCGGTGCTCACCCACTGGAAGTCACGCACGGGGAGGGGCAGAGACATTGCCCAACCGCACAAATTGTTCATGTCTATGTACTGGAGGTAGATGGGCGGCTTGCTGACATCGTACGTGGACGGAATGTACTTGTTATTGGCTTTTGCATGACGCTTCACACATTCTACCGCTCCACCTCTTATGCCTTCTTCAATGAATAAATACTTATCGTAATCTGTTAGCAGTTCCAGCTCGACCTTGGCGTGCTTCAACATTGCATCAAACGAGAAGCCCGGCGCGCTCACGTAACGGACACGGTCCAGGCCATAGGTTTCCAGGCACAGTTTCCTTAAAGTTTTCTAATACATCTGACAAAAACAGAACATCAGTCTTCATATAATTGTTAGAATAATTTTCTATTGTCTTACAGTAGAATTTTCCCCAGATTTTTAAGTGCATCGGCGTAATCTTCTTACTTATGGCCGTGTCCATCAATCTATTATAAAANATCAGTCTTCATATAATTGTTAGAATAATTTTCTATTGTCTTACAGTAGAATTTTCCCCAGATTTTTAAGTGCATCAGCGTAATCTTCTTACTTATGGCCGTGTCCATCAATCTATTATAAAATTTATCGCTGGGGAGGCAGTCGCGTCTCTTCAAGTTTATGCAGATGGTCTATGTAATCATAGGGGAACACTCCCTTTATTCCTACTAATTCCAGCTCGTCTGGGCTGAAGAACTTTGCTGTATTTTTCAGCTGGTCTCTTGGCAGGTTTTCGGCGAAGGCGGCAAGGCTGGCGGACATAAAACGGAAGGTGTCGATGAATTGGAGTGTGAATCTCTCCCCCAGCGATTTAGAGAACGTGATTAATTTCTCCTCTGTATGCGGGATGATGAATATGTTTCCTTCGTCGTAGCCCAGATATTTTATAATAAAGTTCTCGTCATATGTCAAGTTGTAGAATAATACAGGTAATATTTTCGGACAACAGCGGAATTTGTTGCAGTTATTACAGGAGGCCTCAATGTAGTTTCCAGTGAAGTGGTCGTGGCTCATTACCTTCCAGTTGTCAGTTGTGAATTTTTATTCGCATTAGCAGCAGATAACTGTCACAGCATGATTCAATAGTTCCAAGTTGCTGAGCGGCTTCATGGATTCACTTGTTTCATAAATTTCCTTCACTTTATTTCCAACGGCCACGATTTCCCCGATAAATTTCTTAGCAGCATCTTCCCCAGCGTAAATTTTCGGCCCCGTTGGCAGACTTGTAGTTATGGTGGCAGGTATGATGCCGTGGTCGACTTGAACATAAAAGCAAAAACTATAGGCCTCGTGCTTCTGATAAAAGTGCGTGATGGATGTCTGGAGGTCGGCCTGGCAGGTTTGAACAGGCAAGAGCGTGGCCTCTAAATCGGTGTAGATGACGATTGGCATCTTGTCTACGTTGTGGTGGTTTTTGGATTTGAGGGTTGGCCTTCATCCGTTCTTGTCATCGCTCGGCATTTCAATATGTACAGGAGCGTGAGGACTACAATATTTTTTGTGCTCCGCCAACATCTCTCCACCTGTCTTTTCTGTCACTTGTGTAATGTCTTGGTAGGGTGTAAAACACATTTTACAAATATGGATTTTTTCTCTCGTGGACTGTCATTTGAGACATCATCAGGAGAGAAAAAATTTTTATATGCATGAAGTGTGCATTGTCTTCGGCGGTGAGGAGGAGGAGATCTAAATGTTTGGGCTTCTCTTCATCACAGACACGTCTTGGTGCCAACTTCATTTCGTCATTAATTATGAATACATTTGCCATCACTCCAGGATTTTGTTTCTCGAATTTGGTTATCTGGTGCAGAGGTGTGGGAAATTCAATGACACTAAAATCGAACTTGCTTTCCAGTTATCTGTAGCGTTTGTCTACTCGATCTGGGTGTGCTCCTTCAATGTATCTGGTGAGTATGGCACACTTAAAATATTCGTGCTGATCGTTTTTCGGGTTTATCTCTGCGCTCTTGTTTCCGATGTAGCTGGATGCGCGCAGGGGTTCCAATTTATTAATTCGGAGCTGCATTCTCTTTACTGCAGTGAGTGTTCATCCAGATGCCTTTGTCATGTACTCCTCCTCCTGGCATATCTTGGTCAAGATGGCTGCCACAGCTTCTTCCACATCATATTCATTGTAAATAGGCAAATTTTTGGTCTTGAAGGCGCGCTGGTCTACTTCATTGTCATGGTGCTCAGGTTGGCCATGGTCGCATTCCAGTAACAAATTAAATTTCATTGGTCCATTTTCAATGACTTCTTCCTGCAGCTCGTAGATGATACTCTGTTCCATTTCTTCCACATATGAGCACACATCCTTGTCCTGGTCACTTGTATTTTCTGCGACATATGTTTTCAGATTTGCCTCTAAATACAGTCTCGTCCAGCACAAATCCGTGGGCCATTGGTTGTCCGGCCCCCACGACGATCCTCGGTCGAGGTGCTGGTGCTGGTGCTGGTACTGGCTGCTGCTGGGTAGAAACATCATGTCTCGCCTTCTTCGCCTGTTTGGGGGGATAGGGGAGGGGGAACTGTGCACTTATTTGCATATTCTTTCAGCTTGTCTGCCCTGGGATATTTTTTTCGCGCAGTCCTCGCAGGCAAAAGTCTTCTTATCCGGGTTGAATTTGCACTCCTTTTCGTGCCTTCGTGCATCTGCTGCATTGGAAAATGGGACATTACAGAACTTGCAGTTGCCAGCTGCTTTCAGCTGCACTGTGCCATTGCAACTCCTAAAATGTCGCTCCATGTTGTCCTTCCACCCAATCTGCATCCCGCACTTCTCGCAGACTTGCTCCTCTTCCCTGCGAGGATTATGGATGCAGGTCCTCTCGTGCCTTAATCCGTTGTTGAGTGCAGAAACATATGTACTGCAAAAACCACAATGTAACCCTAACGGCGCTATTGTACTTACTGCAGAGACAGAGGGAGGCGAAGGAAGTTGGAAATCCCCCGAAGTTTCCACGTCGACACGGCCGCCCTCCATACTGAAGATGTCAGCAAAAAACCTGCAACATACGGGCACGAATAATATAATAATCTGGTCACGATAGGTTTATGTAAAAAAAATTGCACCGAGTTCAGTGCTGCTGTTTTGTTTCGGCTGTATGAAACTTACAAAAACAGTATAAGTGGAATATTCATTGACAAATTGTATAACCTTGTGGTTGTTAATACTAGTTATTATACAGTAATAGTGGGACTCTATTTAGGTTTTATTATGTTTGGTTATTGAGTTGGGTTTTCTTTGTGTGGCTGTAAGTAATTTCGAAGCTGTATTTTGAAATAACGCCTAGCAGAGCTGTTCCTTTTTTTTTTTTTTAATTTGTTTTAAATGTAAACTGCAAGGATTTGGAATTCAAATACAATGTATCTTAATATATTATTCAATTATCGAAACAAGGAATTAAACTTGCCGTAAAAATTATAGAAATTTAATTTAATTTTTATTCATTTATTACCATCTGTGCGCGGCAATTGAGAAAGAAATGTCATGTGATGTTTAAGTAACCTTTTCACATGGCTAAATTCCAATGAGTACAAATAAAGTAAACAAAAAGTAATTGTTTACATATTATACAGGCTGTTCACGTGGGTACAGAAATTATACATAAGGAGGAGGAGCTTCACATTAGTTGGTAACATGTCATAACACACTGGGTTATCACACTCTAGCAATAGAAATACTATACGATGAAAGGAAACACTGCACGCATGACTTATCCCAAGGAGGTCGGAAAATGCAAGTGCACTCGTGTTACCCCTCCAAGGTACTGTCTCACATACACTGAAGAGCCAAAAAAAAACTGGTACACCTGCCTAATATCGTGTAGGGCCCCCGCGAGCACGCAGAAGTGCCGCAAGACGGCATGGCATGGACTCGACTAATGTCTGAAGGTATGCAGGAGGCAATTCATGCCATGAATCCTGCAGGGCAGTCCACAAATCCATAGGAGTGCGAGGCGGTGGAGATCTCTTCTGAACAGCACATTGCAAGGCATCCCAGATATGCTTAATAATGTTCATATCTGGTGATTTAGGTGGCAAATGGAAGTGTCTCAAGTCAGAAGAGTGTTCCTGGAGCCACTCGGTAGCAACTCTCGACGTGTGTGGTGTCGCATTGTCCTGCTGGAATTGTCCACGTCCGTCGGAATGCACAATGGACATGAATGGGTGCAGGTGATCGGACAGGATGCTTACGTATCTGTCACCTGTCAGAGTCGTATCTAGACATATCAGGGGTCCTATTTCACGCCAACTGCACGCGCCCCATATCATGACAGAGCCCCCACCAGCTTGAACAGTCCCCTGTTGATATGTAGGGTCCATAGATTCATGATGATGTCTCCATACCCATACACGTCCATCCGCCCGATACAATTGGAAACGAGACTCGTCAGACCAGGCAACGTGTTTCCAGTCATCAACAGTCCAATGGCGGTGTTGGCGGGCCCAGGCGAGGCGTAAAGCTTTGTGTCGTGCAGTCAACAACGGTACACGAGTGGGCCTTCGGCTCCGAAAGCCCATATCAATGATGGTCCGTTGAATAGTTCGCACGCTGGCACTTGTTGATACCACAGCATTGAAATCTACGCCAATTTGAGAAAGGGTTTCACGTCTGCCACGTTTAATGATTCTCGTCAGTCGTCGTTTGTCCCGTTCGTTCACGATCTTTTTCCGGCAGTAGCGATCCTCGAAGATTTGATATTCACGGTACACTCGTGAAATGGTCGTATGCAAAAATCCAAATTTTATCGCTACCTCGGAGATGCTATGTCCCATCTCTCGTGCGCCGACTATTAAAATCAAGTTCAAACTCACTTAAATCTTGATACCCTGCCATTGTAGCAGCAGTAATCGATCTAGCAACTTTGCCAGACACTTGTTGTCTTATATAGGCGCTGCCGACCGCATCGCGTTACTCTGATTGGTTCCATACCTCTTTTATTTGCATACGCACGCCTATACCAGTTTTTTTTTTTTTCCAGTGTAGAAGGACCCACAGCAAAAGTTCAAAACATAACCAAATTGAGCCCCTACTGCCTGAAACTCTTTCAATGCCAGTAGAGCACAGAAAACAGGCCCCTCTGGTCGGGTCACCACTCCGCCAGAGGCCCAAAGATTTCTCCGCATCTCACGTGAAACGTAAGGTTGACCTCCTGGGTAAGGCTACGCTTTTCTGGGGCAGATGCGGGTAGAAAAGTGCCAGCATCAGCATAATCCCCATTTCGTAAAATACCCTGGACATCTCACTCCAGCTTCCATTTCACGCCAGGATGAGCAGTCTGCATATCCACTTCAGGACTGGCGAGCATTTCTACACATTCGAAAACTCCGTGTAATGGGCTAAGTCCGTGAATCACAGAACTGGTTAGCTCCGACGGGATTCTTTCCATCCGTGTTCGTATTCGTATTCGTAGGAAGCGTGTAATAATCTTGAAATCGGGTCTTGGGGAATTATTCCAACTTATTGTATAACTTTATATGGGTAAACGTGGGATTGGGAGAATGTGTAGGCAAAACTTTAAAATCGGGACTTAGCGGATTATTATAACTTACTTGCTCTCATAACTTGTAACTACTTAATGGCATACAAGGGGACGGGGAGGACATATTGGGGACGGAAGGACATGTGTTGCTAGAAACACGGGGTGGTGGGTGTGGAGGTTACACATTATGGAAATCGGGACTAGGGGCAGGGGGGATTATTTTAGCTTATAACTAGGTATGAGTATACAGGAGGATGGTTGGGGGGAGGAGACACGTGCTGAGACAACGTGCGTTACACCACGCCGTGGCTTTGCCGTATCGGCTCTCATGTCGCTCTAGAACGCTGATCGTGCCGCGGGCAGTGTCGGCACAGCAATTCCTTTGAACTGGGTCGCGCTGATCCGTGCATGCAGCTACAAAGTTCGCAGCTATATGGCGGCTAACTAGCGCATATTATCTACTATTGTGATCGATGAATTATTAATGTGTATGTTAATTCGTATGCAATACTGGATTACTACTACTACTACTACGCTTACGTTATAATATTTAATATTACACCCTAAATGCATTCACTTGTAAAATTTGCATTTGTATCATATATCGGCACTACTCATTACGTATTTAATCAGTCTGTGCATTTAAAGTTATGCACGGTATTTTTTATGATTTAGTGGGGAATTGATCTATTAGAAACAAATATTACTTGAACTGCACCAATTTACACATATTGGAAATAAATCACGACCGACGGAACGCACACAGAGCTATTAGCGTGTACATTACATTGACATGACTGAAAATTGATTAATCTTGTATCTTTACTAATGTATTAAGGTTATTGGTATTTGGCGGCTACAATGATTTAAATGTAAAAAGTAATTAGAAGAATTAATACGTGACTTTTAAATTGTCATTATTTTCATGTACTACTTTAAGCGCGGGTGGGTGGGGAATTGATTTAAATGAGGGGGGTGGATGGAGAGTAACTCATGCAAGGCTGCAAGAGGGTCGGGAGGAACCAAGCCTCCACCAATGTTATACCTTGTTTAAATTGTGGTCAAACCGTACTTGTTGTTAAGGTTGGTGGAATCTCATGATGGTAGATCATGTGGGGTAAATAAATATAAGAAGCTACAGGTTACTGTATGGCTATGTAATAAAACATCTGTAGAATACATAAAATACTATAAGGTCGGGGGAGCATTGTTAAGTTAACTGCATCCACTACCTTACTGAGAGCCACGTTGGTATATTGTAACTGTCCCACCTTGAGAAGTATCCGAAGGCTGATGAAGCATGGCGAGTTACGGCGGTCGGCACAGCAGGCTTCTTGTGACGTCCATCTCGGACGGCGTCACATGAAAAAAGACCACTTCTGCTGCTCTGTATTGCCCTCATATCGGCGTGGCACAACGCAACATAGCCTGATTCCCTGGCTGGTAGAGGGCATTCCTGCTTACCGGGGTTTAGGCAATACGAGTCCCGATTGCAACAGCTGGCTGTCCTGATAACTGCTCATGAGTGATGGCGTGTTCAGGCAGGCCGTCAAATTAAGGCATGTTCACGCTATCGTAACACAACTGTACAGAACTTAATTTCTTCGGTACTAAATGTAGCAACATAAACAAGCAAATATTATTATAGTTATTTCAGCTACAGCCTGGCCACTGTGCTTGTGTAGTGTGTTTTGTATGCNCATAAACAAGCAAATATTATTATAGTTATTTCAGCTACAGCCTGGCCACTGTGCTTGTGTAGTGTGTTTTGTATGTACTTATCACTGTAACTGTGAAGGTATTAGTTATATGTCAATTGTAGCTCGGCCCTTGCGTGAAACGTGACTCTGCACCACGTGATCTCGCTGGCCAATCACAATAGCGACGTTGTTATNTTCTTCGGTACTAAATGTAGCAACATAAACAAGCAAATATTATTATAGTTATTTCAGCTACAGCCTGGCCACTGTGCTTGTGTAGTGTGTTTTGTATGCACTTATCACTGTAACTGTGAAGGTATTAGTTATATGTCAATTGTAGCTCGGCCCTTGCGTGAAACGTGACTCTGCACCACGTGATCTCGCTGGCCAATCACAATAGCGACGTTGTTGTGTTATCTTTGCTTTTTATGGGTTTATTTTTATTTTTGTGATGTTGTCTACTCACGTTCTTAATTCATGCACCGCATACATAATTTTCTCCTGGGAATGAGGACGAACGTGTAATAGAAGTTAGACTAAACTTATTTAATTTTTAATCCGTAAAAAATTTAGGGAGCTTTATATTGCCGCAGTTTATCAATTACTTTTCTCAGAGGTGTAAAATTGTATGCGTGAAATACACAATATTTACCATTAAGTTTGAAATTTATAGTATCTAAGTTTTTTTTCATTAAACAAAATTTTAATTTTCACTACAGATCAAGTTTACTACATACAATTTATTCCATATACACTAAAAAACGTGGCTACATCTAGCAGAGACATTTCTTTCTTGAGGTGATGACGATCTCCTAAATTTTGAAAGTTTGTATAAATCACGAACGGCATACTTTCGCGACCTGTTTATGCCACATCAATATTAAAATGCAAAATGCACGCCAGTATATCAAGGATTTCCAGAGGTTTCATTAATTTTTATTTACTAGGAATAAGTTACGTGATTACGTCAATCATCATAATATACTACCCAAAAAGACCACGTTTTACGTACACGTGAACTTGTTGCTCGATGCGTGTTGCGTGAAACGTGAAATCATCGTAATCCCGGCCTAAGAGATTTCGAAGGCGGTTAACCGTTTCAGTTTCAGTCCAGAATCAATTTACAAGCGCACGTGTTGCAATCCTTTAATTTTCTAGGTGTACGTACACTGTACTTGTGTCGAGCGTGCTCCAGGTAACAAGTGAACAACGTGCCATGCGTCTCCGTCGATGTCAGCAGTAACCGTTCACAAATGAGATATACAGAACATTCTGCAAATCACGTCTCTCACAAGGAGGACGCCCGAAACAACAAGGACCGGCAACTGAGTCCTCGTTGTGTACAGCTGCAGTTTTCGTGTCTGATCGAGTCGCAAAAACAAGGGAGTGTTTCTTTCGGCACGTCAAATATGTTAGCCAGGAAGGAACCTTCTTAAAGATCAAGGCTTGTAAATGCAATTATTATCAGAGTACCTGAAGACAGGTCATGAAAAACGTGTTCGTTTTTGTAACATAAATATTGCATGTGGAATATTTTTTTCTGAAATATTGCTTGCTGGTATATTTCAAGAAGAAAAAAATATATAACACAAATAAAAAAATTCAAACAAAATTATATTTTTATCACTTCAGGGAATGGAAGGCATGACCACTCCACAGTAAGGTATGCCCAGTTTTGGTGACCTTACAGAATGATTTTGTTTTTTCCCGCCATGTCAAGTGTCACGCGCTGACGCGAGCTCCATGCCTGGTCCGGCTCTGAAGGGGGAGGGGGGGTGACCCACCTCTACCGGGAACCACACATAACTTAGAAAATCACAACTTAGAACAGTCACAACTTAGAATTCTTGAAAACATCCACACAAGTTAGAACTATCATAACTTATAAACACGCAACTTAGAACTATCATAAGTTAGAAACGCATATCTTAGAGAGTTCACAAGCTACAACCACAAATTTAGAACAGGCATAGCTTAGAAAATTCTACCTTATGTGTTTCTAAGTTAGCCACTTCTAAGTTATGACAGCACCCCACCTCGAACCTCCCCTTCCCAGGCAGACAAGCTCGCTCCCACTCTCTCGTCCGGAGGTGGGGGGAGGGGATTGACAGCAATGACCTGGTTCGTGTCACAGTCCCTCCTCCTCCTCCCACCTGCTGGAGAAGCCGATGAATTTATACGGTTGCGCAAGAATATTCTGGGAACTNACAGTCCCTCCTCCTCCTCCCACCTGCTGGAGAAGCCGATGAATTTATACGGTTGCGCAAGAATATTCTGGGAACTTGGATCCTCGGCGCAAAGCGACATTTAGAGAAATTTCTGGGCGATGGCCTACGACCCTATTAATACACCACAGCTGGACTGTCGGTAGTATTTTTGTGGAAGCCAATTAGCGGAGTGTGTTGATCGGGCAACGCGACGTGTAGAGGACGGACGACGACGGGAGACTGCGAGGCGACGGAGGACGTGGTGTGAATGGACGAGGAGGCGTGTAACCCGACGAGTGAAGGCTACTGTGCATGAAGGCGCTCGGAGAACTCTAGAACATTGCGGACTGGTGGGACCCGGACTAAACTGAGGTGGGACTGAATAACTTGTGATACGGACTTTATTGTAAATATTCGAACTGTCAAATACGGACATAGAATTTGTAAAATAATTGAATGAGGTTTCATACACTGTCTATTGGGACTGATGTTTGATTATTTATTTACGTAGAGGTAATTGTAAATTGTATTGATTGAAGTCGTTAATTGTAAACAGCAAGTGATATCAATTTATTGTGAGATGTTGAGCCGAGAGAATTTTGTTTGTAGTTATTGTAAATAAAATTTGGAAATTGTTATTAAATATTTTATTTTATTTAGACCTCCATCCCTTAACTAACTTGGTTTAGCCCACTGACTTTGAGACAAAAATGGCAGCACTAGGTTTTATGAGATTGGCTTAATGGAGGTGGTGGTACAAATTTGTCCGGAACTACGTGTTAGCTCCGAGATCATTTGACGGCCTCGTTCAAGTTTAAACATAACATCATTGTTTATGTGTGCAATTGCACACAAACAAAAGGTCGGAAACACGGAGATCATTGATTAACAGGGTTCCTCACGCCTGCTCAAACTGTGCACTGTAGATACGAGCAACTTGAGCAACTGTGTGCGTATTTCACGCATGAAAAGTTTATATNCCTGCTCAAACTGTGCACTGTAGATACGAGCAACTTGAGCAACTGTGTGCGTATTTCACGCATGAAAAGTTTATATCGGCCAACAAAATGAGAACATTTCAAATAACGATTGTAATTTTCAAAACAAAATTGTTCGATCTTTTATATTTTGGTTATTTTTCATTAGTTATCAAAAAAGCTATTTTTCGGGCAGAGATAGCGATCATTCCTAAAAATAGCTATTTGATATTTTTTTAAATTGGGTTTGTTAAGCATTGTTACAATCTTAATAAAAGTCTTTTTCTCTTTATCCCTCAGTCTCGTCACTAAAGTTTTTTTTTNTCTGCTCAAACTGTGCACTGTAGATACGAGCAACTTGAGCAACTGTGTGCGTATTTCACGCATGAAAAGTTTATACCGGCCAACCAATAGAAAACATTTCAAATAACGATTATAATTTTTAAAAAATAGTTCGATCTTTTATATTTAGGTTATTTTTCATTAGTAATCAAAAAAGTTACTTTTCGGGCAGAGATAGCAATTATTCCTAGAAATCCCGAGTTGATATTTTTTTTTTTAATTGGGTTTGTTACGAACATTGTTACAATCTTAATAAATGTGTTTTTCGCTTTATCCCTCATTCTCGTCACAAAAGTTTATTTGTTGGGAAAAGGAGGGGGGAGGACTATTACAACGGAGGCATTTGCACAACTAACAGAAGAGTAAATAAAGGTGTATAACATTCGGGAGCAACATGCTGTAAACCAAAGAAGTAGTAGACGAGAGAGAAACCGATATCTCCTATAGTCTCATAGCTACTGTAGTGTTGCTGTCCTTGATAGTCACATTCGTAGGTTGGTGCGTGGGCAATCGCAGTCCAGTCCACCGCCGAGCACAAGTAGAAATCTTGTCCACGTGATGATTTCCTCTTAAAATTAGAACATCCTGCCTGTTTCGCAAGTGGTTCGGATTCCTTTACAATTAGATGTTTTAAGCGCCTTTTGCGTTCCGTAGATTATGTTCCACCAGGTTAAACGTTTCGGGCAATGGGCATCAGCAGCTGTGAACTAATACTGTTGGCGAAGAAATAGAACTAAGTTCGTTTACAGTCCTGGTCATTGTACCACGACCGGTTTGCAAATCAAGTCTGCAGTAACTAAGGCCACATGTTGAACCGGCTACTGGAAAGCGAGAGTTTCTTATGTTGTAATCAGTCCTTCAGTTGACGAGTGTGGTGCACTCAGATTAAGAACATGTTCAACGTACAAAACATTGGTAATCATATTTACTATGTTATATTTTCATTAGTATTCATAAGGCACTCGTCTGCAGAAACGAAAACAATTTTTACAGTTTTAAAAGCGGAAACGTTTTACTTCAGCCCTACTTTATTCGCAGTAACTATCTAAAGTCCATTGGCTAATACAGTGTTGCACTGGACCATTTCATAATTTGTGTCGTATGAATCTTTAAATCGATTGGGTTAATTTTTTTTTTTTACTTATTAAAAAATTGTATGTTTAAAATTTGTAATACAGGATAATTGAAATAAGATGTTCACTCCAAATATCTTCCAAACCACTGTAGGTATCGATATTTTGATTTCAGATTCGTATATGGGACTACATGGCTCATAAAACACCGTCTATGTCTGTTCCAAGATGTCAATAATTACAAGGCTATAAACTGTGATTGATTTTTAAAATGAGAATATATCTACCTGTTTCTCCCAATAGCATAACACGTTATTAAGAGGCAAGTTCAGTGACGTGATTATTTTGAAAACTTGACGAGCACTTCTTGATATATAAGGGGGTGTTTATAGGTGTGCTGTAGCTGTGGTGGGGTATGTTGCGTCATCCGCGGGGAGAAGTTGCATGAACAACAACGCCAACAAACAACCTCTCGCATGCGTCTGATACCAGTGTTACTGCATCACTAGCGCGTGAGTCACCTGTGTAGGAACTCTCCGTTAGACATCTCCCAGCGGGTGATGCAAC
>NQII01001609.1:431739-470905 GCA_002778355.1 Clitarchus hookeri
CAACTAACTCCTTATGTCTCTTCCGTCGCGTTGTCTGGGACAATTTCTAACGGCCAAGAGAAGTAGAAGCCAGAGGGCACTCCTCGGTGACGTCACGTGTGGTACGTATGCTCCTTGAAGGTCTCGAAGACAGTGGTGAAGGAGGTGAGGAGCGACCCGAAGACGGATCTAGCAATGATGCACCAGCCGCACACTACTTTGACAGCGCTCGCCGGAGCAGCAGTAGTACAACGGGGCGCCTCACGCCCAGGTAAGGTTGACGTCCCCGACGTCGTCCGCGGCTCTCACGTAGATAGACGTAGCCTGAAAATCGCAGAGCGTACTTCCTTCAACAGGTGCTCGTAGTTCGGTGCATTCGGTGCAACACCGTCACAGCGTAATGGAGTCCATCTGCATAGACGTGGAGCGTGAACTATAGTAAGTACACTCTGTAGCGTGGTCGCATTATTTCCCGCACTTATACTAATATAAAAAAAAGATGAGCTGGTTTTATCTATAAATTAAAGATAAGGTAAACCGATTTTTCGTCTTCTGTTCACATCCCCAAAATTGACCTACCCCACACCAATACAAATGTCAAAGTTACATGGTAAACAGTGATGAACGTGTTCGTATGTATCTTAATTTTCAAAAGACAAGCACTTCTATACGAATAAAAGGNACATGGTAAACAGTGATGAACGTGTTCGTATGTATCTTAATTTTCAAAAGACAAGCACTTCTATACGAATAAAAGGGGAGGGGAAGGCTGAGCGGTTAGAATGCTCGCCTCCAACTAATTCGAACCAAATTCAATACCCGAGTCACTCCCGGATTTTCGCAAGTGGGAATCATGCCGGACGATGCCGTTGGTAGGTGGGTTTTCTCGGGGATCTCCCGTTGCATTCTGGTGCTGCTCCATTCTCACCTCATTTCACCATCATCGGTTCTCAAGACCTCGTTGTTAAGAGCCGCCCAAATCTCTCAACTCAACAACAACTATACGAATAAAATACTTTTTCCAAGTTGAATTTAATCAAACTGCATTACAAATTGGATAGCGGCTGAATGCAAACATCTCAAAGCACTTGTTTACTAAATACTGTTCTAACGTCAAATGCTATCTACATCGTTTATGAAAGTTGTACTGTTTTGAAAAGCAGTTCAATGTTGAGACACGGAAACTTGTTTTGCGCAACTAGCGTGATCGCTCTACCCCATATTCACTCTACGCTTTCATCACGAGCCTCCAAGGAGGGCGAGGCTGGGGNTTCGTTGTAAAGTAAAGTGAGCACTTTTGAAAGCCCTCTCATTTGGGATAATAGTCAATAAATATATTTTATTTTAGCCTTAGACGTTAACTTCCGAGTGCGGTGAAATATACACACTGTGTTTATTACTTACATGACAATATTTGTTTGAAAAGGTGGTTAAAGGATAACAAATGGCTGAAAGGATAAAGTAACTAGGGCCTCAAAAGTGCTCACTTTACCGTGAGCAGCCTACACTGTAGTTGCGGCAAGCGAGATACGCGGGCCCGTGGTTCGTTGGCTGGTTCGACACGATCGAGGCCAAAGCGGGGCGATTATGTGGGTGCCCTGCTGGAGATAGGGCGGCCACCTACACCCGACGGCTTCCCTCCAACCCGAAATTAAAAAAAAAAAGTGAAACCCGTCGCGTCGGTTGAACGCCTGTCAGCTGTTGAGCCGGCCACCCGGCTCAGTTTCGCAACGTGTGTCGGTGTGGAGCAACGAGCACTGGCGCTGCAGACAGATTCAGTGTTTTCCCTCCTGCTGCCTGCTGGCTCGCTTCAATTGTCTTCCATTTACTAACATTTTTACCCCTTCTACCTCCCGTTTCCCATTTCACAGACCCACTGTTTGCGTGCGGGAGTCGAAAGAGATAATTTCTGTTCCGTAGACCAGCATGTTGAGGTCATTGGTGCATGCCGAAGTCCTCTCATTTGCAATAATAGTCAGTAAATATATGTTATTGTAGCCTTAGACGTTAAGTTTCGAGTCCAGTGAAATATATACACTGTGTTTATTACTTGCATGGCAATTTTTATTTTAAAAATTGGTCGAAGGATAAAAAATGGCTGTTTGAAAAAAGTAACTAGAGCCTCAGAAGTTCTCTTTTTACAGTGAGCAGACTATAATAAATTTCAAGTTATATAAAATTTACTTTAAAAGTTTAAAATTTAAATTTTTTAAGTTATTTCACACAGAATATCCAATATTCTCTCCACTATAGATTCATAAGTGTATAANTATTTAATTTAAAAATTTAAAATTTAAATTTTTTAAGTTATTTCACACAGAATATCCAATATTCTCTCCACTATAGATTCATAAGTGTATAAATTAAGGGGCCTCCCTAGTTTTCATGGATATCATTGTGTCTATCCTAATAAATAAAACTATGTAATATTTTAATGTAAATCTCTTTACATGACATAAACGAAAGTCGGTATTTTACTATTTGGTAACTTAAAGATAAATGTGATCGTTGAAAAAAATCGCTGTAAGTAGCCACCTGTTTACGATATTTATTCTTCTGTAAAATAGTGTTTTAAACTATAGTGACAATGCTGCATATTTTCTGAACAGATCGCTGTATTGAAACCCAATGATCGCCGCTTAAAATGCTAAGGGAACAGAATACACGCGAAGCTTCTTTATGTTATTTTACATGGCCGCCGCGGCAGGGCATGCGTGAAATTGAGGCATCAATTTTTTACTAGGTAAATCACTTGGGTAAATTTGACATATATATTAAACAATTTAACCAAAATTTGTACATGGACAGTATACATCAGAAGTGTCGTGCGTAGAGCCTCTTTTTCTGGCAATTTTGTACGATAGCATCAAATAAGAAATTTAAGTTTTTTTATGCAATATCTTAGGGACCAAACAACCTATTTCTATCAAATTCTTCGCACAAGTAGCGTTACGGTAAGCCATGTAAACTTGCATGTTTTATGTGGTTCAGTCACTTATTTTAAAAATAAAGGCCCTGTACATATTTTAGGTAAGTAAACCCTATAATTTGGAACATTAGACTTTTTAAATCCGAAGTTGATGCTCCGAATCCGACCTCCGTAATGAAGTGGATTGCACGCTAGCTTATAATAAGTACGAGGTTTTCTGGGTTCAAGTCCCGGGTAAGGCATGTGTGTGTATTTGTAATTGTCTCACTACTGTTGCATAACCTTCTGGTTTCATTTCTAAAGTTATTGCTTTCAAAGAGAAGTCGCGTCCTCCCTACCAACTCAGCTTTTAAGAAATTATTTAAAAATTAATTGTTTTCATGTTGAGGAAAGTAGGCCCATTAGTTATATCAGTGACTTCTTGTTAAAGGCTTCAATACCATAACCGCGCGAATTTTACAGCTGATGTTTTCATTTCCAACAAATTTCAGTATTATAACGCGTCAGTTTAAGTAAACTCGTTTATTTCACGGGTACTTTTGCGGGGTGGTAATATAATTTAAAAAGAAGAAGTATCACACAGTGTTGAAAACAGTATAAGACAAACAATCTCTGCGAGTTAGTAAAAATTCCGCTGCAATAATATTTACATCTTAATCGCTGCAAGATAATGTACTGCACCAAGTTCCAAACCTCCCCGTTTCGTCAAGCGTTCGTTATAGGAAGACTGTTGATATTGACTTCAAGCACTGTTTCGAGAAGAAAGTACCATGAGCTATACAACCGTTGGCTCGTATAATCGGGANCATCGCTGACTGCCGCAGAAAATAAAACTGTTACAAAACGGAGCAAAATGAGTTTCTGAAACAAAGCTCACACAATAATATTAATGGTGTTGTGCCTTAATTACCGTTTCGTCGGCATCAGGTCTTTAGAAATACAACCGTTGGCTCGTATAATCGGGAAGTGGAAAGTAATTGCCCTCGAGTGATATCGGGAAACGGTGAAAAACTGAAGGGAGGATAACCAAAAGGCTTATTCTAAGTTATTCGTTTCGTTTCCTTTCGACGAAAGTATTCACTATTGCTCGAATTTTATTTTCCTCGCGAAAGGAGATATTCTAAGCGCCTTCAAACGTTCGTTTGACGTCACTTTCTTCGATATCACATTCGAAACGATAACGAGGCTCTTTCGGCTGTCGTTGCGGAGTTTTATTATAAAAACATGGTGCGTGCGTGGTACAGGTACTTGGTTTGGTAACGCAAAGCCCCTCGGGAGGGAAAAAAATAATCAGCCGGGATCGAGCTCAACATCTTCCAAATGTGAGAAAGAGACGCCATCGCATGACCAAAAACACTCTTTGTTTGTGTTTACTGGGAGTTGTGTGCCCGAACAAACCATAATTTAAATTGCAACTCCCTCTGCAACCCCATGTATGACGCGTTCGATTGCGGCTGCGAGGAAAGTATCGATATTCCTTTCCATGGCCTTATACGTGTAATCGCGAACGAAAGTTGTCTTGCAGGCTGTCTCGCCGCGACGAGAAGGGGAAAGCGGGGTGGGGGAGTCGATGATTATTTAGCCCCAGTGACGATTGATGCCATGGCCACGTACCGCAACAGGAGATAACGACTCAGCGCAGATGCAAAACCCGTTTGTGAACGTTGTGCATACGTCGGTATTTTCAAAATGCACAGTAATAAACAAAGTGCGGTTACTATAAAAGACTCAGTCAAAATTTGTGCTCTTACTTATTTTGTGTTGACAGAATAATGGCATGCAATGGCATGCGTGCCACCAGTCCAGTCCGACGCAGAAAGGTTCATACCAGTTGCAGTACCCCAGTGTCTAGCCAACGCTGTGGACGAGGCTGTACGGTCCGGTACGGCCATGCGGACAAGATGGCGATCATCCCGTGCTGTGGCCACATTGCGTGGTCCAGTACCCACTCGTCGCTGCTTACGGCCCTCTTCCATCCCTTGGCTCCACACACGCATCTCTGTCGTAACAGTATTCCCTGTACGAACAGAAATGTCACGGTATGACAAACCCGTTTTCTGGAGACCAACCATTCTACCCTGTTCAAACTCACGCACATGCTAATGTGGTGCCCTTTGACGTCGACGAGGCATACTGGCACTTGCTTTCACTTCGTTTGACGGCTCTTCGCTGACTGAGCTTGGTGTAACACTAACCTTTCCGGTCACACAAGAGAGGGCAGGGCGCTGCTGGGTCTACGTGTATCGCTATGTCTCTACAATCGTAATCACTTATTGCCGGTACACTGTTATACACATCGTCCAAGTTTTGATTTATTTGGGCCATTCCTTCTGGGTGTTGCAATTTTCACAAACAATAGCGTATAAACATATAAAACACTAAATAAAAACCCCGGCCGTGGTGGCTTAGTGGTCAGGCTGCTCGCCTCCAACCATGACGAACCGGGCACAAACTGGACGCTGCCGTTAACTACTGGGTTTTCTCGGAGTATTCTAGTCTCCTCACAAACACGTCATTCCATTACGTTTGTGCTTTAACCTCATTTCACCCTCATGTACGAATAAGATCTCAAATGCTAAAAATTGGCCCCGTTGATTTAGTGGTTATACTACTCGCCTCCCACCAAAACGAACCTGGTTCAATTCCCGGTGGGGTCGCCCCCGGATTTTTATGTGGGAATCGTGCCGGACGATGCCGCTGGTCTGCGGATTTTCTCGGGGATATCCCGTTTCCCCCGCCCTTGCATTCCGGCACTGCTCTACACACCCCGCTTCACCCTCACCGGTTCTCAAGAACTCTATGTTAAGAGCCGACCAAATCTCTTTTTCTCACTCACTCAAATGCTAAGCGACGTCCCCATCTTTCACTTCACGTATCTTATAGTACTGTACTTACACTGAAGATCCAAAAAAAACTGTTATAGGCGTGCGTATGCAAATAACAGGGGTATGGAACCAATCAGAGATGCGATCGGCAGCTAGATCGGTTACTGCTGCTACAATGGCAGGTTATCAAGATTTAAGTGAGTTTGAACGTAGTGTTATAGTCGGCGCACGAGAGATGGGACATAGCATCTCCGAGGTAGCGATAACATTTGGATGTTCGCATACGACCATTTCACGAGTGTACTGTGAATATCAGGAATACGGTAAAACATTACATCTTCGACATCGCTGCTGCCGGAAAAAGATCGTGAAAGAACGGGACAAACGACGACTGGCAGAGAATCATTAAACGTGACAGACGTGCAACCCTTTCTCAAATTGGCGTATATTGAATTTGTGGACTGCCCTGCAGGATTCATGGTGTGAATTGCCTCCTGAATACCTTCAGACATTAGTCGAGTCCATGCCACGTCGTCATGCGACACTTCTGCGTGCTCGGGGGGCTCTACACTATATTAGGCAGGTGTACCAGTTGTTTTGGCTCTTCAGTGTAGAAGCCGGATGGTGCAAAACTACGCCGATAATGCTTAGTATATATCGATCATTTTTCAAGTGGGAAATCATGTCCGGAAAATCATAGTTTAGGCGCTGTGGGACATGTTCCATGGCCGTCACGATTATAAGATCTGACACCTCTAGACTATTTTCTTTTGGGTACTGTGAAGTGTACAGTATGGTGAATGAGACTCCTGTGCCATCAGAGGATCCTATCGCACGAATCCACGCAGCGACTGAACTGCTGTGCGCACAACTACACGTGCGTCAATCTCTGCACCGCCGACGTAGGCTCTGGAATCAAGCAGATGATCGACACTCCGAACCCCTTTGTAATTGACTGTAGGGTGTGGTGCTCTTGTTGGGTTGGTGGTGGTTTCGTGTCACAATGTGGAACGTATACCCATCGCCACATCTGAAGCGTTGTCAAACTGTGACGACCCACAGAGCCCAAACCATGCTTTTCCGGACATGGGTTCCCGCTCGGAAAATGATCGATTTGCCGTCCCGCACAACATACTAAGCGTTGTCAGCGGGAATCATCCGGTGTGTCTATGTATGTATGAATGTGTGTGATGAGTGTGTGTGTTTATATATACACATATATATGTGTATGTATGTATGTATATGTGTGTTTATGTGTTCTTTATAACACATAAGGTGTTGGATAATGTAATTTATGATCATAAACTAAAGTAAATTAACCGTGCGGTGTACACATGTGTACTTCCGGCCACTGGTATCGATACATATGTTGCGAAGTAAACAAGTGAAGTGGTTCAGTTTGGTAACTCGCGTTCATAGGACACGGCTTAGATTGTTAGTCCGGCCTTACTGATTTCAATTTTCCAAGGTTCTCCAAAATTGTTCGATACGAATGCCAGGATGGCTCCTTAAGGAACCGCCTACCGGGCACTTGGATTGCGTTTCAATGGGTTTGAAATATATGTATATATATTTTTTTTTTTTTTGTTGCTAAATTACTGAACGTGTTTTCATTGTACCAACATGCGAAAATTAAACACATTTCAGGCAAGGGACGAAACATACTCTCAATACATCGTGCACATTAGGAATGCCATGCCGGAGCTCCCCGGCATATATAAAAACGACCTTTTCACACTGCTGTATCCATTTTATACTGTTCGGAAACATGAGAAATTATTAAAGGTGCTGCTCTGAACTTTTTTTTTTTTTTTTTTTTTTTTTTTNGGTCACAACTTAAAGCCCCATAGTTACAGCAGGACGACGGAAACACTGCATGCCAGTTCAACGCCTTGCGCTTAGGAGTATTAGGTGCATGTGTCAATGTCGCCCTTATTGCTCGCTTGCCTCTGAGCCTTAGGCACGCTGAACAGCTACAGGTAAGCGATGACATTAATATAAGCCATGGCCGATTCCTTCCCCGTTCCTCATCGTCTACCTCTAACGACCTCGCTGTCGACGAGACATTTCAAGAGTAGAATTTTTTTTATAATTTTTTGAACATTTTACGTTTTTGTGACATGATATAAATAACTGATACAAATACAGAATTATCAAAAAAATTAATATTTGTATTTTTTTGCAGAATTCTGAACATTCTAACTTTAAGTCTTGTTTCCTGCAAATTTAAAAACGTTATTTTAACACGAGGTTCAGCTTCAGCTCAGGTGTCGAAGTCCCAAAAGTGGCATGTTGCAGTTGCTCTTAAATCTGACCCCTGCTCCCCGTGTGTCAATTGCTTAATGTCAGTTTATTTTTTACTTAAAAATGGTACACAGAAGGTTATCACTGAAATACAGGTGAACAACATAACAAAGGTTCAAGAAAATATCTTTTATGACATTTTGATGACACGAACATTTACTTTGAGCTGCTGCCTAACGTATGGGATGTGTAAGTAAAATATGTCAATATAAATTTCCTAAATGGCCTTTTACTTTTTCATATAACAACGAAAATATGGCGCCGTGACCAGGCCAGAAGGTGGCCACTTCCAATACCCCAGCGCGTGTACGCAGAATATGACAGATATACAGTCATTTTGAGGTTACATCCAACTTTTCCGAAGACTTGCTAAAGTTCTACTTCCAGGATATCCCTCCGCCTCATGCAATCAAAGTTTGAAAGAGTCTAGAAAATTGCACCAAAGGGACAACCCATCGCATTCGTGCGCACTAAGTATAATAATATTTTGCATAAGAACTATAACTTTCTAGGCATTACTCTCTGTTTTCATTCATATTAATTATAAACGAGATATTATAATTTATAAATATACTGTAAGTAATAATACGATTTAACCGAAAATAAAGTAATTTTATGTTAACACAAGTACAAACTGCTTGTAATACAGGACATATTTAAGGAACAACCAAATACGTTATTTTTCAAAGGAGTGATTTAAAAAGTGTGAAAAAACCGCGAATGCACTATATAGTTTTGCAGTGCAATAAATGTTGTTACTCTGGACTACACGAACGCTGCTGTTGCCAATTAAACATTTGGTGACGACCAATAAGTATCTTTTTCAATGAACAAATAATTTAGTGAGCACTAAGTGGCTTGTCAATATGCGTTTTATTTTGCCCCGCAATTCGTTTTGCACCAGCAACAAAATTTAGCCTATGAAAGCATCAACCAAATAGTTTTTGTAACCTCTAACAAATCTTTTCTATCAGAACACATTTATTTGGTTCCGTAAATTACTGCAGTTATGTTGATACTTCAGAGATACTGAGAACGCTATTTAACATGTCTGTGTGGATAAAATGTAACTGGGAGAAAACTATTTGAAAGTTATAAAGCTGAATTTGAAAACTATTTGAAAGTCATCGGCTGAATTTGTAGGCAGGATGGGGGATAGTCAAGAAAAAGAGAAAAGTCGCTGAATTGCTTATCAGTACCTACGGAAAAATTTTATTTCTGACGCTAACGGAACTGTAAATGTCGCTAAACAAGTAATTAAAACAATAAGAAGTTTTGTATAGTTACTAATTGTTATTAGATAGATTTTTTTTTTATTTGACGTTTTATGACGAAAAAATTGGGTGAGAGATATGTCAAGGCGACAGACCGCAATAAGAAAGTAACATATGCGGGAGAGTTGGTAGGACTGTTTATGGCGAAGAAAATGTGCTGCAAAGAGTCAAATAACAAAAAACGAAGTGTAGGGCACGTGAAGTGGACATCACTTTTGAAAACTTTAGAAAACTTATTCCCGATCAGTAATGTTCTTTTCTCTTTCAGTTTTCAATCATTCTTTATTTATTTTCGCTACAACATTACACAGTGCTGCAGACCTGTAATACGCACCTACACAGTGCTTTTCCTTCCCCCTTGTTTATCTCTTTTGCTCTTTTTTTTTCCACCTATGGTTTCAAGGTACCATAGAACCTTGTTAAACATCTTATATACTTCCCACTTCCTTGTCCCGCGTCCTTTTGACTCACACATTTTCTTCAGCCACTACTTAGCAATGTATTGAATTCCAGGTATTTACTTTAAGTTTCTCTCTTTTTTTCTTATTCCCTTATTTTCTTCTCACCTCATTTTCGTGCTGTCGCTGTATTGCCTCTCGTTCCTTATGTTATTGTTTCTCTCCTACTTCACTTCGAGGTTCTGAATATTTCCCCTCGATTGCTACTACGAAATTCTTTTGCTTGTTCCAGATACCTGTCTAAAAGTTTCCTCTGCTACTTTCATTCAACAGCAGACCGTTTATTTGTATGCTCTAATGTCGGTGCTGTGGAAAAGGGTCTCCTATTTTGTATTTTACTTCCTTTGTCGTATTTTTCATTGTATTGTAATAAAAATTTTATCAATCAATCACCTTTGCATTTGGCGGAAGGGGCTGTTAAATGGCGCACTGGTCCCCTTGGCTTGGATTCGAACAGCAACACAATGACGTCACGAATCTGACGTACTTTTTGAAGATGATGCGGTGAATTCGAACACAATTTCCGTGTTCTCTGGCCTTGCACGGGACCCCATACAGCAACTCGCGTAAACGACTGCCAGAGAACATCAGTGAAGAAGTGAAGAGATTTGGGCGGCTCTAAACATCGAGGGCTTGAGAGCCGATGATGGTGAAGCGAGGTGAGTATGGAGCAGAACCGGAATGCAAGGGCGGGGGAAACGGGATATCCCCGAGAAAACCCGCCGGCCAGCGGCATCATCCGGCACGATTCCAACGTGCGAAAATCCAGGGGCTCCCCGCCGGGAATTGAACCTGGTTCGCCTAGGTGCGAACATCAGTGTTCGTAGGTAGTTCCAGAACCATAGCTGGTGTCACTGAGGACGTGTTACAATATTATTTTGATTTTCCGTTTTTCTGCGATTTTATTCGCGTTTTGAACTTTGTAAGGTTTTAATTGGAACACCACGGCTGTCAACTGTTTCGTATGGCATACTGTTGTCAGTTGTACACCACAACTAAGCTGGCACCAGACTAATATGAAATAATTATTTACAACCCAAAAACAATTGACTTGTTAAAAAAAACGGCATTTCTTCATAAATCCATATGCACTTTTAACACTTCACATTACTAGAATAAAATAATAAACACCTTTAACTGTTACTAAACAATAAGTAGATAATTGAAAGAACTGCACAATAAATCATGCATTTTTCGACAAAATACTTTACTAAATAGTTATTTAGAGTGTGATACGAATCCGTTCAATGTACAGTAAATTAGCTAACATTTAAATTCAAACAGCAAAACGTTTTACAGTACATATTAAGTCACAGAGCAACATTTAAAAATGGCAAAGAAAAAATGGCGATGATTTTGTAAGTGCCAGTTGGAACACGGCCTGAAATGACTGACCAGTGAAACCTGTGAGTATGGCAGGTGGTGGCGTTCAACACATGCCCTACTGCAGGAATGGTTCATTTTCTCTTCTCCGCCCTCCCCCTTCCACTTTTTTTTCTGGCCAATTCTTTTTTTATTCTTCATCATCTTCCTCGTCCCCCACCATCACGGCGAGCGAAACGTGTGTCCTGGCTACTGGAGCGAGAAACTCGAAAATGCACAGCCAATTACTCGCCTGTTGCTTCACAGTCACGAGGGCAAAACTGACCAATTACACAACCGCTTTGATCCGCCGCTGTTTCCTGCTGATCTGAAGGGAAGCGGGGGAGGGGGGGGCGATTAGCGGCCGGCATTTCCTCGTCACATCATGTACGGCCAGCGAGTACTCCTCCACAGCGCCTGGGTGTAGGAACATCAGTAGTGGAAGTTAGTAGGTTTTGGGACAGGATCTACGGAGAGTTGGGTCGCGATAAAGGATGCAGGGAGTCAGATTCGGCAGCCGTCCGCCATGTTGGATTTCATCACACCCGATGGTCAAAATTGTCAGGTTTATCCGCTTATGAGCAAAGCGGATCCGAGGCTCCATGCATGAGCCACATAATCCTCAGATCAGCAAAGCAGATACGAGGCTCCGAGACGGGTCCTGCGGATCAGGCGGATCAACGGTCATGGCCCCCTCCCACAACCACCATACTGCACCACCCCCTCCTCACATCTATTCTCCCACTCCCCTCAACCAAAAAGCCCTCACAACCAAACCCCTCATCCTTTCCNGTACTACCTCCCCTCCCCTTCCCAACCCCATCTCTCTGAATAGTGAAAAAGAGGGAAAATCCTGAAAAAAAAAACCTTAAAAGTCTAAAACATGTTTTAAAAATTCCCAGAATAAATTAAAAAGTAGCTTTTATAACAAATTAAATAAACATCTGAAAACATTATTTAAATATTAAATTTCTGGAAAAAAAAGAAGAAAAAAAAAAGTAAGATTGGTATGTTGTGTTTGTCGCCTTCGCTTCAAGAACTTAAGGGTTCGATCCTCGCCCATATGGCAGGACACACAGCCCCTCCTGACAGAATTTCATCCCGGCATCAGACTGCAACAGGTTGCACGCGCAGCTACCCCTCCCCTCACCAGCCACACCCCACTCCTTGTAAATCTACCCGCCAGCAGTAAAGGCGCCAACGGTATGGCCCTTTGGTATGGTGAGCTGTGGGTGAAATGTTTTGCGAAGCTTTTGCGCGAAGAGGTATCAATTAGATTAGTATTAGGAAACTTGTTTCGAGACTGGTCGTAATCTTCTGTTGCTATAAACCGATGATATAGACGGTTGTTCTTTCTTTTTGGTCTTGTCCATTGTTCCAGTCAGTTTGGCAGGAGCTGGTCTCGGCAGGAGCCACTCTTGGGTGGAGTCAATCTTTCGTGCTGTCAGTCGTTAGCTGTAATGGTTGGTCTGTATTGTTGGCTGGTCTGGTTGGTTGGCCTGGTTATGGTCCTTTGGTACGGTTTACTAGTAATGGTCAGATTGTATGATTGTCCAACATGATCGGTTGTTATGGTTTGGTTGATCTTGGTGATTGGCTGCAATGGTCATTTGGTATGGCTGGTTCACATGTTTTAGTGGGTGGCTGTCATGGTTGTTTCGTATTTTTAGTTGGTATTGATGGCCTATATGGTTGGCTTAGGGTGGTGGGGGAAGGTTGGTGCGGATGGTGTTTGTAGAGGCAGTCGGGGCGAGGGAGTGTGTGTGAGTGATGGGGAAGGGTGTGTGATGAGGAGGGGCTGGTGGATGAGGGGGTGGTGTGGGTTGAGGGGTATGGGGAAGGATGTAGGGATGGGTAAGAGGCTTTTGGGGGAGAGGTTGAGGAAAAGGTGGAAAGGGGTTTGGTGCATGATGGTAGTTTCAGGGAGGGGGCCATGACCACTGATCTGACTGATTCGCTGTACCTGCCTCGAAGTCTCTAATCCGCTTTACTGATCTGAGGATTATGTGGCTCATACATGAGGAGCCTCGAAACCACTTTGCTCATTTATGAACTCTATCGATACATTTCCCCGTTTTTTTTTTTTTTTTTTTTTTTTTTAAATGTTTTGGGGGAAAGACAATTTTTAAGCTACCACTCTTTCCACACTTCCTGGCAAACATAATATGTACTCTACAATTTTCAGTAAAATTGCGGAACTTGTGTAACATTCTTTGAAGTAATTTAATAAGACCATGACCAAATTTTGGGACATTCCTAAGTATTTCTGTTCTTTGGACCTCAAATTAAAAAAATGAAGTCAACAGAACAAAAAAAAATTGATGTCAATTTTCAATCCAGCATAACTTCTTGAGTTGATGTCGTTTGCTGAGATATTCTCCTTTTGAATTAAATATAAACAGAAAATGTACTTTCAAGCCAATGATCCAAGTCGAAATGCTTGTGTTGTAGAACTGTAAAACATCATACTTGAATTTTGTTTCATCTGCATATCCTATAGAAAGATGCGCGTCCAGCTGTGGTTTAGTTTCATGCAATAAAGCACTGTCCTTTCATTTCATGAATATTTTTCTTCAGTTAAACGACTCTACACATCACTCTAGTTTCACACACATCAACTACTTATATTTTCAGAACTCTCTGGTGAAATATTTTAGCTGTTGTTTAGAAAAAACATATGTATGTATACTTTCTGATATTATACAGATGCAGATTCACAGAATTATTTCATTTGTTTAAACTTACAGTGTAGATATGAAAGTACTTAAGACACCTTAACAAGAATTACACTGTTAATACATATTTCTTCATTTCACTGAAAAGTTCTGTTAAAAATTCTCCAGAACTCTCTGTAAAATGATCGGCATGTTGCTTTGTCAATAATGGACTTCCCGTAAATTTCAAATAAATTTCCGAGAAATTTTAGAATATTTCAGTAAAATTTGCTAGTTCGTTATTTTGTACTTTTGTGACGGCGTCCCATCTTTCACCTTGCGCCTACACTAAGGAATAACTGCGCCATATGCTGTTGCTACTATGTGAACTACGTGGATGATCATCTCCGATGTGGACGAGGCTTATCTTGGTGTGAGCGCCCCGTCAAACTGTTGGTCTGCCCAGCCGACGTGTCTGGCAGGCGGGCTATAGTCATACTGGCCCACCGGCCCGTTGTCAAACTTGTTCGTTGTTTCGCTCCCCCCCCCCCNATGATATCCCCAGGCCTACTGGTGGCACGACCAGCTTGTGACGTCACCATGGGGGCTCTATGCCACATGAGCATTACAAAAACTTCCAGAACGGGGCGCAGAAGAAATAAAAGGCTGGTGTTCGTCTTTTTTGAGGATGGGACTTGCTGAGGGATTTTACCAGAACGGAACTTTGTTCCTTAAGGGGTTTTAATGACTATTTTTGTATTTAACCTTTGGGGTTATGAAAGTAAATTTTGTATTGGTCTGTTTGTTTGTACCTGTTTTCGGAAATTTTTCAAAATTTATTTTATATTTATATTTCAATTTCTTTTCTATCACTTGGTAAACCCAAATTAATATACTCTTTGAACCACACTATGGGGGGGGGGTTGTCTTTTTTTTTTGTGTTGGAAAAGAAATTCCAGCTGGTGGAAGGTAGAGACGGAGTCACTGTATGCATGTGTCGGCAAGCTACAGCCACACATTCAGTTTTTAAAAAATCATTAGTTTTCACTACGCAGGTGTTTTACTGGATATAAAAAAGAACATATTAAGTGTTACCTAATTAATTTCCTTTGGTGCAAAATTGGAAATCTAATTGAAAATTCAATAAGTTGTGACAGTCACTCACCTAAAACATCCTTTTGTCGATCTGGGGTACAAATATAGAATATTAATTAATGTGGCTTGCATTAATTTTCCAGTTTCCTATAATGTTTGAGCGTTTTAAGTGTTGCTAGATGTTGCAAGCGCATTATAACATCCTCTGTTGTTTAAAAGAATAGGTTTAAGTGGCATGGGTACCCTAACTGCAACAGAAATTGTAATTTTCTTGTTACAGTGACGAAGAAAGCTCCGTGTAGACTCGGCATTGGTTCCCGAAACTCGAAACTACAGGGGGCCGCGGTGGTGAAGAGGTTAGAATACTCGCCTCCCACCAAGGCGAACCAGGTTCGATTCCCAGTAAGGTCGCCCCCAGATTTTTGCTTGTGGAAATCGTGCCAGGCGATGCCGCTGATCGGCGGGTTTTCTCGGAGATCTCCCGATTCCCCCACCCTTGCATTCCGGCGCTGCTCCATACTCACCTCGCTTCACCCTCATTGGCTCTCAAGACCTCAATGTTAAGAGCTGCCCAAATCTCTTAACTCTTCACTCATAACAGTAGAACATTCATACTACTACAATTATTGCGCGAAACTGATTCACAATTGAATACTTACGTATTATTTTAGCCAATGAAATTTTGCCATGAGTCTGTAGTCATTTGGCAGTGGTGGTTAATAATGGATTTTCGTAACAGATTTTGATGTTATGTTGAAAATTGACAGTGGTTAAGATTTTTAGCACTTTTACTTTTCTATAAAAACTTTGCTTTTGCTATAGTAAATATGTGGATAACCTTTAGAATATTCCGCTAAACTGCCACCTCNGATTTTCGTAACAGATTTTGATGTTATGTTGAAAATTGACAGTGGTTAAGATTTTTTAGCACTTTTGCTTTTCTATAAAAACTTTGCTTTTGCTATAGTAAATATGTGGATAACCTTTAGAATATTCCGCTAAACTGCCACCTCGTCCTTCCTCTAAATTTATATCTTGCGACATTTCTTCTTTTCTGGAGCATAACTGTTCCTCCATTTCAAATAAACAACTTTTTAGAACATTTTTTACTTTGCTATGATTGGCTGTTGCCCTCTGCACATGCATAACAAATGAAATATAACAATTTACTTTGTGCATAATGCCAGGAACTCTCATACACACAACCTGCTATGCGCAGTTGTGAATCAATAGGTTCGAAAACATGTCGGTCAATTCTTGTGCACACTACATGTCTTCCATGGTTACTGTTATGCTATTAGTTGTGAACCAAGCTTAAGATTTCATAGAAAACTTTAGCACAGAGTTCGCGCAAGTTAGCGAGCCCCTTATCAACTTCAATGTGAATCGGGTTATAGCCTGAAGTGGGTTATAGCCTAAAGGCCATTTCACACGATCAAATCAAATTTTGTTTCAAATTATGTCCACATTTTATTGCATTCAATTACTTGAACAACTTTAGACGTCACTTCGACGTCACAACCGCAGCCATTCTACCCTTCAAGAAATTTAATGTTTCACTTTCCTTCAAAGATTTTTGTTGTGTACTTATCTGGAATTTTCTCTAATTTGTTTCTTATCCGCCAATCAGGATGGTTTTCGGCGAAATGTGCCAATAAAACGAAGTTATATGAGAGGTATAAACAAGTTAAATAACAAAAAGGTTATTTCATCACATCATAAACACAGAATATTTGAATTTTAATTCAAATAGTGCAGTCCACTCTACATATGAGCATATTTTTCAATTAGATATTTTGTAAATGTTACTTGAAAACAGAACACTTTTTGGTTTTTTTAAGCTGTTGCAGTGTAGTGGATATTTTACTAAAAAAATTTGTGGTTAAAATGAATTGACTCTTTTCAGACGTATTCGTTCGGTTTGCATGAATATCCTTAGTATGCCTCGTTCCATGAGAATTAATGTCATTAATAAGATATGTTAAAAATAATGTTGCTTGAGAAATTAATTGATTTATATCACTCCAGGGGACATATATATGCAGTTTCCTTGCCAGATAATATAAATATACAATTAATGATGCTTTTCGAGAAATCAGCATTTCTTTATCTCAAACATACCATTATGCCACAAGCAACTGTAGCATGTAAATTGTTTATTTTCCTTCGTTTCCAGTCCATATTTGATTTTATTACCAAGCACTTTTTTTCTTAAATATAAAACAGCCACACGTAATACAATGTTCAATTACATGTTGTTTTATACTTTATTTAGTGCGATTTTGTTACTAAAACAGTTCAAAGTATATTTTATAGTGAGAAATGTCTATCAAAGCGTTCAAGTTTCCAGTTCTATTTTTACTAAGCAAATTTATTTTGTGTACATGTGAAACGATTTCTGCATTCAACAACTTGACTTCAATTTATTGAATTCAGTGAAATATTTGATGGTGTGAGACTACCTTAACACATTGACCGCTGTGTGCATCATTGTGATGCACAGCTGTATTTTGATTCTGGTCACGTGCATCATATTCACTTACATGACTTTTCAACATCTTCCATAGATTTGTTTTGAAAATTTGCACATTTTCCTTCATCTCGATGAACTGAAGCGATAAATTTGATAAAAAAGACCTCGACCAAAACACTTATCTTACGAAAAAGTATGGTGTCAGCCAAAGTGTTAATGAGGCACTGAGCGAGTAACAGTGGCATAAATAGGTACTGTTCGCCCTGGCTGCCGTGCGCGTAACATCAAAACCACGCCATGAACAAGGTATAACTGCAGTCAGCTGTAGGGGAAGCGAAAAGCTTTAAGGATTTAATTAAAGTGTTGCCGTGGTCAGCGGAGCCGAACGTCGTCTCTAAACTGGAGCGACGCAAACTTTCGCTAGTCCACGGCTTTGACACAGTTCGTCTGTGGCATCTCTGAGAACTGCGCATGCATTGCACTGACATGTAAAACATAAATGAGCACCGTCTAATACTTTTTTTTTTTTTTGCTTAGTTATACAATTTATAACGTCGCGGAAATGCGAGGCAATTATTTTGCCGACTTCCCAGATTTACGTCCGAACTTCAACCAGGATATAAAACAGCATGCTCAGAGGATGAACAAGACGTTTGTTGATGCGGCGTGGAAAACCCGCAATAATTATGAACCCAATTTTTGACTTTTTTGGCTGCTCCGGGAATTAGGTGAAGTGAGTGAGTCAGTGAAGAGATTTTGGCGGCTCTTAACATCGGGGTCTTGAGAGCCGATGAAGATGAAGCGCCGGAATGAAAGGATGGGGGAAACGGGAGATCCCGAGAAAACTCACCGACCAACGGCATCGTACGGCACGATTTTAACTTGCGAAAATTCGGGAGTGGCCCGGCCGGGGATTGAACCCGCTTCGCCTTGGTGGGAAGCGAGCAGGCTAACCGCTCAGCCACCGTGCCCCCAATTAGCTTAAGTGAATTTAATATTGTCGGTTCTGGTAGAGGACTTTTGAAATTCCTGCTTGGTTTATTTCTTCAATTAATTGACTGCCTCTTTTCTGCCTTTTTTTAGGACTTCATAAACAAATAATAACCACGGGGCAAGACAATAACTAGTGAGCAACAGGGACCTATCAGTCATTTAAACCTTAACAACAGACAAAAAGCCATCAGGAAGGGCGCGGACTGAAAAATCCAGAACAGAAAACATCCCCAATGAAAACAATCCAGGATTACGTAGTATCCTCGTCAATTGAAAACTCTAGGTTTTAAAGTGGAAAAGTTAAAATAGCCACTCCAAATAAGCGATTATAGCAAAAATAATTTGGATAAAAAAATAAAACAAGATACAGGTAGAGTAATCACAACAATCCAAAAGAAAACATTAATGCAGCAAAAAACATCAGAAAAAATATCTGGGCATTGAAGGTAAAGGGTACTATATCACAAGTTTACCTCGATACATTGATGGTACATAGTGCCCTTTCCTACTGGCTAAATCGTTTATTATTCCGTGTAGTTAGAGACCTGCAAAATTCACTTTATTATTTGGGGACACGTTAAACTTCAAGCACGTGTATCTTTTCAATGCGTTTGTCATTGTACCACACTTTTTCTGACACGCCCTGGGTAACTCTACACCAATAAATGAACAGTTCACAATTGTGTGCCCCAATCACGTGTAATTCGGTCAGAAAGGGCATGACTTCACATATATGCAGTAGCCAATGGAGAAACAACGACGGCTCCGGTATACAAAGTACTGTGGAGTTCAGCCTGATTCCAAATAATAACGGGAATTCGGCACGTCCCTATGGTACTGTGCTGGGCTACCCGGAAATAGCGCGAAAAATACAGTAAGACAATGTCAAAACCTCGGGTTTGTAAAACATACGTAATGCCCTTTACCTCCGATGCGCGCACACGCACACACACACACACACACATATATATACATTGATATGTATATATATTATATTACTTGTGCGAAAAAAAAAAACTATAAGAAACAAAATGCAACAGAGGCAAAACCAGGCTTTACAATGTTTTGGGGCCTGGAATCGGTGTCCTTCTCCATGCGAGATACTAGCTATAAAACGCAATCGCATATATGTCTTGCGGTCAATAATACACGACTCTAAAGTAACATGATTTTGACGAAGTAGTGATTGATTAAGTAAGGGCTCGAGAAATAAGTCTTAGAAGTGCAAATGAAAATAATATCTTAAGCTTTCTTTCAACTTAAATTTTCTAATAAGCACAATAAATCGCTTATTCGTCATTTCTCCTGCAATCATTGGCTGAAGGCCACGACACGAAATATAACATCGCCTTTTTGTATACGCATGCGCGTCAGGGCTACCACGTACACGACACGTACACGACACGTACACGATGGAGTATGAACATTACACTTGGAGCACACAGTTCCATTTTCGTACACACTCGTATTGTCTAAATGTTTTCATATTGAGGTTGGACTACGCAGTTCTGGGCCAAAATTCGTTAAAATAAAACGTGACCGGATCTGGTTCATTACCAGCCTCTAACACGACTTCATTTATGAACACCCGAGTAGGGAATAGTGAGGTACGAAGTCAACAACAGTTTTAAAGGCCTCGTAGTCTTCAGCAGTTTTATGCATGATCGTATACAGTATCGTTATCACAAGCGGTGTAAGCTAATGTATACGATGTCGTACCTGAAGAAGGGAAACATTCGCGTCTGTAAGCAATCATCTTGTGTTTCGCAACATTCCCCAGGCTGTCTTGCACGGTGTCGCTTCACGTTAAGAAAGGTCTGGGGAACTTTCAGATCTTCCTCGATTCGCCATAAAAGACAAAGTGAAAGCGTTTTACACTTCTTGCCTCATTACTTCAGCACAGTCCGTTACTCGGTACGGTATATTAAAACAGTGATCTGGTGATATCGGAGCATGCAGACTCATGCGGTAGGTGGGTGCACTTACAAAAACACAAAATAAATGTAAAACCAAATTGAGAGATTTATAAAAAAAAAAATTAGGTTATGTTGTATTACAATTTTAGAACAATAATATAGGTGTTTACGTTAAACATCACCTGCTTGAAACACAGGAATTTGCTTAAAAAGAATATAAGTTAGTGGGTATCATGAATTCCGTAGTGGTTGTAGTTGAACAATACTTTCTGCATCCCCACTGCAAGCAAACATGTTATATTTTTAATGCCAACATTGCTTCAAAATAAGTGAATTTTGTACTATCGATGGAATTGGTGAAATGGTATTGAGAATGTACCTCCCACAGCAGAATGAAGAATAAGCAAATGTAGGCCTACTGTATTTTGGTCAATACTGTGAATTGTTTTCCCTATAGGCCTGATAGGCTTCCTGATACACAAGAAAATGTTCTTGTTCAGAATCCCAAAATCACCCACCTGAAAATAAACAATCAAACCTCCTAATTAAAGATAGTTCTGTCGCTAGCAGCAGTTTATTGAGCAGAACCTGCAGTGTTGCAGCAGCACGTTGGCCTACTGAACACGTCCAGTGTCTTTTGGCATGGCCCAAGTATGGAAGTTGGTAGCTGGCCTTGTCGGAACTGTTTCGGGAGGCTGTGGGGAAACTAACATAGATGAGATGCCCCCTACTGCTTGTTTCCCAAAGGCTTTTGGCTACACAATAGGCAGTTATGTTGTCAGTGGTACATGGATGCAGGATAGTTGTATCTAGTGAGGAGGCTTATTGTCTCTGCATTGGACTGCCAAGGGGCATCACTGATGCTGGGACTGGTTTTGGGGATTCCTTTATAGCATTCAGCAGCATCCCACCTTGGCTGTTCCCGCTGCCGTGGGTTTTTGTTCGCCATCTCATGCTGTATGTACTGCAGTGGGCATGGCGCCCTCCTATCCTGCCGCCAGCTGCAGCCAAATCAGCTGGGGGAAAGCCCCTTCCATCATCATGATCTGTGTGACTTAAAACTTCCAGCACTTTCCTGGGAACGGTTTTGTGAAAATCCGGAATGACTCATGAAATAGCTTGGTTATTTGCAGGGCTTTCGCATGGCTTTGTGTCCAGGGAGGCATGTCAGATGTACATCAGTTTCCATCAGATAAATCGCTGCGTTAACTAAACCGCATAGTTCTGGCAGTCGGCATGGACGTTAACGCCTGTTAAATTGTGTAGGAAAAATGTTGAACAATTAGGGTTTTCAGCAGGAAATTGCCTCAAGGAAGGGTGCCAATTTAACACCTGTTAGATTGCATAGGACATCAGATAACTGGAATAAGAATTTGCCACAAAGTTGGGCGTAAAATTAACATCACCTCGCACGCCTTACTTACAATTTGCTCCGTTAGGATGCAGAACACGAAATACCCCGAGGGGCAAAGTAAATGCACCTGACAGTGCTTTTCACCACCCCTCAAAACTTCCATGAACCCAACACCACTTCACCAGTGTAATAAGCGAAACCACTAGGTATGTGCAATTATTGGTAAGTTCAGAATCTGCAAGCACTCCAAATCGACAAAGGACTCCAGGGACTCGCAGGCAGTCGACTGCGCGACCCTCACTAACTCATGCTCACTGAGTTATGGCGCCGGGCAATTTCATCAGAGTTTTCGCCTTAACCTGGGTAAGTCATGTAAGATGGGGACCCCATAAGCATCCCTGGAACCCCTGCACATCAAAATATTGTTATAAATAAAGAAATGTTAATTTAGCAAACAGTATAATTAGTTATATTTTGCATATTATCATGTATACCTTTATTATGAATTACATATTTGAAAGCACATATTTTTGTAAATGTCCGAAAATAATATTCAAAGGATATCCTTAAAATGCATACTATGGATATCTGTATACGACATTTTATGGACAAACACACAAAACACTTTGGTTTGTCACAAAATAACTCAATATTACTGTCAGAAATTTAATGTTTTCATTGTAATTGGCACTCATATATTTTTATTTTTGGGCGATTTATTACACACTTTGACATTTATACTTTACTATAGTCTCTACACCGAATAATTTTATCAGAATTAGTTAATTTTCTTCTTTGGATAGATATAGCTTCTTATTTTCTAGTGTTAAGGACCTTAGTTTCGATTTAGAAATCCGTAATTTTGACGTAAAAACAGACTAGTATAAACATGAATATTATGTTCACGATGCATCCATTATACACTATTATATGTCTCTTAAACATAATGTATGGCAACTTTGCATGTTGCCTATTACACACTGTGAAAAAAATACATTTCCCTATGTTTGAGACACATTTTCGCTGTAAGGATTACATGCCTTTAATAGAATTTAACGAAAATGAGACAGAGTCAAATGCAGTGTAGTGAAGGCAAACATTTCCCCCTTTATTTCAAATAATTTCTTAGCTTGTTCGTACTCAATTGATTCATATTTTATCAATCACTGCCTGCCTAAGAATAATCCATTTTCTATGTATATATTGGCTTTGCCTCTTGTAAATACCTTGAAAATGCACATATAACCAAATGTGTGCATGTCACGAGTTTTCAGCTCATATTAGAGGTGGGTCACAGAGTATTAATACTCTGTATCAGATACTTTGTATCTGATACACACTTGTATCAAGTGTGTACAATTAAATACTGAAGAATTAAGGCTTGTACTTAAGACTCGTTAAGTACACGGAAAATAAGTTTTGCAGATTACGATTGATCTAACAACTGGCTAGACGCGAATCTGAATCTTAGGAGATCAAAACAGCGGACATGCCCTAAAAAATATTGACAGAAGTGCAGATTATTTAGGTATATTTAATTATTTATGGTTACTGCTTGTGTAATCGTTTTGAAAATATCGTGATATCTTATAGAAGGGTGACATGGTTAAGGTAACCCAGGGCTGGTGGAGTGTATAATTGTCTAGCATCATAACTCAGCAGAGAGTTAATGATGTGGGTTCTTCGGTCGATGGCCCAGGGGGCCCTGAATGCCCCCGTCATTTTGAAGATGAAGTTGTCACGCACTTAATGTTACACTACTTACAAACATTGACCATGTGTGAGACTGTAAGCTGTCTCGAATGCCTTAAATATATCAGAACAATTGTGGGTGGTACTACAAGGGAGTGTAGCGCCCTATGTATCCTGGACGGCAATAAATCAACACTCACTAAATTTGTTTAGGAAGTGGACATGTGAATACTAAAAAAAGAGGACCCAGCACTTACGGCTTGCCGGTGACCTTCGCATGAAAATTACTTAAGTCAAGGTCGTGTTATGGAGATATGCGATAGTGTAAACTCTTTGTGAGGGTGCAGGGGGTACTCCCCTCGGTACTGATAAGAAATCAAAGGTTCCGGTTAATTACATTACCATTGTAATGAAGTGAGATCAGTCTAAAAGATGGTACCGAGTAGGCTCACGTAGCGGACGACCAATGCTGGCAGTATGGCTTGTGTGCTGAGGCGAACTGGGTGAATGGTGTCGGCTTCCGCGACTGGTTGTGTGAACCAACGTCAAACACTGAGTGTTCAACACGGCATAAGCACTATGTGACATTGAACTGGTGAAAAATTATATATATGAAAGGAAACACGTTGGTGACACACCCATTGATTAACAAATGTCTGTTAAGCTGTTGTTGTCAAGTTTATGGGGAGTGTCACCGCACTAAATGAAATGTTACTGTGATTGAGGCGTTTATAGGCAGTCTCCCTTTATGAAAACACAATTACCCTCTTATAATTAGACAGGGATACACTATTACACTTTATTGTGAAAAGTCTCTGTATTCCATTTCGTGTGACATATTTGCATTTCACTTGATACAGTGTGGCCAGGTGACCATCTCCTGAAGGGATGGACAAGTCCACCTGGGCAAAGGGGTGTGGGTTGCCACACTTGATGGCCCTTAACACAATAAAACCCGCCCCTGACTGTAAATTTGAATGAAATGAAGTTGTGGGATATGTTTTAAAAAATGCTGCACACTATTGGTTGCACTTTGAGGCACTTAGCACTTTAGCTTCAGCCTACAGGCCAGTTGACGTCACTTGGTGGTGTGTTACATTGTATGTCGCGGGGTGAGCTACTTTAATGTAACTGCTAATGGCACAACGGCAGTGGCTTTGTAGAAACCATTTCGGATCACCTATAATTTATTACAAGAGTTACCTCTTGTAATAAATAAAGTAGGAGGGTATCTTATGTCACATAGTACCTGTTGGCAAGAAGGTGCAAGTTACGTTTCTGTCAACCTGCATTGCGCATTCTTGGCCTGATGTTGGTGCGGTCCGGTGCAGCTGGTGCAGTTGATGTGACTGCGGCGGTCAGACTAGGCACAAGGACCTCGTGGACGCATGGTTCACATCAAGGGAATGCCGATGCCAACATTCGGCATTTACATCAATAATTCTATAAAATGTTAAATAAAGCGAATTAAATAATCTCTTCGAAGAACTAAACCATGACGAACAATTATTTAAATAAAGATGATAATGTCTCGTTTTAAAATAATTCATTGCATACGATTTCATGATAAGACATACCTAAATCCAAGTTGTAAATACAGTTTCCCGACATCAACAACTGTCACTGTACTCTGATTGACTGACTTGTATTTACGATATAAAATATTGTGACATCGTAAGTAAGCCAAAAATGCACACGACTTGTACACACCCCACACACTGCAGCCGTAAACCATTACCCTTGGAAACATTAGTTCATATTCTAAGCACACTGCTTAAGGTTTCTGTTAAGTCAATTGTAAACCCACCTTCTTTATAGTGCGGAAGTATCAATTTAACATTCGCCGCCAGTATGTTGCGTCTGCTGTTCCATGTAATTCTGATACAATAAAATGTGCGATTAAGATGAAACCCTATTTCTTGATTTAGATTTTGAGACTGCATAATTTATAACTAAGTTTTTGTTTACACGATTTACATATAGCAAGATCATTATCATCTCTAACATGCTCGCGCAAATGAAGTCTTTTATTAGGATCTTGTTCGTATCCATACTTTATTTTACTTTGAAATATAACACACAGTACACCAACTCAAAGCATGTACTTGATAATGTGCGTACTCAATAACAGGTGTGTCTGATACACTCACGCTACTCTAAATACTGGCGAAGAAGAGATGAGCTCGGGTATTCCTGTATCTAATACAGAAACAGGTTTGTATCTGTATCAGTTTGGTGCAGGTACAGAAAATAGCTGTAACAACCTAGTTAGCAACAGAATTATATCGCAAATAACGAACAAGATAGGATATAATAAATGTGCAGTTAATATATATCATTAAAATGTACAGTCAATAGCCATCAACAACTTTCTGAATAACATGTTTGTATGTCCAAATATTTTCTGCTTTAGTGAATAATGGTGTAGTGAACATCAAATACAAAATATTAATTTTGCAGGATATAACACGGGATTTTTTCTGTCGCATCAAATATAAAAATTGTGGAGTATGTATATTTGTAAGAGAAAAGGTTTGTTTTATTGGCAGATACGGCTTTATATCGTTAATCACAGAGAAATTCTTTGAAATGACTGCCATTCAAATAAACGAATCAATAAATACTTAATGTATTTCAGTAATTTGGATTTATAGATCTCCAAAACTTAAAACCTTATGCTTGTAATAACACTTCCAAGTATTGCATGTTTAGATTTATTTTATTTGTTATTATTCCTGTACTTTAATAATTGTATGTTGCTGTTTTAATTGTATTAAATTTTTCGTTATTTTATTTTTCGCTTCACCAGAAGTAGGTTTAACATTTGTTCCTAGGACAGAGATAGTTGCTGGACGTAGTTTGCTTCTGGAAGGGACATTCGACTTTACAGCCTAAATATTTTCACCATGATTTTGATCTGCGAATCCCTGGTACCATCCTAAAATAAATAATATTTTTTGGTACCAGAATTACAGCTTATGCGCGAGAACCCAGTCATGCAAGAAGAGGGTCGACGTTAGTAAACCTAGGGTTTATTTTTTGGAGTTGTTCCAGTCGGCTTTTGACACAGTGCCACTGCTTATCATCAGGGGCCATTATGTGTGTGAGAACATGCATCTACAGCCAGGTGATACCAACTCTTTATTCAGCTAGAGGGGCTCATCCATGTAATTTGGAACATTATTTTGGCAAACTAAATTACGAACTCTCAGAATATTAAGGTTTTTGAAGATTTGGATTTTTATTTTATATGTAGGTATGGCAAACCAGATGTCTGCCATTCTAAGGATTCAGCTAGTGCCGAGGTGGAATTAATGAACCCTGAGGAATTAATTAAGTTGAAAATGAGCGTGAAGAGAACACAAGAGAGATTTTTTGTTGGAGAAAATCTAAGTTTTGTGAATTTTAAACTTTTGAAACATTAAAACATAATTTGTCTTTTAGTATCATTTGAAGTAATTTAGTAAAATCACCTGTGTGAGGAAACCTTTAATTATAAATTTTCTGGCATATTTTTCTGTTTTAATTTAAGTGAAGCAGTAGTAATTTAGCGTTTTAATATATATATTTATATTATTATTATTTTAAGGATGGTGGTGTCTTGAAGTAATTATATTCTATCTTGCACTGACTCAAATTTTCTTTTCCACACCGACTATTGACATATTTTTTTTCAGCCAGCACATACATTTTAATTCAAATCAGAACTTAAACAAAAAGTAATGGTAAATTTTTTATAGTAAAATATTGCAGCAACACATAATGGTTTGGCTTTCTTGTCATTATTTAATATATTTTCTACCAACATACAATTGAAATTTTATTTATTCAAGATAAAGTATTTTATTTTCCTTTCATGCAATTGTTGGTAACAGAGATGTTTGTATGTATTTTTTGTTAAGCACAGCTAGCTGAGAATACAGCTACATTTAAGCTGTTTGAGATAGTAATGTGGACGTCATCAAGCGACTATGTTAAGAAAAGTCAAAATATTAGACATTCCTATATCGAATTGAATGGGCGCCAGCTCACTGGGTGTACATGAAGTCAGAGTTCTCAGGATCGTGAGCCGAACGACCACATAGCTGTATCCCCTGACACAGACTGTACAGATTTACAGAAAAACGTAATTTATAGCCAAGGTATTCATTCTCTCAAGCACGCCTTAATATCACCTTTTACCTCATAAATGAAGGATGCCTCTTTGAGACGTCGATGACTTCCTTGATAGGGCCAGGGCCCGAGATATAATACAAAAGTGAGAACTGTTAAGATTCGGTTAACTCAAGTAAACTGTATTGCCGAATAGTATACGCAGTAACATATATTTAATGCAAATTAAAGCGGACCTGACTCACAAGGCCTGCCAGTGGCCGTTACTATACAAAAACCGACCATGGTNCAAATTAAAGCGGACCTGACTCACAAGGCCTGCCAGTGGCCGTTACTATACAAAAACCGACCATGGTGCTGCCAAGAGCACCATGGTCGGTAAATTGAGCTGACGGAGGGGACTGTGACCGCTAGGAAAACAGTTGGTAAACTAAATAAAAATTCCTGTAAGTTACGTTAACCTACTGGAATTAAGTGTTCAGAGCAAATTATGAACGTCCCCTGCAGCCAAGGCTCGTGCAGCACTTAAGTCCCGTGGAATCATACTACAGGCGATGGTGCAGGCAAGCAGCGTCCTTGCCGAGAGCTCACTCCACTCCGCGAGGTAATTAAATAACTGACCTTATTAACATAGAACTTGAAACACATTAAACACTGAAACATTCTGAGCTAGTTTTCTTAATCCTGAATAGGGTTAAGAGTTCTTAATTAAGTACTAATTTGTACATACATACAGTACAAGACATGATTATGTGGTGCAATGCAGAGCATGTGGGAAATTTATGTCTGTTAAGTTTTGGGGCAGTCTACGACCGGAACAGTTAGATTGTGAGAAAGACTAATTATTTCCACATCACTAATTGGCTTGATTAGATACACAATTACACTCTGAAATGATATAGGACAATTCAAATACCCTAGCCTTGCTACTCGACACCTCATTAAATATGCACGGGGCATGAATTTATTCTGCGATTACTTCGCAATCCCCTAAGGGCGAATTTCACAAATATTTGCCTGTGGGTGATAAATTCTATGGATATTTACTACACATTCTAACACTTGATTCCTATCCTAATTTCACAGAGTTCTCTAGGGACACCACAGGCACTCAGTATGATCACTCGTGAACGATGCAGACATGCATCGGGACGTACGATGTGCGGGTTCCATGGGTCGCACTGGTGCAGCTACTGTGGGCCGATGATGTGATGACAGGGACCATGCCAGACCACGCAGGAGTGGTTCAAGCTACACTGGTTCGTATATCAAATGGTAAGAATAAAGGTCGTCATCTCCAATGCAACTGAAAATGAAATAAATAATGTATTTCTCCCTACATTTCCTTCTCACCAAAACACATAAAAATGCTCTCTCTCTTTCTCTCTCTCTCTCTCTCTCTCTCTCTACACACACACACATGCGCTATTGTATTTGTGTGCCCCTGTGTTCTCATCGTACTCCTGAATGCCAATAAAATTAAAAAATGAATAATCTTGTGTCTAGCTTGGGGTATATTTCTTCATAAATACATACTTTATTTCGGCAAATAAGGACTTGCATCCAGCCTCAAAAGCTTTGATACTATAACATTTCCTATTTTTAATTACTAAGGATATAAATTACAAATGTTAATAACACGTTTGGGGTTATCAATACACAATTTTTTCAGTAGCTGTAATTTTCCTTTTCGTTTTCTTCCCGATTAAGGGGCCGTTAAAGGATTTAAGTGCCCAAATTCAGGCCCCTAAATGAAGGGTTACCCATCGCTTTTTAAGTGTCACTTAAAGTTGGTGATGCAGTCCATATCCTTAAGTGCCACTTACTTTACAGTTAAGTAACCCTTAAATATTAGGAGATGTTGGTGAAACCGGCCAATATTGTCTTAAATATGCTAGTGCTCAATTTATTTATTTATTTATTTTGCATCATGTTGACCCTATTGCTGGGATATAAGACATGTCAATAATAATTAATATACAATTATAGTAGATGACAATACAAATAAATGGCGTATGAAATTTTTTACAATTAAGAACTTATGAACAAGCATACACCCTCAATATTATGCAGTTATGTACACAACTTTGAATTGCGTACAATTCTATATATACACACATACAAATAGCTCACATAGTAAAAAGTACAAAGTATTGTTACGATATAATTGTATGTACTTATGCAGCTCTTGGGTATTCTTGTGTATTATTGTCCCTTGAGTAAACTTAATATTTTGGTTTTACTTTTTATATAATGCTTTATATCATTGAATGAATAAAAAGCTCTTTTTTTCAGCTATCTGCCTCACTGCCTCAGCACGTTTTAATTTGTTTAGATATTTAATATTGTGTGGCAATTTATTGTAGCGGCAAATGCCTAAGTAGTTGCAGTTGTTGGCATGTTGACTGGTGACATGTGAGGGTACTCTCAGGTTACTGTGTTTTCTAGGTTTGTATGTGTGTGTGTCATTGTTAAACTTATGGCATGTGGTTTTACATTAGAATAAAAATTCTTACAAAGTACTCACAATAGAATGGTAGTATTTTAAGGTATCTAAATAAAATTTTGCAGCATGGTAGTGGTTGTGAGGAAGATATAATTCGGACTGCCTTTTTCTTTATTTTAAAAACTCTCTTGCTGTTTGGTGCATGTCCCCAAAGTTCTATACCATAACACATGATAGTGTGAAAATAGGTAAATTAGACAGAGCATAGGTAATCAGTTGATACTAGCTTTTTTACTGTCCTGAGTACATAACAAGCACTAGACAATTTGCATGCTGAGCTATGGATATTAATAGTTCAGTTTAATTTGTATTCTATCTCAAGACCTAAAAATTTTGTCGAAGAGTTTTTTTGAATGAGTATTTGTAATAGGAATTTAGTTTGACAGGCTGTTTCTTTTAAAGTGAATAAAATTTGTATTATTTATATTAAGTTTTAGTCTGTTTACTGTAAACAATGTTTTCGTGTCATTTGAGGTATTTGATGTTAGACTCTCTAATTGTAAGCTGTTTTTTGGCTATTAGTACAATGTATATTCTGCAAAGATTTTACGTTCTCTTTGTTGGTAGGAGGGACATAGATGTACAGTAAGAAAAGAAGAAATGGTCATAATATGCTTAATTTGGGGAACATCAGTATTAATAATTTCACAGTTGGAAATTACTTCCGTATTGTTATATGAACCCTTTGTAATCGGTTTTCCTAATGTGAAGCTATGAGGTTATTGGTAACAACTCTTATACCCTAATGTCCTAATTTTTTTATCAGGTTTTCATAATGAACAGAATCAAAGGCTTTTGATGGATCGCAGAAAATGCGTTGATATATGTAGTTTTTATTTATTATGTTAAAAGAGTTTTATTCTATTTTTCTTCAAGGTAATTGTCAGCAGATATTTTTTTTAGGTTTTATTACTTAGTGTGATTATTTTAGTCATCTTTAAAAACTGGTGGAATGTAATATAACCAACGGCAAAATAGAACCTTTTTTTTTTTAGGTTTTTAAAGAGGGCGTTGAAGTCAACTTTAATGCTGAACTTGCAAATGGCGGACGTCAATGTTGAGTTTGTTGGTGTTTATAATTTCACGCAATTTCTTAAATAATATATAGTTGTAATACCAAGGTAAAANTCAATGTTGAGTTTGTTGGTGTTTATAATTTCACGCAATTTCTTAAATAATATATAGTTGTAATACCAAGGTAAAATATAATTACTGACACAGCTTAGAATGTGTATTGTATTCAATTTTTTTTGCTAGAAATACCAGTGGTGTATAAATGAAGGACCACATTTTCTTTAGCGTTCAACAATATTTTGGTGGGAAGAAGAGTGAAATCAAAGAGACGTATTATTGTAATTAGTTAATTTAATGTTTCAGACGTGGTTATTATATTGCTGTAATCTGAGCTGGCGTCGTTTTGTTTTCAATCAGAATATGACTTTCGTACATGCATGATATTGCAAATGGCGTGAGACTCTCCTAAACGTTTAAGATGCATGGCCATTTTTCTTGTTTGCTCGTGACCTACGTTTATGTTCTATTTAAATTTTCCGTAACTGGTAAGTTTACTTTCTTAAAAGTTGGAAGGTTTCAAGTATATTTACTCATTCTTGATTTAAAATTTAGTGAACTGTTGTGTTTGGNACTTTCTTAAAAGTTGGAAGGTTTCAAGTATATTTACTCATTCTTGATTTAAAATTTAGTGAACTGTTGTGTTTGATAACATTTTGTTCTGTTCATGAAATTTTTGGTATTGTGTAAGTTTAATTTTTAATACCTGATAACGGTAGCCGTACATTATGTAGGAGGACTGCTTTAGGAACACAAAGGTTTTTGTTATGTTATTATGCTATACCTGCGATAATCTGCTGTTATGTGGCTTGCCAGCTAGCATCTATGTATTTACTCCCTGGTTAATTTTGGTATGTGAGGAGTGTCCTTTACAATTTTGGGAGAGATTGAAAAAAATTCAGAATGGAGTCATGTTGTAGGATTTGGTACATAAATTACTTAGGCCCCGTCCACAATCAACATGATGCATGTAACATTCATAGCATAAAGAAAAACAAACCTGTATTTGATATTGCAGCTTACACAACTAGTATTTGGCATGGCATGGTGTACGAGTCATCTCTGAGTATCTTATGCAAAGTTTTTAACACCGACCAATGCTAATATCAAACTTCATTAAAACTGCTGTAATCAAGATAATTTAGTAAACTTTTGCATATAAAAAATTCTTGTTACACCCAAAAAAAATCCTTTTTCTGTGCTTTTACATTAATTACTGATTTTGGATGGACGGTTTTGCTTGTTATGTTGTGTAGCTAATGTTACTTTATTAAAGTATATTGTAGACGGAGCCTTATTCATTCCCCATAAGGAATTTTCATGTTCAGCTTACAATCTAAGTAACGTACCTATTAGTGGGCAGTAACTTTTGTGTGGCAAATTGTGGAATTCACAAACTAATAAAATTGCATGTCATTCTATAGACAGACCTTGAAAATATAGTTTGAGTTCAAAAAAATGTAATTATTAACAGTTTAGTGAAATATAAATTTTAAATGAAAGCATGACGACAGTAAAAAATTTATAAAACAATTCAAAATGGGGATGTTCTGAAGACATACTGTAACAGTCAAAGCCTTATTTTCTTAGAATCTCCGGCATTTGTTACGTGAAGCAAATGACAACAAAATGGCTGACGACAATTCAACCAAACTTATTATGTCGGGACACCTTTAGTTAGTGAGGATATCAGCTTTGTAGAAGAGGAAAATGCTCCGGCAAATGAAAGTTTTGTACGGGGTATGATTACGGAAAACATTATTGAAAATGGAAAATGTTCCTGCTGGAAAGGTAAATGTCGTACCCTGCAACGACACCCCGTTAATGTTTGAAATGCTAATACAAACCATGAATAGTCTTCGGGTGGACTTAAATAATAAATTTGAGGAACAAAATTTGTAAATTGGATGCCTTTGATCATAAGTTGGATGCACAAGATAGTAGATTGGATTCATTTACGGCTGAATCCGAGGAGGCAACACAAAGCCTTAAGGCTTATCTTAACAGTAAATTGGATGCTCACAAAATTGATTTTGACTTCAAATTTAATTTTCTGGAACACGAGTTTGAGGCCGTCAATAATCAGATGTCAGAATTAAAGGCAAAGGCGGAGGTATCAAATAATGTAATCGCTTTGCAGGCGAAGGTAGACAGCACTCAACATTCAGTTAATAAGTTACAGACTGTCGTAACAGAGATAGCAACCAGTCTGGCTACTCACGCTAGCAAAGTAGGCGCATTGCAAGACAGTTTTGAACGCCTAGAAATAAGAGTTGACGAAGATATCATGTACGCGCTTAATACTACAGGAGCAAATTGTTTCAGTGCGTTCTAGTGTTTCCAAGGTTCAGAATTCAGTAGAGCCAGTAGCAAAGAAGCCCGCTACAAATTTGGAACACGTGAAGTTCTTTAGAAGGGCAGATGTCCGGACTGCAAAACCGGATTACACAAGTTGAAAATAGGCCTGTTTCTACAATACAAGCACCTGACCCTAATCGTTTGGCTAATGTAGATAGCCACCTGGTTAATTTTGAGCGACTCATTGATGTCATGCTCAACCAAACAGAAGCAGCTTTACAAACTGCTAAACAAAATTTTCAACAACGCAGTAGGGAATTACGAGATAAATTAAGCCAGGTAAATAGGTTAAGTTCACTACAAGTAGCTGATTCACCTAGCAATCAAAGTGAAACACCAAATGTTTCGTACAGTTCTGGTTTACATACGGTAGTACCTTTAAAAATTTTCATCCATCACTACCTCAGTACTGAATTCTATTGTTGCGATGCTACACCGTCCAGCAAAACAATGGTTGGAGGGAGTACCAACATTTTCTGGCTGCAGTTTTGAGAACCCAGTTATCTACTTAGATAATTGGAGGGGAATGGAGAAAGAAAAGGTGCACTCATTTGAACACTTTTGAATAAATTTTCCAGGAGTGATACTGGAGGGCACGCATTCAGGGAAATTTGATGAACTCGTCCCCACTTAAAAAAATAGGACCCTAAGCGTACTAAAATATTAGAACAGCATTTCAGTGAGAACTTTGCGGAGGTCATAGTCTCACAATTACTTCCCATATATCAAGACAGATGAACGGACAGACCTTTCTCAAATCCGTCTGATTTCAGACACCAAATTTTCAAAATTGATTGACACGAGAGGCAAATACCTCCAAAGTTTCTAGATTTCGCCAGGCTAGTTCAACCTCAAACTCAACCTTTGTATCAGGGGCAGAATAGCAGGCAAACACTGGGAATTCCGCTAATCAATTTTAAACACTGAAAATTTTGACCACCATCACGAGCAGAACAAACAACAATTCTACCAGTCAGGTAAGAGGTGAGGAAAAAGGTTTTCTCCTGGGTATCGTAGGAAGAATAACGGCAGTAAGAAGTAGTCTACAGTAAGCAAAAGCTTTTCCACAAATATTTGGCGCCCAACGTTGGGCCTAACTATTTTGCAAGTAACACTAATACAATAAAAAGCATACAAAGAGAAGTCTTTAATCTTCACAAAATAGCTTGTTTTATTAAATTTTATAAAGGTGTATCCTTCATATGATCATACTTTTTTCAGACTACTATTTCATATTACGAGAAGGATGCAACATGCTAAAATGTAGAAAATAATTTCCAGCCCCGACCACCTTTTGGAGGCGCCCACATCTCTCTCCTCTCCATCTCACTTCAGTATCTGGCGTTTCTCATTTCTTACAGTAGTACTAGTATCACATGTGTGTGTGTAGTGTAATTGTGTTTGGCTTGTGTGCAGCCTGAGGTGGTGAAGATGGGTGGGACCCGGTTCATGGTGCAGTGGGAAGAGCACCCGTCACACCTCGCTACTCGACTGGGGCAGCTGCTGGAGCACCAGACGTTGGTCGATGTCACGCTCATGTGTAATACCCACACTCTGAGGGTGCACAGAGCGGTGTTGGCAGCCTGCAGCCCATACTTTGAGGTGCGTTACATTTTGTGTTGCTTTGGGCCCATTGTGCAGGAGTGCTAAAATTTTGCATCCATGCAATATTATCTATCTTCCTAGCATTCCCAAAGAAGTTCAATGTAAATTAGCTTTAGCGGTATACTTGATTTACCTAGGTGGCATTTTGTCGCAGAATAGCACTGCGTTCGGAATTTACAAAAAAAATTTACTGGAAATTTGTGTCCATCTTTTTTTTTTTTTTTTTTAAGGAGATGCTTGGGAGTTTTACAGCATTTGTTCGGTCCATCATATAATACAAATGACACATAGTTAATTAAATCTGACATTAATCTATTTGCAGAAATTTTTGTGCCAAGCAGAAGTACAGTGAAACCTCTATTATAAATTTTTCATGGGACCTACTTAAAAAAAAAAACTCAGCATGAGGGAAAACTCAACATGTGGACCACTCTCCTCAAAAAATAAAACCTAACTTTAAAAAAAAAATTATTTTCATCCTTGGGTATACTGAGTTGACTGCCTGTAATGAACAGTGGGCATATCCTAAATACTGGATGAAAAAACATATTTCAATCATTCAATATAAGTATTGTATTATAAAATATTGAAATGCACTTAATTTCGAAAATCCACAGAATGTTTAGATAAAATTCACTAAATTTCTGTCAAATGTAAAAAAAAGTGGCAAAAATCAAACAAAATTTATTAAAAACAATGATTTAAAATAGAAATGTGCAAAAAATTGTTAAAATTTAAGTACAGTAATAAAGTATTATACGTAGTTTCATTATAATAATGCTGCATTTTATATTTTTTACTCTTCTTTGAAGGCAAATTTAACACAGTTTTTTGAGTTTGACGTTTAAAAATTTGATTTTTTGAAATTATATTTTACTCAGCTAAAAATTTTGTTGCCCGCTAAATGTTTTTAAATTTTGCCAAATTAAACGCAGTCTGCTAAGTTGACAATACTCGCCATCTTGTGTGACAGTTGATCACACTGCATTATTCTTAGAAAAAGTTACTAGCGTAATTTTATCTTAACAGAATTAATCCGTGAAAACATACTGTTCCCCTTTAATGCTTGTAATTTACATGGTTATTTACAGTACTGACCTAAAGATAATTACGTTTCCATTGTGGAACGAGAGTAAAGTTCAAATCCTTTCCGTCCATTATGAATTTCTGGTTCTGGTCCGTACCACATCCATTAAACATACATGTTTTATTTGCGCAAATATTCGTTTGCTGACTTGAAACAAAGAAATGCCTGCAATTATTATGTTTTACCTGTTTTTCGACGTGAGTAATTTAAAACAAATAGTGATTGAATTATCAAAAATAAATTACGTGGTTGTTAACAATTGCAATTTTTCACGACAACTAGTTGTGTATACTAGCATTTGAGGTTAGGGAGAGTGTGTTTACCTGCTTTTGGTAATACCGTTTTAAGATAGTTTTTTTTTACAGATAAACAATAGTTCCGAATAAATTTCTGTTTTCGGACATAATATTTTATAGATGGATGCGGGTAAATTAATGATTTAAGGGTCTTAGCATGCTGTTTTTTTAACATTTTTTATATAGGATATTTTTTTGGACCATCCAAAAAAATCGACTGATGCGGGAAATCTATATAAACGGGAACGCAACGACGAGGTTTCGCTGTATTAAATGTTTACGTCAGCATGGACGTCGAAGACAATGTCTTCAACTGCTGCAATTTCCCTTTAAATATTTTTGATAGCTTTAAGATTATACAACCCTGCCCATTGATGACTGCACAATATATGGTAAAACTATTTTAATTACAGTTAGTCTGCAACATTCTTCCCATGTATGATGCTTCCCGTGTATGAAATGTGGCTGCAAGTTATTTTGAGAATCGTGGATTTATTTAAGTTCTGCTATTTATTATTTATTTCAAACTGTTTGTCAACCTGGGTGCCCATATTTTGAGACACTGTGTGACATTCGAGACAGGTGTTACCTTGACTCTCTATAAACCGAAATATTGATCTATTTTTAAGTTGATTGAACTTGAGCGAATAAATATTGAATTTGAGTGAATTGAAATGTTAGGCTATTTAAGATTAAGAAATGGACACAATTTTTGTCCACAGCCATTACACTGAATAAGAATGTTCTGATACTGTAAAAGAGAGCATTAGACATTCAGTGTAGGTGAGATCGTAGAGATATGGAATATCAAGTTCATTAGAACTTGCATTGAGGTTGTTCAGTAGTGAAAATGCTCAAGAACTTAAAGTGCGAGAACCTTGCTAAGCGGGATCATCCCTGCCTCCTTTTATTTATGATTTTTTTTTTCAAACACGGTAGTACTGTATGTAATTTGTTTCACATCTTGCAGACTGACAAGGCGATAAAGTATACAGAATGTCCGCCCACAGCGAAAATAGGGGAAAGTCTGGGAATTTCATACATGTCACTTGTGACAATGAAATGTCAGGGAAAGTTCACCTGGGTGAGCAAAAATAGAAATAATTGCTACTCTGCAAAATTTGTTAGTTGTGTGAATAAAGGGGAATGTAGTATAAGCATATGAATTTTAAAAAATCAATTTTTAAGTTTGTGAGCTGACAGTAAAACATTTTTGCCAAGTGACATAGGGTCTATACATACAAAGTAGTGTGTGTGCGTAGCGTAGCACTCATGTGAAGTCAGTAGTATGTATCGCAAGAAATTCGATTTGTTTGATAAAATGTTGGTCTTGCTTGCTTGCTTGGTCTGTTGCAGTGAAATTTAATTCAGCTTCACTGATAGTATATTTGTTCTGTCAGCGATGGAAAAATATGGTATTGGAATGTTTCTGTTCTGAAAATAGGTTAGGGAAAATAATAAGATTCTGTCTTGGAAAACAGGGAATTCCAAATTAGAATTTCATAGGACAGCCTCGTATAGCTAGGGACAAGATTTTATGGTTATTAGTAACATTGCATTAATGATTTATTATGTTTTCTAGATAAAATGTCTACCTGGCAAATCCTAAATTGCATTTAACCTAGATGGTTTTTAAAATTTAAACCCTTCTGGAATTTTTGAATTCTGATGCCGTGTCTCAATCTGAAGAATACTCTTTCGAAAGGGCACTCTTTTGCGCAACCTAGTGAGAGTACTGCTTTGCACTCTTGTGTTCTCTCTGTGTGAAATTGAAACAACCACTTTATCTGATGTCACTCGGACAGCTGATACCAAAAGGTGCAAAATCCTGCTAACCTAAAATCTCTGCAATAGCTGTGAGAAGTACTTTAAATATGTTGAAAATGTTTCTCATTCACAAACAATGATTGCTCTACCAGAATGCTGTTCAGACATTAAACACTATTAGGTATTTTTGTTTATACATTTCCATCGTGTTATGGCAATTGTGTGTGCACGCTATGCATAAGTGGCAAAAAAAGCAGTATGGTAAAACCAATACGTTTGTTAGAAACTCTTACCTACATATATTTATAAATACGTATTATTGAAGTTACTTTGATGACTGAAAGAGTTTCCGTTATTCACATACACATTTTGCCAGCACAGTTTTGGCCCGTAAAGCTAAGATAACCTCATTCAAATGCTGGAACACTGTGAACATATATGGTGCTGGGTTAGAGATTGCAAGAGAGAACACATTTTTGTGGGACGACCAGTGCATGTTCTCTCTTACGTCATTATAACGTGTTCGTGAAAGCAAGAGAGGGCTCTCTGGGCCAATTAAGACACTGCCTTAGTTTTGAGTTATTTTGATTATGTAAATTTTAAGGTTATGTTACCCTTCCATTTTTTGGTTTTAGCAAGTTAATTTATATTTTAACATGTTTATTGATTAGGTTGCCTAGGGCAACGTTTCATAGTCTGTTAAAAGTGCCAGCACGATAGTTTTTTTTGTCCCGTGCTTTTTTTGTAGTTCTTATTTGTTGCCATGGCAAGATGTGACCTTTCCCACAATGTGTTGATTACAGCTTACACTGAACTTTAGAGTTGACTTTCAAAGAATTACTGCTACTTTTTTTTCCCCTCAAGAGTTTTAATTTCTATGGAAAGCATTTAAATTCTATAACATTATTTTGGTCTGAAAACTTACCCAGTACCAATAATAATGGTGTGGGAAGTGCACCCAGGGTAAGGCAACACTCTCGGAGTGACGCTCGTCCCAGCTGGGACCCGTAGGTGACCATCATCCCCGAGCAAGACAGAAATGAAACCCTAGAATG
>NQII01001609.1:471227-516337 GCA_002778355.1 Clitarchus hookeri
ACTGAAATTTATTTAATTTCAATTAATAACGGTGAAATCTTTACCCATGAGTGCTACGTAAAAATGTAAATATATAGTTTAGCAATATTAACTTTACAATTACGGCATTAAATTTATACATATTAATATTTAACCTACGAACTATTTCTTTTCAGCTATAACCAACATGTCCCTTCAAAATTCGTTGTTAATTCTTACGGACTTTTAACAAATTATTAAAATTTATTGAAAAAATATACTTAAAACTTAAAACAACCAATTTATATAGTGCTTCAGTGCTAAAAGCAAGACAAAACCTTTTTACATATACCATTTTTTTATAACCAATTGAACATGTAACTCCTCGGGTGATTTTTCAAAGGTTCTTTTCAAAAGTATCGAAGATACCGTGAATGGATTATAGCAAGGAGTTTATGCTGTTGTGCCAATTTATTATTTCTAGGAAGATAGTTGACCATTCCATGAAATCACCATATGATAATCTATCTAACATTGGTGTAGTTAATGGTAGTACTTCGTTATACGAATTACAATAATTTTGTTCAGTCAGAGAGCCAAACCTCTTTTTATATGAGTCTTTATTACTTCCACACACACACACACACAAAGTGTTTGCGTGCATGTGTATAAAATATACCATGTAATTGATACATAATTTGTGAGTTTCTAGTATAAATGCCGTAAACCATGTCGTACTCTGTGAACAANGAGTTTCTAGTATAAATGCCGTAAACCATGTCGTACTCTGTGAACAATATAAGTACTTGATAACTGTTGCTGCTTCAGACCATCCTTCAGAGACAGCTGGGATTGCATCCACTCATTGTGCTGAAGGACATGCAGTTCTCAGTGCTCAAGTCACTCATCGAGTTCATGTACTGTGGCGAGACGAGCGTCACCGAGGACAACCTTGGAGCTCTTTTGCAAGCTGCCAAATTTTTCCAGGTGAGACTACTTTATTGTTTGAATGGTGTGTTGTGTACTACTTGGATAAAAATAGTAGTTGTGTTTTGTAACGTACCTTAATATCCAATGTGTTAGAACAAAGGTACGCGGTAGAGACAGGTCCTTAATTGCATTTTAGTGCTAAGTCTTGTAACATGAACAAAGGAAAAAGTGTGCGTTGTAGCATTGAGGGATTCAAAGGCTGTCTTATAGTTTGAACTGCGACCCTCTTCTTAAGTGTACCTTATGCACCTTATGCTGATACAGTAAACTCCCGATTTTGTGACAGGAGTGATTTTACGGCAACATTCTCTGCAACTATTTTTATATATATATATATATCACACACACACATATACACAGTCAACTCCCGATTTACCGGGGGCGGCTTAATCGGGTTGCAGCTTAACCGTGGAGTTGCCAGTTCAAAGTCAAATATTGAATCGCTATTGCCAGTTGTGCGTCGCTGCTATTAATAATCCCAGCGCACGCAGTTAATTATCTGGCTGCAGTCGAGTGATGCGGTACTGATTTTTTTAAATGTTAAAATTGTTCTGGTACTATATTTACACATGTTTTTAACAGTGAATATGTGTGACACTTGGAAGTATTAGGAATTCAGGGAAATTGTCAGATTGTACATTTTCATTCATAACAGTAAAGTATTTCGCACTTAAAACTGGTGTCTGCGCTCCAAAAAGGCGAGATCTTGTAATTTACAGTCGTTCGTACATGCAGAGGCTATTTATAAATTAACAGTGGCACAGTGTGTGACTGGATGACAAAAATCTCATTAACATATATATTATTTGCCACAAGAATGACTCCTACGCAAACAACACGTCACGCGTGGAAATAAATAACATTTATTTTGGCTTTGTTGCTAAAGAGGGAGGAGAGTCAACACAAAAAAATTGCGAGCCGGCCTCAGAAAGGTTTGGCGATAGCGGGCCGAATCCAGATTATTAGCAAGCAGGAATCACTTTACACGGAAATATGTTACGTTAAATAAAATATTGATAGAATTCGCGGAAAATTTAAAACTCTGAGAATTTGTTTGCATATTTGCACTTTCCACATGAAAAACATGTCACTTCATGGGGGCGTGGTTTCCAAAGCGAGCAGCACGCACTGGCAGACAGATGGCAGCACAGTCTCCTATTTTCGCTGCTGTGTCGTATATCTAGCACGTCCTTTTAAAAGTGAATTTTTCATCTCGTGTGAGCTCAAAACAACTCTGGGTTTGAAATATATTACGTCAAATTAATGTAGAAATATTTGAAAAATACGTTGCGATAGATGTCCGGCCTCTTCAACTAATATGAAGCATGCACGTGGCGACGTTAGCAGCAAGCACTAACTAGAGCCTATGGTGAAGAGATAAACGAAGCTAAACTATCGCATACAGTGTTTCATTTCCTTTAAACACCTACACATTATTCTAGAAAAGAAGTTTAATTTGTCACTCTCATAACAGCTGTTTTGTAACTATATAAAATAAAACACGTAGACACTTTATCTACGATCTTCTTGCCCATATATTTCTCCAATGTCTGGTGCTAATGTTGGCTGTCAAAATAGCCAACGTGAAATTTTATTACAATCGTTCACGCATCTGCTAATACAGAATTTTGTATATGTGATGATGTTCTATCATTTATGACGTTGCCACACACCGGCTGTCAAAAAATTGAATTCTTGTAGACTATATTATTTCTTTACATAGCCTACATGTACAGTATGTAGGCCTAAAGTAAACATTTTTTCCCCCATCGCTTTAATTGTGAAATAGGTTATCCTTGAACTCTTAGCCAGTCATAACCCCGGAAAATCGGGAGTTGATTGTATATATATATATAAAATATTGTAGACCAAAAAAAGCAAGAATTCATATTCAAAGTTCATTAAAAAAAACAATTGTTTGCTTGCAATAAAATATAGTGTTTGTATTACTATTGTCACTTTGTGAGCCACAATATGTAAAACAAAGAAAATAAGGTGAAAATCTGTCAAAAACGTTTGCTCAAACAATGCCCAGTGCGCACGTACCTTTGTCTTGAGCAGTTTTCTCTCCCTTGCTATGCACTTTTATCAGTGCATAGGTATGCTGGATGCTGTGTGCATAGGAACAGTATCAGCCATCCCTGACTTTTGAGTGTAGCGATTTTGAGCTTATTCTTAGGAAAAGTCAAAAGCTAGTGATAAAATGTTATGTGATTGCCCTCAAATGGTATACCACAGTATCAGTATGGGGGAAGAAACGTGAAAATTAGTTCAAATCTGTTGTTTAGAGTGAGTGCCATCGTAAAATGCAACATGCTCTGATAAAATGTGGAAGGTTCAAAAGGAACACTGCAACATTCTAGCCCGTCTCATCAGACACCTTTATCCCCACCTGGTTCATCATGAGAGGAGGGTGCAAAGATGCCATGCTGTTTGATAGGTTAGCCATATTCCACTCACTAAACACGTAAGGGGGAAAACAATGTCACCTGTAGCTTAATCCTTGAAACCATGTGTTCACTTCTCGCTTCACAATTTGCACTGTATGAATGACATGTGCCACGGATTGTGCATACAGTACTCTAGTTTTAATTGGCAGATGTCTACCTTCTGACATGATCAATAATATTTTATTTAAAACAACTGTCATTTTTGAGACAGACGTGAAAAAATATGGCTATTAAAATTTATTTCTTAAGGACCTTCAGTTATTAATAATTTAGAAGTATCCTATGAATTTTTTTCCTTGCGACTTGGCACTTGATGTGAATTATAGGCGCTTGGATTTTTGTGCATTATGTGGCGAGAAGGGGGTGTATCATGTCCCCCTCCCCGTACCTTGCATCATTTCTAAACATTTGGTTGTGGAAGTCTGCTAGGGGAGAAAGTGGGGTGGTGTTAGAATGGATGAGCTGCAGACATTGTAACATCACTGCGCGGTTCCAGACTAAGCTGCTATTGCACAGTTCTGTCTGCTGCTGCTGGAGGCGCACACGTAATAATGTGACGCGGCCCCGTGCAATTGGGGTGGTCGTGGACGAGTCACAGTGACATGTAACATTTTCACGCACTATTTTATCATAGCAAGTGAAAACAAAGGATATTGTTATAAATGACATTTCCTTTTAATTTTATTCAAAACATGTTGAATTTAAATAAAAAAATCCAGACTACATTGGGTAATGTCTTGGCAAAACTGAAAAGTGTGGTCATCATGGGAGTAAATACTGTCTTTTTTTTTTCTCCTAGTGTATTGTCGGAAGCAAAGAGTCTTTCACTTTATCGTAAGTTTTATGTCGTAAATATTGGTATTAGATGGGCGACGCATCGCTTAAGGATTTTCCCATCATCCAAGTGCGACACTTGTTCGACAGATATAGTCAGTGTGTTGTGAACTTTGAATAAAATATAAATATGAAAATTTTTTGTGCTTTGCCATTGTCTCATGCTGTCTTGTGGTGTATGTTGTATGTATTATTGTTGTAAGATATTATTGGTGTTTAAGAAACTGGATTCAAATTTCAGGAATCTTTTTGATAGTTGCACTAAAAATGTACAAAAACTAAAAATTGGTGCATGCATTTTAAGTCTACAACTTTATCGTACCGATTGGTGGATTGTAAAAGCATTGTGTGACATCAGAGGTCATTTCTGTTACATTACTTCTACCATTACTGCTACTGTGTCTATATATATGCACTCAGATTTAATAACTGAATAGGAGACCGGTATGTTTTAGTTTGGTATTTTTGTATAGCATTAGAAGCATGTATTTTTCAATTTGGTGCATGTGAAAATGATACAGCACTTGCCTATATCACTGGTTATATTTTTTTTAAATCCTTTTTTCAGGTGAAAGGCTTGTCAGCCATGACAAGAGAAGCATTGGGCTTGCCATCCAGCCCACAGAAAGCTGCTACAACCGCCACTGCTGTAAATGGTGAGAATACCATTGGTGTACGCCACACAAAATTTGAAGTTGGGTTTATTTTAATTGTACAAGCATTCTGTGGTGATGCAACAGTGGAAGATTTTTGTTCACCCTGTTTACTTTGACTGTTGTAGTTAATAGTGACATGTTTAACTTCGGGAAGAGTACTGTTTGCTCATGGAAGGGAGGATATACCCTATTCTTCTGTGCACGTGTGTGTGTGTATGTGTGTGGGTAAAGACAGTAAATTCGCAACACTACAGCGCTAGGAATAACAACCCTCTCAAAATACTTTTTTTTGTGGGGGGGGATCATCAATGATTTCAAATATGATCTTACAAGCGTGTATATGTCAAGAGTTGATTCACAGTGTCTGTATTTAATATAATATAACGTGTAACTTTGCTGCTAAAGCCATACAAAAACCATCTTAAGAAGTAAAACCTTGAAGCAATTTTCCCATATAGGAGTCACTGGTAGGTCAGAATCTGTTCAAATTTAAATAACTAACAATCCCTTTGAAGTAACGACCCTTTTCCTGGGAACCGTGAAAGGTTGTAGTTTCGAGAGTTGCCTGTATATATAAACCTAGCGAATGAGATGGACTTAAGTGAAATCCAAATGAGAAAATAATGCGCAGAAGATGATCTGTCATAATTTGAGACTAGATATTTTATGAAAACTGTCCGTTTAATGTAAAAATTATCACACTTTTGTTTCACACGATTTTATGCACAGCTGTCAATTTAAACAAACATGCGACGCTGTGGCCATAGATTACTGCACACATTCCAGTTGTGAGTGTTCATTTTGCCCAGTTGTTACTAATGCATTGAGGTGATTAGTTGTTAATTTCAACATGCCACCTGTTTTACTACTTGTGTAATCTTTGTAATGGGTTTGTGTACACTTCGTTATGCAAGAAAAAAATATTTAAAGATGTACGTGTGTGTGTGTTTTTTTTTTTTTTACATGTAGAACTATGATAAGCCAATTAGAAGTGATATTTGATTTGGACATATTATTGTTAAATTATGTACATGCTAGTAAAAATGTCCGTTAATACTGATTAACTTGGACAATCAGCTGTCGCCAAGACGCTACTAATGAATTTGAAATTTCGTAAGTTTCCGAGATTTTAAAATTCTCTTGGGACGAAATCTAGAATTATTTAATCTCAATTATTTCTTGATATTGCTCAGAGTCGCACGCCTATACTAACAACAGCTAATGAATTTGTTAGAAATTCAAGATTGCCTTAATATTGCATAGTGTACATACAATTTCCCACTCGTATTGAGTATTAAAGAATTACGAAACCTTAACGAAAATTTTAATTTTGTGCAATTTGTGATACATTCAAAACAGGTCCATTAAGCTTTGCAGAATTCATTGAAAAATGTGTTCACAGTAAAGCATTTAAATGAGGGAGCTTTCATAAATAGTATCACCTGGTCAATATAGGAAGATGCGAGATGGCTGGTGNTTTGAAGTAACGACCCTTTTCCTGGGAACCGTGAAAGGTTGTAGTTTCGAGAGTTGCCTGTATATATAAACCTAGTGAATGAGATGGACGTAAGTGAAATCCAAATGAGAAAATAATGCGCAGAAGATGATCTGTCATAATTTGAGACTAGATATTTTATGAAAACTGTCCGTTTAATGTAACCATTATCACGCTTTTGTTTCACACGATTTTATGCACAGCTGTCAATTTAAACAAACATGCGACGCTGTGGCCATAGATTGCTGCACACATTTCAGTTGTGTGTGTTCATATTGCGCAGTTGTTACTAATGCATTGAGGTGATTTGTTATTAATTTCAACATGCCACTTGTTTTACTACTTGTGTAATCTTTGGAATGTGTTTGTGTACACTTTGTTATGCAAGAAAAAATATTTAAAGCCGTACGTATGTGTGTGTTACATGTAGAACTATGATAAGCCAATTAGAAGTGATATTTGATTTGGGCATATTATTGTTAAATTATGTACATGCCAGTAAAAATGTCTGTTAGTACTGACTAACTTGGACAATCGGCTGTCGCCAAGACGCTACTAATGAATTTGAAATTTCGTAAGTTTCCGAGATTTTAAAATTGTCTTGGGACGAAATCTAGAATTATTTAATCTCGATTATTTCTTGATATTGCTCAGAGTCGCACGCCTATACTAACAACAGCTAATGAATTTGTTAGAAATTCAAGATTGNATTGCTCAGAGTCGCACGCCTATACTAACAACAGCTAATGAATTTGTTAGAAATTCAAGATTGCCTTAATATTGCTTAGTGTACATACAATTTCCCACTCGTATTGAGTATTAAAGAATTACGAAACCTTAACGAAAATTTTAATTTTGTGCAATTTGTGATACATTCAAAACAGGTCCATTAAGCTTTGCAGAATTCATTGAAAAATGTGTTCAGAGTAAAGCATTTAAATGAGGGAGCTTTCATAAATAGTATCACCTGGTCAATATAGGAAGATGCGAGATGGCTGGTGCCAAATGGAGCTGATTGCCTGCACAGGATGAAACCTGTAGTTTATGATTCACCTAAAACTGGGTTAGATCAAAATGAGGATGAAATAGCACTGGAACTATGGAATTTTTTTTGTGAAAAGGCGAGGGGTGTAAAGTTAATTGGGTTGTGTGAATATTTTGTATACCGAAACAAAGATGAAAAATGACAACTTTAATTTTCGTTTAGGTAAGAAATTTGGTTAACCAAACTAAAATTTTCAATTTTGAAGAATTTTTGGGTGTTTAATGACTGTTCATTTAGTGCACCAGCAAAGAAAATTTTTACCTTTTAAATCATCTTGTTTGTCATTATTATTATATAACAGAAATAACTACATAAAACAAAAATTTTAATGTAGGCAAGACTCCTGTGGTAAATTTTTCTGGTTTTATTTTGTAACAAATTTGTTATAATGAATAACTTGCTAAAATGTTATGAAATTCGTTAATCTTTCATTAAGGCTGAGCTCTAACAACATTATTTTTCTCTGTCGTTTTTGTTTCGTGAGAATAAAAGTCGCATTCGCACAACCCTAAAAATTAAGGCTACCAGAGAAAAACTACACACAGTAATGTCCACCACGCTGCCCATTTCAATAATTTTTACATATAGTGTGGGTCTGTCGTTATGCATGCACCTCCAAAAGTTAGAAATAGTGACCAGCCTCTGAACCAATTGTAAATACGCTCATTTGCAAAAAAATTGGTCATCTTGAAGGTTTCATCGCAGGGGCATGAAAGTGGGTATAGACACAGTACATGATAGTGTGTATACAGAAAACATCAAGATATTGTTCCACGTCAAGCATGAATTGCAGGGGACCAATATTTGCAGGATGCACTTCGTATAGTGTGGGACCACCCATAGCACAGATACAGGAGGTGATATTGTCGGGCATGTAGGCATATAGACATCAAATGTTTTCCTGAGAAAGATTCTGGCGCAACAGACAGTCTAAATTTGCCATAGTTGCCGCTGGCTGAAGTTGCAGTCCAATCTGGTCTCAAACATTCTCGATGTGAGAGAGGTATGGCAACCTTGCTGGCCAAGGAAGCATGTTGACATTATGAAGGCAAGCGAGAGATACTCGTGTTGTGTGAGGCCGGGCGTTATCCTGCCTGAATATGGGGTTGTCAGCCTGCATTAGGAAGGGGAGAGCACATAGTCACAGAACTTCCTGGATGTATCGCAGCGCTGTCAGGGTTCCTTCAATCAATACCAGTGGCATGCGGGAAACACCATGACCCCTCATTGGGGCTGTGTGCTGCTTTGCATTGAAGCGTGGATCACTGTGTTGGCCAGAAAATCTCTAGACTCGAATTCACCAGTCGTCTGAATCCAGACAGAACTGTAATTCATCGCAGAGCATCACTCATCGCCAATCCACAAGCTGCCATGCTGCCCGTTCTCTGCAGGTCACATGTGCTCGATACTCCGGTCATAATGGTAGACATCGTAAGGGACGCCGACACAACAGATCCCTAGCTGCTGTCTCATGATGGGACAATCCCCTTTGCTGGTGGTCCGCCGTGATTGACCCAAGTCTAATCGGCGGATGTGTGTAACGGCCTGTTCCCACTGTATCCAACACTAACTCAGTGTAGGCAGAACAGTTCAAGTGGCAATCAATGTGCCAAAACTTGCAACTTGCCTCTCAGTGGCCAACTGACGATGTGGCCTCTCAAACACATCCAACTGGACCAAGGCTTGTCAAATGTGCTGTCTGGGTATGCCGCGTGTTCACTGAACTTGGCTCTGTGGCTCATACTGTTACTGCAGCCATATTTAGTGTCTTACAGCTATGAATGATGGAGGGGTATGCATGCCGCATAGTGGCACATCTGTGCAAGTAGACAAAGTTAAATGCAAATGGGACACGTCAGACTATGACAATACTATGTGGCGACCTTCGTTGTAATCTTGTAATTAGTTTGTGATCAATTTTTTATGCAAATGAGTGTATTCTTGACTACAAAATTTTTTAACCTAAATTTTGATACTTAATGTATACCTGCAGATACACACAATTGTTGAGACTGAAATTTTTTTGTCTTTTATAGTAATCGATGAAATGTGTGTTGCACAAAAAATGTTCCAACCCTGGATATATGTGTCTTGAGTATGTAAGTATGGAACTTTTAATTATTAACTGTTAATATTTGGTTTTTAATGTTTGTGTATTCAAGGAAACTCTTGTTTTGTTCTTAAAACTCCTAACTCTTGTAGCCACATTTTTAGTTGTCTGGCATATAACTCTAAAGTCATAGGTAAGTTTTTATTACTGAGTTTGGCATTGTTTGCTTATTGATAGGTGAGGCAGCAAGAAAGGCTTTCATGGGCCGTTCCAAACGTGTGGGCATCCAGCAGACGCTTGTTCCTGCCAGCGGCCTGAAGTCCAACGTGGTTGCAGGTGGGGATAGTACCAAAACCACTTTTCAAGTGGCTTCTAAGACAGTTCCCATGTCACCTCAGCAACAGACACATCAGCAGGCTGAATCTGCACAACTCTTACTCTCCCTTTCAGGTGGGGATTTCGCTAAACAACAGAATCCTTCTACATTGCAGACCATCAGCAAAAATGTGCGATTCCACCAACCTCGGACAGTCTCGGCAGTTGACGCTCGCAAGGAACCCACCCGAGCAGTGGAAGTGATTGAACGAGTTCCCGTCATGACGGCCGGTGCTGGTATCTCCAAACCTGTCGTAGACAAACAGGAAGTGAAGACTGTTTACATGCCGGAGGCCCCTCGCCGTCGAGGACGGCCTCTGAAACGATCTATGAATCTGGTGTTTAAAGAAAAGGTGATAACAGAAACTGAACTTGCCCTTCAAAAGGAGGCAGAGGCTAGTCGCAAAGCATTGGAGGCCTTGCAAGAAGAAATGAAGTCTGATGGGCAGCAGCAGCTTCAGCAGCAACAGACAGTTGTGAACAAGACTGTGGGGATGTTAGCTGCTCAGTCAGCCAAAATGCATCTGGAACCTGTCAATAAGCCATCACCAACAGTTGAGCCAGTGACCAAGCAAGAGTCTTTGTACCAAGTATCTGATGCCAGTGGGGAGAATGTCATTTATCAGTTGGCAGATGGTACAGATTGTGCTAGTGGAAACATCATGTACAAAGTAGGAGATCAGTTGATTTCTGCGCAGGGTACCAGTAGTGATGGTAATATTGTGTACCAGCTTGCTGAAGGAATAAAGAGTGGTGATATTGTATACCAGGTGGCAGATAACAGTGACGAAGCTCAAGAAGAAAATAGTAACACAAATATCATCTACCAAATGGCTGATGGAGAGAATGTGACATCAGAAAACACTGTGAGCAACCAGTGTATGGAAGTGTTGAAGGAAGCAGGATTGCCAACAAATGTCCCAATATTACTGGACAGTGGTGATGGTCAGTACATCACTGTAAATGAAGAAGTGTTGATGAATATAGTGAATGGTGGCATGGTCCAAGTGGCAGACGGAAACATTGTTGGTGGTGAAGGCCTTCAGTTCATTGTTCAAGAGCTGCCTGAGGAACTTGACACTCCATCGGAAGAAACTCTTATAGGTAGCGAACCATCAGTCACCACTGATGTGAAACAGACGACTCAGATGTCACAAGGACAAGGTCCGGGTACCTCGCAAGCCAGTACAGAAACCTTAGGGCAACAGCCATACGAGTCTAGTGCAGACAGTCAACATAAAGAATCTTTAGACACTCCAGTAATTGAAAACACCTTGAATACTCTAGCAGAGCTAACTCTCACTACAGGTAACTCACAGGTTCAGTCAAATTTAAATAAGTCTGTTATTGGCCATGGAACAGAAGCCCTAGTACAAGACGTAACAGAAAATTCAAATGTTGGTGTGAATTCAGGTAGTGAAGCAATTCCTGTTGATGCTGAAAGCATACATTCAGATAGTGAAGTGGTAACTGGTATAATTGGGGAAAGCCCTCGGGTACGAATAACCAGTGCAGAGGTTGTTGAACAAAATGAAGTCATATCTGAGAATAAGCCCAGTGACAAAACTTCAGTGGCTGCTCACAGTGATGAAGTTCGCATTTGTGAAACTGATGAAGTTATTACGGGTGACAGGTATGGGGAAGAAGCAAGGTCTGGTTTCTCTGTGTTGAGAAAGTCGGAAAGTCCTACGAAAGATGGATTCCCATCCCAGTTTCTACAGGAAGACAGCTCTGTCAAGTACGCAGTNGACAGGTATGGGGAAGAAGCAAGGTCTGGTTTCTCTGTGTTGAGAAAGTCGGAAAGTCCTACGAAAGATGGATTCCCATCCCAGTTTCTACAGGAAGACAGCTCTGTCAAGTACGCAGTGACATCTACAGAATGTGGCAGCATTGGCCAGAACTTCATCTTTCAGGATGAGTCATCAAGCAACGAGACACCACAGAAGGTGGCAATAATGGAACAAGGTAAAAGTGGTGGAACCATGTCTGTAGAGCAAGAGTTGGAAGCCATGATGGGCGAAACAAGTGACACAGACGATGCCAGTAAAGAGAAAGAGGAGGAAGAGGAGGATAGCAGAGAAACAACTCAACAAGGCCAGGTGGCTAATGCTCAGCCAGGAAGTACTACAGATGAGGAAACACAAGATCTTAGGATGGTGCTTAGTCCAGAAGAAGCTCAAGACATGCAGAGTGCCGAAGATTCTTTAGACGATTCAATTCTTATGGTTCTCACTCCTGATGGTTCGGGCAACATAAAGCTGAACAACGGCAAACCTACGGCGAACGGAGTGTTGGTTGGCAGAGAAGGTGTCAGAAGCACATCGGATGTAGAGAGCATTCTTTCATCAGATGCAGACACTTCCACTCAAGTTACAGCGCAAGAAGATAGTACTCCAGGAGAGTTTGTCATTCTCGATGATGGCACAATTGCAAATGTAGAGCATAGTGCACGTGTGGTGTATGAAGGCACTGCCGAGTATGGCCAGGAAGAGAACCAGACAACAGTGTCTGAGCAGCAGTTGCCAGAAGGGAGTACCGAGTTTAGTGTTGTTGATAATGCAGGAGTCGCTCACGCCATTGTTCCGGGTGTGGAAATGTTGAAAGACGGCACCATGAAGCCTGTTGAAGAAAATGCCCAGAAGGATCCACATACTTCTCCGCCCAAGGACATTCCATACGCCGTTGGGCTACTGCCACTGAAGACAGCCCTAGAAAAACTTCAAGCAATGCCCGAGCACCATCCTCGCAAAACCCGCTCAGGCAGTAAAGATTCACCACCAGATTATCGTACCAAGAGGAAAGCTTCGTCGTGTAGTGATCCAGAGAAGAGGCAGCGTATATCGGAGGAGGAGGATGATGACTTAGAAATTGAGGAAGGACATGAAGGTGCAGCTGACACAGTGGACACTGTGATGGTGGCATCTGCAGGTGTTGCTCCGTTACCATCAATGGTCGATCTCACTTCTGACACAACTGATGGTTGATGGATATATTTGTTAGTGAATGTGCCACCTTGTGTTGGTGTATTTGAAGACTACCCGTGTCACTGGCATGGTATGTTGCCAGTCTGTTGGCAGTATCTGTTACTATTTTTTTATCTCTATAAATATTTTTGAGCACTTGTAATTTATTTTAAGGTGCAACCTGTTATTAAAATTTGTTTGTAACATTTTTGTTTTATATTGGAAGTGATGGTGTGTCTGGAGAAAACATAAAGAGATATATATATATATTNTGTTTGTAACATTTTTGTTTTATATTGGAAGTGATGGTGTGTCTGGAGAAAACATAAAGAGATATATATATATATTGCACATTTTATTTTAACCTTAATTTTCATTATAATGTAAAGATTTTCCACATTCTATGGATTTGAAGGTGAAATACATAGTGCAACACCTAAATTGTAATATCTGTAATGGTAAATATGATCGTAGCTTTACATATTTATCAATAAACTTATTGGTTTTTTATGAAGCTGTAATACCTTTTTACACATACTTATTCAGAATTGGGGAATTTCTGCAGAATTGTTGCATGGTGTAAACATTTTTTAAAAAAATGTTGTTTTCCTTGCCAAAGTTTTTAAATTAAAAAAAGAAATGTGAATTTTTTTCTTATGTGTGGTACCTGGACAGTAGAAAGCTGGAAGTTCTACTAATACCATAAAAACTAAATTATTATGTTTTTAGTCTGTATTTGGTTATCAATCTGGTTGAGCATGTGGATTTTTACTATTGTGGTTTACTTGTAGTGTACAGTTGTCAGGAACTCTGGTGTAGTGTTCAAACTTCCATAGGAAAAAATTTTATTTTGCCTAAAAAGTTAGTGAAAATAATAAAACTTTAGTTTGGAGGGGGGGTTAGGGATGTGAGATTGGGAGTTGTAAACTATACAGTTTGTAGATGATGGGGAATTGTATAATATCTACTATAAAAAAAAATGAAGAGTTCATTGTACCTTGTGTGTGTGCTTACAATTTGTTAATCTCGATCAGGAGTAGAAATTTTTTTTAATAGCATTTCACAAGTGTCTTTTTTTTAGCATTACACCACAGTAATTCTGAACCTAGTCCACAAAATCTGCGTATTGTTCGTATCTGTGACATGTGTTTTTTTGTGTTCCTGAAAAGCTAATGAACGGGTGTATTTTATATTGTACATAAATATTGTATAATTTGGTGGTATAAATGTAAGTACAAAGTATTTCTGAATTATTGGTTACACCATTTGAACTGAAAGAATATTGTTTTATGTCCACAAATGATGTAGCAATTGTAAAATTAGCTTTTATATTTGGAGGATAAAACAGTCATCAAAAAGTTTTACCTATTGTGTGATTTGTATAGTGAAGGATTAAAATTTAAAAAATTTTGCTTGTTCCTAATTTGTATTGATGGACAGAAGCCCAGATTAAAGAAAACTTTCGCTATTTTTAAAAAAATTAATTCTCATTTCATAGTACAATGAACTTGATTAGGTGGCCCTTAAATTTATTCCCAGCAGTTTCTTGCTAAATTGTATTAGGTTTTTCCAAATAATTGAAAATCGTATTTCTCTCAACAGCTTAACATTTCATGTATACGCACTTCCTCCTTGATCTTGTTTCATTCTTCTCCTCTCCTGCACACCTGTCATTATCTGCCCTCTCTTTTTGTGTACATGTCCATACCATCTCATTCTCCCCTTTTTTTTCTGATCTCATTCTGGTATTATACTCCAACTTAATTTCTAATTCTGTCCCAACTCATAACCAACATGCTACTTGTAAAGTTCATGCCGTTTGCTCTGATCTTCCCAGCATTTCCGTTATCTGTTGTCCATATAATGCCCTTGTGCTTTTCTGGACTCGCCTCATGCTGTGGACCTTGCTTTTATCACATTGCAAGGTGTGGTCTACGCAGAAGGGCAGAAATAATGAACTAACACTACATTCTATCCTCATAACAATTTTAATTAATAATTATTTTACATGATAACATATTGTGGAAAAGTAAATGTTTAAATGCAGCATTTATGACTACAGAGCACAATAGAACTGCCTTTAGTTAGCAAATTTTGTGCAGCTTATTATTCGCACACAGAAAAATTTTTCCCCTCGTTCTAATTTACTTACGTTAGTAGCATATGCATTTTATTCTTCCTTCATCCTAGAAGGGTAGTTTTCAGTTTTGCAACTCGTGTTATCAGAATGCACGTGACAACAAATTGCCAGTGACATAACATAAATACTGCGGGTATGTGTTATGCATTTGTGTAATAATTAAACNTGTTTGTAACATTTTTGTTTTATATTGGAAGTGATGGTGTGTCTGGAGAAAACATAAAGAGATATATATATATATATATTGCACATTTTATTTTAACCTTAATTTTCATTATAATGTAAAGATTTTCCACATTCTATGCATTTGAAGGTGAAATACATAGTGCAACACCTAAATTGTAATATCTGTAATGGTAAATATGATCGTAGCTTTACATATTTATCAATAAACTTATTGGTTTTTTATGAAGCTGTAATACCTTTTTACACATACTTATTCAGAATTGGGGAATTTCTGCAGAATTGTTGCATGGTGTAAACATTTTTTAAAAAAATGTTGTTTTCCTTGCCAAAGTTTTTAAATTAAAAAAAGAAATGTGAATTTTTGTCTTATGTGTGGTACCTGGACAGTAGAAAGCTGGAAGTTCTACTAATACCATAAAAACTAAATTATTATTTTTTTAGTCTGTATTTGGTTATCAATCTGGTTAAGCATGTGGATTTTTACTATTGTGGTTTACTTGTATTGTACAGTTGTCAGGAACTCTGGTGTAGTGTTCAAACTTCCATAGGAAAAAATTTTATTTTGCCTAAAAAGTTAGTGAAAATAATAAAACTTTAGTTTGGAGGGGGGGTTAGGGATGTGAGATTGGGAGTTGTAAACTATACAGTTTGTAGATGATGGGGAATTGTATAATATCTACTATAAAAAAAAATGAAGAGTTCATTGTACCTTGTGTGTGTGCTTACAATTTGTTAATCTCGATCAGGAGTAGAAATTTTTTTTAATAGCATTTCACAAGTGTCTTTTTTTTATGCATTACACCACAGTAATTCTGAACCTAGTCCACAAAATCTGCGTATTGTTCATATCTGTGACATGTGTTTTGTGTTCCTGAAAAGCTAATGAACGGGTGTATTTTATATTGTACATAAATATTGTATAATTTGGTGGTATAAATGTAAGTACAAAGTATTTCTGAATTATTGGTTACACCATTTGAACTGAAAGAATTTTGTTTTATGTCCACAAATGATGTAGCAATTGTAAAATTAGCTTTTATATTTGGAGGATAAAACAGTCATCAAAAAGTTTTACCTATTGTGTGATTTGTATAGTGAAGGATTAAAATTTAAAAAATTATCTTGTTCCTAATTTGTATTGATGGACAGGAGCCCAGATTAAAGAAAACTTTCGCTATTTTTAAAAAAATTAATTCTCATTTCATAGTACAATGAACTTGATTAGGNAGCCCAGATTAAAGAAAACTTTCGCTATTTTTAAAAAAATTAATTCTCATTTCATAGTACAATGAACTTGATTAGGTGGCCCTTAAATTTATTCCCAGCAGTTTCTTGCTAAATTGTATTAGGTTTTTCCAAATAATTGAAAATCGTATTTCTCTCAACAGCTTAACATTTCATGTATACGCACTTCCTCCTTGATCTTGTTTCATTCTTCTCCTCTCCTGCACACCTGTCATTATCTGCCCTCTCTTTTTGTGTACATGTCCATACCATCTCATTCTCCCCTTTTTTTTCTGATCTCATTCTGGTATTATACTCCAACTTAATTTCTAATTCTGTCCCACCTCATAACCAACATGCTACTTGTAAAGTTCATGCCGTTTGCTCTGATCTTCCCAGCATTTCCGTTATCTGTTGTCCATATAATGCCCTTGTGCNACTTGTAAAGTTCATGCCGTTTGCTCTGATCTTCCCAGCATTTCCGTTATCTGTTGTCCATATAATGCCCTTGTGATTTTCTGGACTCGCCTCATGCTGTGAACCTTGCTTTTATCACATTGCAAGGTGTGGTCTACGCAGAAGGGCAGAAATAATGAACTAACACTACATTCTATCCTCATAACAATTTTAATTAATAATTATTTTACATGAAAACATATTGTGGAAAAGAANATTATTTTACATGAAAACATATTGTGGAAAAGAAAATGTTTAAATGCAGCATTTATGACTACAGAGCACAATAGAACTGCCTTTAGTTAGCAAATTTTGTGCAGCTTATTATTCGTACACAGAAAATTTTTCCCCTCATTCTAATTCACTTACGTTAGTAGCGTATGTGTTTTATTCTTCCTTCAGCCCAGAAGGGTAGTTTTCAGTTTTGCAACTCGTGTATCAGAATGCACGTGACAACAAATTGCCAGTGACATAACATAAATACTGCGGGTATGTGTTATGCATTTGTGTAATAATTAAACAAGTGCATATTTGTGCTGTAAAGTTTATAATAAATATTTTTTCTTTATTTGTCCTATTTATCCCAAAAAAAACGAATGTGTACAGTAAACTCTCGTACCGAACACGCATGTACCGATAAACCGTATGCACAATTAATTTTCAGCGATCCTCGCAAAACTCCTGTGTAAATAATGATAAAGCTACCCACTTGTATCATTTATTGGATGTTGCGTCGATCAAAGTATATTTCGGTCCAGCCGCCTAAGATTTTCTGTAACGATCGTTTTTAAGTTGGTTGTTTATGCAAACATCTAGTAACTGGATGTTAAATACGTCACGCGTGTCACAGTTTATCACTGCTCTGTGGCGCGTAGTCTTCCCACATCGGCGGCGTGGTGCAACGTGTGAGTCTGGCTTGCTACCTGTCCTTACGCGTCTTACGAGAAGGGAAGCAGTTACCTAGCAACCAGCATAGCATGGTACCTTGCATCCTCTCTCCCCTTCATCTTTCTGTCTCACAGTCACGCACCTTTCTTCCTCCCCTTACGTGCCTTCGAAAGAAGTAGCTGTCTAGCAAAAAAAATTTGTCCCCTCAGCCACGCACGCACGCTTGCTTGCGATCGTAGAAATTTTAAGATTATCTGTTGTTCACAATAGTTGCACCTACCATCACTGGTATTTCAAAGTAAATGGTTTCACCTGAAAATGTTATGCAATACATTTCAACGAGAAATTATTATTTGCAAAGATGTTTTCTTTTGTGATTAAAAGTTGTTTTTTCTGGTAAAGTTTGGTGTTTAATTGTATCTAGCGTAAAATCAATAGGCATTGAAGGTCTTTTTTTTTTTTAAATGCAAAGCGAAGTTTACGTCATGCAAAGGAATTTCGAAGAAAAGTCGAAGTCAAAGGATTTCCTCAATTTTTTTATATATTAATTTATAGTAGGCTACAGTTTTCAGAAAGTAATATTATACATTTAGATACCTGCAAACTTAATAAAAACTGCCATACTACAAAATATGTTTAAAATAATACCTAAGTCTACACTATAAATATTAATTTTGTACTAGTTACAGATTTGGTAAAATTTTAAAAAATAATGCCTTAGTTTGCCGAAGAAAATAAATGCCAACTTAAATGACATTATTGCAACATTAAAACATTCTTGAAAATTATGTTAAAGAAACATATCACTGCAATCACTAAAGAAATAAGAATTAATAATGTTTATAAACAGTGTTTCAATTTTGAAACCTCAAAAATATAGCCTATGTAAAGAAAACAAGATCAGCATTCATTTACTTAAAGTATTTAGCATTGTCATGCAGTAAAACTTGTTGGTGGACATGTTCTGGGAGCAGATTGTGGTGCCTCTGCATCACAACATTTCCTGCCGTGGAAAACAACCTCTCACTGCTGACCTGAGTCGCATGTATTCCCGCAATTTTCGACACTTTTGGATAGATATTCTTGTTTTCATTCCACCAGAGCAATGGGTTATTTTTCTGTTTATGCGCCTCTCATTCAAGTATCTGTTCAATTCATCAACACTGTCACCACATTTTGACTCATTTGGCAGTTCTTCATAAGCAGACCAGAGAGAGGAAGTGCTACTGCTTGACTCGTGTATTACTTGTTCTTGACAAACGTTTACCTCTACATTAATTTTCTTTAATTCACTCTCTAAAGTAGCTACAGCAACTGCTTTGTTAACCAAAGCTCCTCTGAGTCTTGGATCTGCAATCATAGCAGGTAAGTAAACAGAGTCTTCCTTGTAGATACCAAATTTGAATTTTAAAACCTTCAACAGATTTCTTGCAAACATAATTCCTTCTGTTTTATGTAGAATACAACTTTTCAAGTGAGAGTCTAAGCAATGCAAAATTGGTATTACACCATAGACAAAGTGGGATGGCTGTCACCATTCAGCTCTTCTGTTGCATCTGCAAGAGGTGGAAGAATCTCTACAAACCCACTCGTGCGCCTCCATTCCTGTGGTGTAAGCATTTTCACATCGCTGATGATTTTTGGACTACGCAGTCTGCAATTCCAGGAGCCTTTTTTAACATTTGGTATTCACTTGACCACCTAGTGTCAACATATTGGATTACTTCTAACTCTGGTAGTTTTAATTTTCTTTGCATAGAGCCACTTGTGCAGTTGNTTTTCTGGTAAAGTTTGGTGTTTAATTGTATCTAGCGTAAAATCAATAGGCATTGAAGGTCTTTTTTTTTTTTAAATGCAAAGCGAAGTTTACGTCATGCAAAGGAATTTCGAAGAAAAGTCGAAGTCAAAGGATTTCCTCAATTTTTTTNAATGCAAAGCGAAGTTTACGTCATGCAAAGGAATTTCGAAGAAAAGTCGAAGTCAAAGGATTTCCTCAATTTTTTTATATATTAATTTATAGTAGGCTACAGTTTTCAGAAAGTAATATTATACATTTAGATACCTGCAAACTTAATAAAAACTGCCATACTACAAAATATGTTTAAAATAATACCTAAGTCTACACTATAAATATTAATTTTGTACTAGTTACAGATTTGGTAAAATTTTAAAAAATAATGCCTTAGTTTGCCGAAGAAAATAAATGCCAACTTAAATGAAATTATTTCAACATTAAAACATTCTTGAAAATTATGTTAAAGAAACATATCACTGCAATCACTAAAGAAATAAGAATTAATAATGTTTANTTAAAACATTCTTGAAAATTATGTTAAAGAAACATATCACTGCAATCACTAAAGAAATAAGAATTAATAATGTTTAAATACAGTGTTTCAATTTTGAAACCTCAAAAATATAGCCTATGTAAAGAAAACAAGATCAGCATTCATTTACTTAAAGTATTTAGCATTGTCATGCCGTAAAACTTGTTGGTGGACATGTTCTGGGAGCAGATTGTGGCGCCTCTGCATCGCAACATTTCCTGCCGTGGAAAACAACCTCTCACTGCTGACCTGAGTCGCAGGTATTCCCGCAATTTTCGACACTTTTGGATAGATATTCTTGTTTTCATTCCACCAGAGCAATGGGTTATTTTTTCTGTCTATGCGCCTCTCATTCAATTATCTGTTCAATTCATCAACACTGTCACCACAGTTTGACTCTTTTGGCAGTTCTTCATAAGCAGACCAGAGAGAGGAAGTGCTACTGCTTGGCTCTTGTATTACTTGTTCTTGACAAACGTTTACCTCTACATTCATTTTCTTTAATTCACTTTTTAAAGTAGCTACAGCAACTGCTTTGTTAACCAAAGCTCCTCTGAATCTTGGATCTGCAATCATAGCAGGTAAGTAAACAGAGTCTTCCTTGTAGATACCAAATTTGAATTTTAAAACCTTCAACAGATTTCTTGCAAACATAATTCCTTCTGTTTTATGTAGAATACAACTTGTCAAGTGTGATTCTAAGCAATGCAAAATTGGTATTACCATAGACAAATTGGGATGGCTGACACCACTCAGCTCTTCTGTTGCATCTGCAAGAGGTTGAAGAATCTCTACAAACCCACTCATACGCTTCCATTCCTGTGGTGTAAGCATTTGCACATCGCTGATGATTTTTGGACTACCCATTCCTGCACTCAACGCAGTCTGCAATTCCAGGAGCCTTTTTTAACATTTGGTATTCACTTGACCCCCTAGTGTCAACATATTGGATTACTTCTAACTCTGGTAGTTTTAATTTTCTTTGCATAGAGCCACTTGTGCAGTTGGCCCCGTTGTCAGTTACACGGTAGAGTGGAATGGCTGAATCTTGCACAGGTATTCCCCAGGCTTCCAGTGTCTAGCACAAAGCTGCACTTATGTTGTGGCTGATGTTGGATTCATACATAAGAATGATATCCATGGTGAAACAGTTGCCTACAAATTGAGGTGTTAAATAGTGGCGAGTGATGCTCACATACTTATCCACTGCAGCAGTGGTCCAACCATCAGAGGTAATGTTGAGTGACAGTAGGGTTGGGCAGTCTTTTTTTAGCCTTGATTTACGTGGTTGTTGGAGAATGTGGTCATTTGGTGCTACGTTGGGGTTAGCCATAAGGTCAATAAATCTCGTCTCTTCAACAGAACTGTAGGGGAGAAGTCCTCTAATAAGCATTAAACTAATGATTTTTGTTATGGACTGAGTCCTTAAATCACTGGAGGAAAATTTCATTATTTTTGGAAAAACATTTTCAAGTGTGTGTTTACATTTTTTGAACAGTTGGTTTTGGAGCTGGCTTTCTTGATTCAGAAACTTTCTTTTCTTCAACAGTTGATCAGGTGATCAGTTAGTGGAGTTGTCGCTGCAACAATATAGGCCGTATTCAGTTTGTTTGAAACCCAGCATTCAAATTGTAACTAGAATTTTTTGCCCCCACAAAAGGATACCTGACGATTTTGAAGTACAGTGGAAAACCACTATGAAGCGTTTTTTCAAGTGACCAAAAAAATATATATGCGGACCTAATATACACCTAGATTTGACCCTTAAGAGGTTCCCCACTAGATGTTAACATCTGGTTTGCCTAATAGTTGGGTGTCAAATCTTATACATCAGCTACAGCTGATAAATTGAAAATTACCCCTAGTCACCCCTTTGTGAAAAAAAAAAAAAAAAAAGGGGGGGGGGGATGTTGGGAAAGCTTCACAATTCTTTATAAAACATCAAATCTCCCGTTGTGTTTATTTTTCAATGCCTCCTACCACAATCTTTTTTTTCTTCATATATCCATTCCCATTTGGCACTGCCACCGCACTGTGCTTTTAGTGTGCGACTATTAACATTTGGCTTCTTCCTTTTCCTCCTCCAAGTACCCTTATAATAATCTCGATGGATGGTGGTGGCATTAGGGTCTCAGCGCAAGAGGGGCCGAACTTTCACTGCTTAAAAGGAAACTGTGCAGTTATTCCAAAAATCCGTATCAGCTGTGAGTCCAACTCCCGCAATGAGAAGTACACTAACTGTTATGTCATGGCTGCACATAATTCTGGATAATGGCCCTCATCAACAATCCAAAATAAAAATAATACATGCGTACGAAATTCATCCAAAAAAGTATGAAAAACCATTTGTGCTGGCTTTTATAACCGTTTCTTTAGAAAGAAAGTTTTTAGAAACCCTGTGAAATAAACGTGGATACGAGAACGATCTAATCGAGGTTCCTCTAAATTTTTCTGTTGTGTTCACTATTATTTATTACTATTACTGTACTTACATCGTGGAGTGGATAACACTTTCTTGCAAATTTTGCCTGTACAAATAGTGTGATCACTCTTTCTCTCAAAGAAATTATACATAACATCCCGATTTAACTGCTGTGACTTTTCACTCATTGCTAAAAACAGTTTAAGTATGCTCACTAAGTAAAAATTACTGTTGTGGAAATCTACATATAAATCTAGCGTACATCAACAAACTTAGTTAGNCTCACTAAGTAAAAATTACTGTTGTGGAAATCTACATATAAATCTAGCGTACATCAACAAACTTAGTTAGAGCAAGCTTATCAGCTCAGGGGGAAGTCAGGAAAAACGGCGCGAGAGGGGGGGAGAGAATGAACATCGCGTGTGGGATTTCTTTGCTGCTTTATAAACGTTGTCCGGACTGCCGTCAAACATGCCAAGGAAAATGGCATCCGTTAATATACGTTTCGTTCAATCGTTTCATAAATCTTGACATCTTGTAGAAACACTGTGGAAGTATATTAATAAGAGGCAATATCATTTCATCCAGTTTTTTTTTTTAGTGGAAGATCTACTTAAACATGTACACGCAATGCAACTATGACTGTAACATTAACTACGTCGATNCATTTTTCTGTTGTGTTCACAATTATTTATTACTATTACTGTACTTACATCGTGGAGTGGATAACACTTTCTTGCAAACTTTGCATGTACAAATAGTGTGATCACTCTTTCTCTCAAAGAAATTATACATAACATCCCGATTTGGCAGTTGTGTATCATGCTGTGACTTTTCACTCATTGCTAAAAACAGTTTCAGTATGCTCACTAAGTAAAAATTACTGTTGTGGAAATCTACATATAAATCTAGCGTACATCAACAAACTTAGTTAGAGCAAACTTATCAGCTCAAGGGGAAGTCCGGAAAACGGCGCGAGAGGGGGGAGAGAGAATGAACATCGCGTGTGGGATTTCTTCGCTGCTTTATAAACGTTGTCCGGACTGCCGTCAACCATGCCAAGGAAAATGGCATCCGTTAATATACGTTTCGTTCAATCGTTTCATAAATCTTGACATCTTGTAGAAACACTGTGGAAGTATATCGATAAGAGGCAATATCATTTCATCCAGTTTTTTTTTTTTTTAGTGGAAGATCTACTTAAACATGTACACGCAATGCAACTATGACTGTAACATTAACTACGTCGATGCGTCAAAATTGCGATGCTCAAAGACACAATTGCGCACTTCCCGAAATAAAACTTATTATAATTTCAAAGAAACTTAATTACTAAGGCAAGTCCTAGCTATATTTTTCTTAATTATGAGTTTACAGTGATATGTTTTTTAGGTTTGATTTTGTTTTACCTAGTGATGTTTAATTACGCTTCTGAATGCAAATAAACCAATCAATTACGGCGTCGTGAAGCTAAAAGTTTGAACGCTTAGCAAAGTTTAATGTGCGAAATATTCATTATTTTCTATTTTTGAGAATAGTGCAGTCTAAAGATCATGTGCCCTGATTAATGATACTGGCTGCTGGTTTTGATACTAGTTTCGGTGGAATAAACATTTTGAGAAAATCTTTAAGACTTCCCTCTGAAAATTTTTCAATTCAAAGATGAAGTCGAAGGTTCAAAAATCTTTGATTCTACTTCGAAAATGTGAAGCTTCACTCATCCCTAAATATCAACATGATTTTAAATCAAAATGTTAATTTAAATCAATGGGCAGCATCTTTGCAAATAAAATTATGACTAGAAGCATATTCTTGACCTCCCCTTGTCCCCAAAAATTGTTTGAACATCGAACAACTTATTACCAAGCGTAAAGTTCATTTTCAGTGATTTCCTCCAAGAAAATTGGAGGAATTATATTTATTTATTTATATATAAAATAAATTTTAATGATTAATTATTTGAAGATTGGGTTAAGGTTACAAGTAGGCTGCTAGGCTATCAAAAATATGTAAAAGGATATAAATTCAGGTACTCACAGTCTAGTACTTGTTGACAGACACACACATGCAAAGGACGACACATTTTTCATGTTGTTGCACGATCACAATGTTTCATTGGCCTAAGCCAGCTTCATCAGGCGGCGAGTTGGAGGGCACTGCAATGAGGGGGAAGGGCGCTGTTAGCTGTAAACCTAGCGGCCAGGTGGCGAACTAGGGTGTGGCTGGAAAATTGAAAATTTGCAGGTATACCTGATGAGTTTGTTTGAAACTGTGATTATTTTACGTTGGGGTCCAGGGCCTACCTTGATTTTGTTATAAATTGATGAGCTAATTCCCAGCATTTAATTTCTGAGCTGTTGCTGGAAGGTTGTAGCAGGAATCAAAATCCTTGTTGTGATGCTGCGTGTGACCAGTTATGACTTGTTTTCTGCTCATTGGCCATTCATTTTCTGCCCGAGTGGTGTGTTGGTGTGGTGAGTCCGATGTATTCTGCATTACAGTGTTTCCTAAGTATTTCACCTTCATTTTGAACTAAATACACAAATAAAATANCATTTTCTGCCCGAGTGGTGTGTTGGTGTGGTGAGTCCGATGTATTCTGCATTACAGTGTTTCCTAAGTATTTCACCTTCATTTTGAACTAAATACACAAATAAAATAAAACTCCTTTAAAAGGTACAACTATTANTTTCCTAAGTATTTCACCTTCATTTTGAACTAAATACACAAATAAAATAAAACTCCTTTAAAAGGTACAACTATTATAGAATTCAGCAACTTCCGTGGAGTAAAATTTTTTTTCCCCCCACGTTGGCAACAAGTAGCAATGAACAAATAACGTTCTACATCAAAACAAATGGATTACCGGCCAGATTTGGAAAACTTCTGTGCTTACAACAAAGCGTTCTGGCATTGAAGCGGAACACTTATGAGCTGCCACAGCATGTCAAACCGAGAGTAAACATTTAGTTTACAAGCATTGTCACCTTCAAAAACTCTTGCCTCACAATGGTTTCGCTTTCCAGTCCTGGGCTACTGAGGCTACAGGATTACATAGTACGTCATCTGTACTGTTAGCTGTGTATTCCAGCAATGCTCAATTCCTCAGTAAAAAGACCATGCTTAGAACCAACATATTTGTCAGCTGTATGTGGAAGAGGTTGTAGAGTGTATTGAGCATGCTTCCCAAACTGAAATTGGTGAGCAGTTCATTTTCGTGTACAATTTTTTGCTAGTCTATCTAGGGCATGGGTTATGCAAANTGAGCAGTTCATTTTCGTGTACAATTTTTTGCTAGTCTATCTAGGGCATGGGTTATGCAAAACTTATTGCAGGCAATCATGATTGCTTAAATTTTGTGGCCAGCCAGGTCATAAAACATGAACTGCATGGTACACGCAAAGAGGTTGTTCAAGTGTGCAATTGCCAATAGTCCGAAGCCCTCCTAAAATTCTCTATAAATGCTGGACGTCTTCTATATTGCAACTCGCCAAACCTCACAACTAATGTTGCATTCCAATAAATCACACAGAGCCAGCTAGCTCAGGAAGTGTGTTGCAGAATCTAATGGATTTTTTAATGCCTGCAAAGAATTCTTGCGATGGTGTCCTGATTAGTTTTCAAGCGTTTGATTGCTTTATGCAAGCTCCCCACACTAGACCTTTAGTGTGTAAAAAATGTGTCTGGCCTCCCACAAGTGTTTGGCATTCACGTTCCAATGTTAACAACACAATATGTACAGGCCTTTCGAAGGTCTGCACCCCCAACTCCCGTCTATTTCATATTTCTGCCACGGCCTGACGACCACAACTACCTCCTCGCCGCTCTGCTTGACCCGAGGATACCCGACGGGCGTCCTCTCGGAGCCAACCAGGGAGGTGGACCCTCTAAGCCCCGCCTACATCGTCTGTAATCCTTCCAGAGCGCACTAATTTTATAAATGAATATTAAATAGTCTCCTCTGAGGAATGATTCTAAACAACTAATTAACATTACACAAAATGCCATAACTTTATAAAATAATAATTGTATAATCGTGGCTTTGCCATTTACGCTTGTCACAATTTATTCGCATTTCTATTGCCTATTTTTCTTCTCTGAACACCAGTAATGCTACAACGTAAGTGCATCAATTAAAAATAATTAACTGCTTACAAAGTTGGTAGAAACTGTTGTGTACCATTGCTCTATCTTGCTTGGTTTTTTTTACATTGCTTTTAAAAATTGTATGCATCAATTAATACGTTTAGTATTAATTTATGTTTTGTGCTACATTAATGTTCATCAGCGGTCACTGTCTTGACATACGCAAAAACACCGTCATTCTACAGGAGGGTTATTTCAATTGGTTTTCCACATCAGGAAACTTGCAAATAATTAAAATGCTTCGTGGGCCATGCTCACTTTTCGCAAAGTTGCGTCTAACATACATAGTTTATTTACATAAAATGTAACTAATGAAATAACATGTAATTTAATGCAAGTTTTATGTTAGTGATAGTTACAGTTGCCATTAAATTAGTGAATTGTATTTTAAAGTATGTATTAAAAAAAATTGCTGATAAAATGTTTTTTTCAGTGGGTCAGTCTTACGAGTCTGGCGGGCGGCTAATTAAATAGCCATGTTCTACAGGAACACACATGCATATGCTTGCCCACAATACCATTCCCTCCCCTGTGCTTTTCATCCATACCATCTCACTTTATAGGTCATACAATCACCACAAATAAGTTCCAACTGAAAAGGCTCTGCCACACGGTTATGCACTGAAAAGCAAACAATGATGGAACCTTATTGTACTGTGCTCGAAACCACGTAGGTACACCAATGAAATGCTCATGAATTCAGACATACTGGAGGTTGGGTATGAACCNTTTCCTAAGTATTTCACCTTCATTTTGAACTAAATACACAAATAAAATAAAACTCCTTTAAAAGGTACAACTATTGTAGAATTCAGCAACTTCCGTGGAGTAAAATTTTTTCCCCACGTTGGCAACAAGTAGCAATGAACAAATAACGTTCTACATCAAAACAAATGGATTACCGGCCAGATTTGGAAAACTTCTGTTCTTACAACAAAGCGTTCTGGCATTGAAGCGGAACACTTATGAGCTGCCACAGCATGTCAACCCGAGAGTAAACATTTAGTTTACAAGCATTGTCACCTTCAAAAAGTCTCTTGCCTCACAATGGTTTCGCTTTCCAGTCCTGGGCTACTGAGAATACAGGATTACATAGTACGTCATCTGTACTGTTAGCTGTGTATTCCAGCAATGATAAATCCCTCAGTAAAAAGACCATGCTAAGAACCAACATATTTGTCAGCTGTATGTGGAAGAAGTTGTAGAGTGTATTGAGCATGCTTTCCAAACTGAAATTGGTGAGCAGTTCATTTTCGTGTACAATTTTTTGCTAGTCTATCTAGGGCATGGGTTATGCAAAACTTATTGCAGGCAGTGATGATTGCTTAAATTTTGTGGCCAGCCAGGTCATCCAACTTGAACTGCATGGTACACGCAAAGAGGTTGTTCAATTGTGCAATTACCAATAGTCCAAAGCCCTCCTAAAATTCTCTATAAATGCTGGACGTCTTCTTAATGCCTGCAAAGAATTCTCGCGAAGGTGTCCTGATTAGTTTCCAAGCGTTTGATTGCTTCATGCAAGCTCCCCACACTGGACCTTTAGTGTGTAAAAAATGTTTCTTGGCCTCCCGCGAGTGTTCGGCATTCACGTTCCGATGTTAACAAAACAATATGTACAGGCCTTTCGAAGGTCTGCACCCCCAACTCCCGTCTATTTCATATTTCTGCCACGGCCTGACGACCAAAGCTACCTCCTCGCCGCTCTGCTTGACCCGAGGATACCCGACGGGCGTCCTCTCGGAGCCAACCAGGGAGGTGGACCCTCTAAGCCCCGCCTACATCGTCTGTAATCCTTCCAGAGCGCACTAATTTTATAAATGAATATTAAATAGTCTCCTCTGAGGAATGATTCTAAACAACTAATTAACATTACACAAAATGCCATAACTTTATAAAATAATAATTGTATAATCGTGGCTTTGCCATTTACACTTGTCACAATTTATTGGCATTTCTATTGCCTATTTTTCTTCTCTGAACACCAGTAATTCTACAATATAAGTGCATCAATTAAAAATAATAACTGCTTACAAAGTTCATAGAAACTGTTGTGTACCATTGCTCTATCTTGCCCGGTTTTTTTACATTGCTTTTAAAAATTGTATGCATCAATTAATACGTTTAGTATTAATTGATGCATACAATTCATTATACTGTGCTCGAAACCACGTAGGTACACCAATGAAATGCTCATGAATTCAGACATACTGGAGGTTGGGTATGAACCNTACTGTGCTCGAAACCACGTAGGTACACCAATGAAATGCTCATGAATTCAGACATACTGGAGGTTGGGTATGAACCATTGCTGTTTTTCTTGTATTTTTACCATGTGTGTGACACTTGAGTTTGTATTTCTTTGCAGACACCAAAGAGAGAGAGAGAGGTGTGTGTGTGTGTGTGCGCGCGGGGTTTTTTTTTTTGTGTTTTTTTTTTAAAAAGGTTGCAAGAAGGCTGCTAGGCTATTAAAAATATATTAGGACAGGAATTTGAGTACTCGCAGTGTAGTACTTGTCGACAAGCGCGCACACAAAGAAGAACTGCACTAGCCAGTGAAATGTCGCGATCGCGCTACCAAGTGGGAAATGTGTCGTCCGCCTTTGTGTGTATGTGCGTGCGCGTGACAACAATATTACACTGCGACTACTTTAATTCCTGTCCTTTTATTAATAAACTTCAAGAATATGTTTTCTGTACGTGTTTCAGATATGTTGACAAAATTTTGTAGCAGATGCATTGTGCGCCGGTAAATGTTGATGTGAAATATGTTTGTGTGGAATACCATCTTATATCACCAGAAATAATTTTTGTGAACGAGCGGTGTTTCAGTTGTCGTAACACTTGAAAATTGATCCAAAGTACGTATATTATAATTTGTGACTTTCCTGTAATACCGTAGTTGATAGATGTATTAAGTTTAACATTTTATAAACTTTGACCAAATGATTTTCAGTTGTCATGGTTGACATTTGATCTTCTGTATAAAATGTAAAATAATAGGTTACGGCTGGAACGTTTGTAGTGTTTGGTCATGTGCGGAAATTTTATGTACAAGAATGCTGTGTTAAAAGTATGTTGTATGTATTTTTCCACTTTTGCTAATAGCGAAACTAATGAAAATATGTAATTTGTAAATAAATTTATTTGGAAGGAAGTGAGGAAAAAATACGTTTAAAGATGCAAATTATTTTGATGTATTCACCATATTAGTGTTGAATAATAGCTTGAAATGTACAATGTGGTGCGGTTATACACTGTGAGTGTACCTAAAACTGTATATATTTGTAGATGTGCTGTAGTTCAAGAAGTGTGCATTTCATCGCACATTTTAAATTTCACTGTGCTGATATATTCAATGCTCTTTTTTTTTACTGCCTACATGTATAGTTTTCCAGTGTCTTAGTGTGTTTGGAATTTGTATATACATAAGGAACAGTTNGAATAATAGCTTGAAATGTACAATGTGGTGCGGTTATACACTGTGAGTGTACCTAAAACTGTATATATTTGTAGAGGTGCTGTAGTTCAAGAAGTGTGCATTTCATCGCACATTTTAAATTTCACTGTGCTGATATATTCAATGCTCTTTTTTTTACTGCCTACATGTATAGTTTTCCAGTGTCTTAGTGTGTTTGGAATTTGTATATACATAAGGAGCAGTTTCTTAAGAAATGTTGAAAGTTAAAAAGAGCATACCGTACATAGCTAATATTTGTCATCAAACACCATGCAGTTTTTGTTGTTTCTAAATGTGGGCATTTTGAAGAATGCTAAGAAAGTATATAATTTATAACAGTAGATTTTTTTTTCTTTGCCACGCTAAAAAAGTTAACAGGTGTCATGTCGCCGAGACTGGGAATAAGAACCTGCCGAACTTTATCTTTTCCTCAACTTTCTCTCGAAAGAAAATTTCATAGTACAGTTAAAAAGTATTCTTTTTGATATAGTCTATTTACTGTTACTTCCTACTTTTCTGTAGCCCTGCTAAAATTCTACTTCCAGGATATCCCTCCGCCTCAAGCCAATAAATCTTAGCAGATTCTAGAAAATCACACCAAAGGGACAACGAACGCACCGCATTCGTACAGACTCAGTGTAATATTATTATACATACAAACTATTACTCACTAGACATTGCCAACACACCTATTTTCTCACTATTTTTATTCACATTAACTATAAATGAAATATTATAGTTTATAGATTAAATATAAATAAAAGTTCAACTTAAGGGGTTATACGCAGTCAGAAGGCTGAAAAGAAAAGTGATTTTTCAAGAATTTTTCCTGGAAAGACATTACAATTTATTAACATAAAAATTTATATACATATTGTGGTAACTTTAAACTTTATTTGCATTTTTTTTTGTAAAAATTACTATTTTTAAAGCTGCTATAGCCGATCTCTGGGAGCTCTAAAAAAAAAAAGGTGTTTTATGGTGAGCACAATATCTCTAGATTAGATCATCGAAAATAAAAATATTAAAAATATTTTGTTAATATAAGGTATTATCTAGTATTTAATCAAAGTAATAATCAAAATATTAATTTTTAACAAAATAATGGCTTCTTAAAAAAATTTCTATTTTTGATTAAAAATTTTGGCCTTAAATTGTTTATAAAATGGAAAATATTTATCGTCGAGAAAAAACATTTGATTAATTACTAAAAAATATATTTATAAAGCTTGTGTAAAAATTTGAGACTGATCGGTTTAGCCGTTTCAGAGAAATCTTGCTCACCGACTTTAAAAACACAGTTTTGAGAAAAATTTGTTCAAAGTTTCAAAAGCACTGTACACTTGGTAAAAAAAAAATTTTTTTTTTTTTTCAACTTACACAGAGTTGTCTATTCCAGGACCATAAAATAAACCCTCTGTTCCTTCGGCAGCTTCTAATAATCCGATTTGTTGTTGTCTACGGACCATTCTTCCCTCTCATGCGCTCTTGGGTCGGAGATCATGACGCGCTCTGCATCCTCATTTTCGGCATATAAATGCGCATTGGACGCAAGTGAAAGTCCCATTGCACTCGTATAAATACAAGAGTGATGCTGCANTTTTCGGCATATAAATGCGCATTGGACGCAAGTGAAAGTCCCATTGCACTCGTATAAATACAAGAGTGATGCTGCACCTTCATTGAATACGCCGGAAGCAATGTTTGCAGCCATTTTCACAATTTTTGAGCCACACAAAATGATTTTCTATATCAGTTGATTGTAGCCTTCGTTGTTTTGCGGGAAACCACCGACACGTCTTTCTAATAATTTTTCATTACTGAGATCTGTATAGATCGGATGCAAAGCCTCAGATACATCCTGTGGTAATGGCTGATAATCATGTTGAAAAGCAGGTAATTCATTCGCTGCTAGTGCCCGCTGCCAACAGCACCATTATTCCGGTCCGATCGGGCACTTCTCATGTTGAGTATTTTCGTCTGTTGAGCAATAATGATAATATGTAGCCCATATTGCATTATGCATATTCTCTATGCAATCACAAATTCTTCTAATTGCCAAGCCATAGTAAACTGTCAATTTATCAATCATTTTACCAGTAAGCTTGCCTTTTCCACCAAGAGTTTTTTTTTTTTTTTTTCCCCTNTCAGCTGTTTTTGGATTAAAAACATTTGTTCTCTTTTTTGGTCTTGACTTTTGCATCTTGGAAGATGTTCTCTTTACTCACTTCATTTTCACAGAAAGTATAAACAAGCGCACGACTTTACTGTTTGGCTTGGCTTGGCTGTTTAGACTGACTGCTCTTCGATACTTGCCAGTTTGGAAATAGAAATCGTTGAATTTAGCTCCCAGGTATAAAAAGGACTACTAAATTGTGACTCAAGGTATATGAATACAATAGAAAGGGTCCACCTATACTTTCAAACGCTCTGNAAAAAGGACTACTAAATTGTGACTCAAGGTATATGAATACAATAGAAAGGGTCCACCTATACTTTCAAACGCTCTGAGACGTCTTTACAAATATGCCTGTAACTTCAAGAATATTTGTCGGATTGACACGAAATTTTCAGTGTATATACTTAAATATGTGTACATTACAAAAATGAAATTTAACAACTTTTTTTTTAAATCCTGGCTGCGTATAAATCCTTAACTAAAAGAAAGGTTCTTTTTTTGTCGACACGACTATAAAATGCTTGTGAAAGTGGCATATCTAGGAAATGACCAAACACATCTTACATGAAGTGAGTTTTCAAAGGTTTGATTAAAAAAGTGTGGATAAACCGTGAATAGACTATAGTGTTTCCAGGCAACATCACAAATGTTTTGATGAAATATTTTGGCAAACATGACTTGTGAGGTGAGCAAAGAAGTCCTTCACTTTAGCAGTCTGGTGTGGTCTGCTTCTCTGTGGCTGCCTCGCATCATCAACCACTGCCGTGTCCAGCCCATGGTTGTGTTGGCAAAGTAAAATGTTGCAATCTCTCTCTGTTCACTATTGCTTCCCTCTACTGTGCTCTTCTCTTTTCCTTTCTCCTGTGCTTTCACCCACCTCTTCTACCTTCCAGGTGNCTATTGCTTCCCTCTACTGTGCTCTTCTCTTTTCCTTTCTCCTGTGCTTTCACCCACCTCTTCTACCTTCCAGGTGCACAACCTCTTTAAGTGTGTCCCCTTCAACTTGGATCTCCAGGTAGCCTGGGCCAATTAAGAGGAACCAAAAAAAAAAATTAAAAATATCAAGGAGTTACTTTAACAAAAAGTAGACTATACCATACTTGTATCTGTTATGTGTAATTTCTTTGTAATCTGTAAATATGTTTCAAACTTGTTTTGTTTAATATAAAAGAAATTTCTGTAAGTATATTATCTTAAATTGATTTTTTCCTACATTCGCCAGTTAACCTGGTTTTTTTGTTTTCCCGGATCAGCTCCGGTCCCATTTCATCTGAATGGATGAAAGTCTACTCTACAAGCAAGAGTACCAACTCTTGGTAAAGTGTGTTGTTTTCTGGCGCGTCTTGTTCTTCTGGTATCCATAAGCTATTATTGGTTTGTGTTAACTAAGCATTTTTCAAAGCCCTGCTGTTTGCCAATCCTTACTCAAATTAGTGTGAAACCAAAATTAATTAATTATATTTGTCAGCAGTATATAAGCATAACACTTCTGAAAAGGTATGAAGACGTGAACCTACTCCTGTCATAATTGGCTGTCAAAGTTACTGTAAGGGCTCGTCTACAATTGGCTGTATCCATGGATGTGTTTCTTTTTCCCAATCCCAATGTGAATTATGTCAGATTAACACATTCAGAATCGCGGGCTACAATTGTGATGTCCGAAGAGAGCTTCCACAAACTGCCACCAGAGGGTCTTGAATACAACAATTATATCAAATGCTATTTAACTGCTTGATTTGTGTGCTTGTAATTTTAACCTAATTTAAAGATTATATATATATGTATTTATTTATTAAATTTCGTTTTCAAAGTTATGTAACCTTTTCTTTCTTTTATGTAATTTGTATTTACATTCCAGTTAATAAAGTATAGTTTAATTGATAAATTATTACTAGTGGGGTTTCAAAGTGTAGTCCATTCAGTTACTTCCAACTTTTCTGCTAATGTTCTAATTCCAAGATATTCCTCCACCTCATGAATAACAAAACTTAACTGCGTGTAGAAAAATACGTCAAGGGGTGCCCCAACGCACATCATTTGTGCGTACTCAATCTAATAATATTTTGGCATAAGAACTATTTCTTACTAGACACTGCCAAAACACCTATTTTCTCTCTTTTTATTACTATTAATAAAACATCACTTATAGATAAAATGTAGGTAAAAGTTTAATTTAAACAAAAATAAGGTACTTTTGTATTCACAGGAGTAGAGAACACTTCTGATACATAATATAAATAGGAAACAACCAAACATGTCTTATACGAGCTGTGTTCAAAAAATAATGTGACTGCAAATTTTGAGGGCTACGTACATTCGATTATCGATTGTTTGTATTGTTATGTTGGTACACATGTCCCCAACATATGTTGGCATTATCAGACATTTTGCATTGTTGGTTTGTTTGTGACAGATATAAAGGTTAGACGTGCTTTGGTGTGCTTGGCTTTTTTTGCGATCGCAAACAATGGATCAAAGAATCTGTATTAACAACATTGGAATCATGCCTTGGCCACCGTATTCACCGGATGTGGCCCCCTGCGACTTGTTCCTGTTCTCAAAACTGAAGAGACCCATGAAAGGACGGAGGTTTGCCATGATTGAAGAGATAAAGACCTGGGAGACTTCAATGCCATACCAAAATGCACATATCATAAGTGCTTCGAGGATTGGCACAAGTGTGTTATATCTGAGGGAGATTACTGTGAAGGGGCAAAATAGATATTGATGAATACATAAATATNGATTGGCACAAGTGTGTTATATCTGAGGGAGATTACTGTGAAGGGGCAAAATAGATATTGATGAATACATAAATATTTATTGAGACAGTCGCAAAATAACAAGTCGCCTTATTTTTTGAACACACCTCTTATATGGGGTAACTTTTCAAAGGCTTATTGGAAAATGAAAAAGTACACAAACGGAAGAACAATGCAACGTCACCAATGTATCGTCGCAACTGAGCCACAGATCTACGTAATTTCTTGTACAGAAATAGTTTGAGGGTTGAAAGGTGATATTGGCCACTTTTTTTCACGAGAAAATTATCTCAAAAAATTTACAAACAATAATAATAGTGAATCAAGTCTGAAAAAGGTTTGCCACCAGCGCACTCTCTTGTAATGTGCTATCTAAACCGTTAAAGATGGAACAATATCGTGTAGTAAAGAATTGTGTAGAATAAAAAAAACCTTAAAAAAACTCTGTGGTAGCATATATCTATCTACAACAGAGAAATACTAAGAAGTGTTTTTACCAGAAATAAAACTTTTCCCCCTTCATTATCAAATTTACTGGGCGCATGTCTCTATTCGCCTGGAACAATTTCGGGAAACCATGGAAAGCCAAAATGAGAATGGCTGGACTGGGATTCGAACCTCGGTCCTTCCAAACACGAATGTATTGGCTTGCCCTTGGGCTACTTCGCTCAGGCCGTACTATGAAAGATCGGCGGCTGCGCTTCTGTACTGCAGTAAAAGTTGGCATAGGCTACTTTTTTATCCTAAAAAAATCTCTCATTCCCTAAAAAAAAATTTTGTGCAATTAGCGTTCTGGGTACAATGGTGCGTCAAGCTCGATATATCGATAAGTATCAATATGGAAAATAACTTATTGATTGATATGTAACTGAAAAATGTATCGTCCTTGCTATATATAGCCTAACTATTATATAAATGCGAAAGTGTGTTTGTTTGTCCTTCCACGCCGCAATGGAACAGCGCCAATTTTTGCACAGGGATAGTTGAGCGGCTGAAAGTCGATATTGGCTACTATTTATCGCAAGAAAATATCTCAAAAAATTTGCTTTCTTGAGTCAGTTTACCGTACGCGGACCGTGGAAAGCAATGGTGGTGGCGGGTGGAAGCGTTGAGGGAGGGAGGCGTAAACCTTATTAAAAAAAAAACCTAAACAATTATTTTGTAGTCCATGCGAGCCAAAGTTTATTATAGGAGTGGAACGTTAAAGTCTATTTTCTATGTTCATATTTTACTGTGGTGTTTGCATTCGAAAATGTAAAAGAAAGCTGAAATCTTCTTTTTCATCTCATGCTCATTGAAATTTCTTTAACTCGTTTTCATCTCGCGAGTAAAGTTAAAAGTTTGTGAATGCTCATCGTAGGACACAGCCGTGATATTACGAGGGTTGTGTGCACCAATCAGTAGGTTGGGATAGTGCATTTGTAGATGGGCCTTAAGACTCCAGAATATGTAGTAATCAGTTTTTAGCATTTCTTTTTTCAAAAGTCCTCAAACAACTCACCAGATGTAGCAGGCAGATTAAATCTGCACAGGAAATCCATCAACTATTATTTTCAAATTATATTATAACTTTTATTTAAAAAGAATTTTATTAATTTTTACATACTTTTCCATTGTGCACAGTGTGCCGTCACTTGCCGCCTGATTAAGCTGGCCTAGTCAGGGAAACGTTGCGTCCACGTGGAAATTGTGTTCGTCCTACTTTTTTGTGTGCGCGCGCGCATCCACCCACTAATACTGCTCTGTGGGTACTTGTGCAATCTGTCGCCTTTTTAAAATTAAATCAGCAGCCTATTCCTGCCATATATCCATGTCAGTGTGAGAAAGGAATATGGTGGAGATATTTTTGTTGCCATCTTGTTTATGTTGGCCAGAAAACTTAGCAAAGTAACCCAAAAATTGCATAGTCTGTATCTTTTAAACCTTAAGTTTTTAGATTTTTCCCTGAAAGAAACTTACGGGCTCTCGCTATTCTAATTAGGTAAATCACTTAACGCAAGTTGCATTTCCATGTAAAAGTATTGCTTGCTACCACTGTGTCCGGCAGAAGCTTGAGAAAAAAAAAACTGCTATCGAAGCCTACGTGTAAGCAGGTGTGGACGGTTCTATGGAATAGCCATTTGCCACCACAGAAATAAATGTGAGTGCATTTATTTTTATTTTACTTCTGCAACTGTGTTTTTTAAACGGCTTTCAGTCACATCTGCAGTCTCAGTCAATGCACAGAGTTAAATTGTTTTGTTGCAATAGGGGAAACTCCTTAAGTTAAATAAACAATGTGTCCAAAAAGCATTAGTGAAAATTTTCTTTCCCAGCTTTTATATTTACTATTCACCTTATTCTTGTTAATGTCCTTATCACATTGGATGAAATTTTTAGCCGGTAGGAAATCTAGCACCAAAAATTGCACAGCCAATTGTGAAAATGTCCTCTTTCTCCTTCCTTCCATTTTCCCTAATTCTCCAAGATTTTTTTAGAGATTGGGATATGACTACAATGAGGTTTATATTTTGAGGGTTCCACTTTGGCAAATTTTTGTTTTGATAATTGGTAACAGTTCATAGATGTGTGCTTGAAGTATTGTGTCTGCCTTAAGTAACTCTTATGAAATTTTTTTTCTTTAACTATTTATAAACTACATTTTGAAGTATTCATATCACTGAATATCTACAATTTTATATATACATATATATATATTTTTTTTTTGTGGTCGTCTACTTAGCTAGAAGCATTGTAGCAATATAAAGAAAAATCAAGAGCAGTACAATTTTTTGTCAAATTTATTTTTATTTTGTTGTAAAGCTCCTTCAAGCACACAGTATTCATTGCACTCTAGAGACACTTTATTGTAAATTTATGAGTTTTATTATGGGTCTGTAAATGTTGTAATATTCAATAGCCATAATGTGCATGTATATATTTTGTATTTTCAAGATCTGTATAAAACCTTTTATGTAGTTAACAATAAATACAAGAGTGTAAACATTATTGCTGGTAATGTTTTCTGATTTAGGTATCAAAAGCTACCTTTTGTTTGTCTACTTTCGGCAGGTGATATCAGTGAAATTTTCAGAACAGTGTGTTGCGGCAGGTATACAGTTTTACAATATTTTAGACTGTATGCTTATAGCATTTTAAAAACTAAAAGATTGGTAAAGTATTGATACAAAATATAATTGAAATAGCAAATTCTAATGCTTCATAATATGTATTATTAATATTACATCTAGTAGACAAAATGGGTAGAATTGTGGGGCATGATAATACTGTTTTGCCCGGATGTGGCAGTGCGTTATTCCCATTTTTATTCTCAAAAATTTGTGTTGGTCATATTTTTATGCAGAAAAAATTATGAGGTTGATGTTTTTACTTGGATGGGAGTAAACGATGATGAATGTTTTTGGTTGACTAATGTTTAATTACAGTCCAAGTCACTTAAAAAAATTTAAATTCATTAACTGACTTTTTTATCATTTAAAAAAAAAATTCATTGTTACCACTTATTTGTAAAATGGAAAAGTTGGTGAATTTAAATTCTCTTAGTGAAATCTGGGATACATAAGATAATTTTGAACACAGTTAACCTGCTCCTCAAGGTAGCTTTCTATTGCGTTCCAAGAAAATAGAGCATTAAGTAAAACTGTGCTGATTAAATTCATTATGACCATAGTAGACACACAGGGACTCAAGCCAGTTTTTAATAATCATAAATTCTTTACAGAATAAATAAATATAAATCAATATTTCATCCCATAATGGCACAATAGAAAACCAAGAGTGAGACGAATTGGCATAATGGAAAAACAAGTGAAACAACACCTTTACTCTATTCCAGAGAATTATATCGTAGATAGCACAGTTTTGCTATTACTACAATTATTAATTATTTTTCTATAGTTATCCTGTACACATTTTTATTATGGAAAATCAGTCCTCGTCGCAATAATGCTGAAACAACCACACGTCCGAGCAGGAGATGGCAATACGTACTAAAAGTGATGACGAGGGTCTGTAATTATTGTCAGATGACTATCTGCGCGCCAAAGAAAGGGCAACCATCAACAACCACAGGTATCGCGCATGACATGGAAATGCCCGGGCATGTCATTTCCGAAACTTCATTTAATTTGGATGACTATGAATGCAACAGTGAAGTGGCAATGTACTACGTCCTGTTGGTTACAAAAGTAATTTAATACTGTTGTGCATCCTTTTTAACCTTTCAATATTTCCTTATATTCTTTCCAGCAACTTAGGAGCCTTTATTGCAGATGAAAGCAATAGGTACCTATTTCAACTACGCGATTGAACAACGCCCAGTTCTGCCCCATAAGACTGAGCAGACGGACATCACTTGCGATGAATTGTATTGTTTAACCGCCTTATGCCACGCGTGAAGAAGTTAGCACTACACTTCGCTTCAGCACCATTTCTCCCAGCTGGGAGGTATTGATCAACGAAATGGGCCATGTGCGCAGGCGTGCACGTCCCTATACTGATGGGTTCGGCTGCCGCACCATGCACGTAAACAATGGCTTGCTTGACACATGAAGGCGTCCCGATGCCTCTGTTGGCAGTGCTTCCGCCCTGTTCCACAAGATGTAGCGAACTGGGCACACGTCGCTGCAAATGTGCTCGTAATATCTGCACCATAAGCAACCGCGAAATAATGAACAGCGCCAAAGTGTTGCAAATCAAAAAGCAATTAGAATGTGAACCAGAATTTTCAGTCAACCAAATAATGTGTGCAAGTTAAGTGGGTATATGGCAATGGGTCTCCAATTCAAATGTAGACTGTACACATGTCGAACTTGCTACAGTCAGTAGGACAGACTTCAGTGTTACCAATGCTTTCACCCTGCAAACCACTTGAACACTTCCACTGTCTACCGGGATTGGTTAACTAGTCCGGACCCTCAACCTACAAAGTGTCACCGACCTGTGGGTGAAAATGCAGATGTAATAAAGTGCAGTGTGTGAGCAGCACATGCACAGGTTGATGTTTGCAGCCTGGCGAAATACTGACAGTAGAAGGCAGTCAATTCATGTGTCGCCAATGCACAGCAGTGGCAGATGCAACACCGCGTCTGTCACATGCAACCAGAGTGCATGTGGAAGAAGTAAAAAAGACCATGGTGCTCGCTCATTCCACGTCCCACCAGCTGGCCTTGACCTCAGTACCTCTCCTTCCCATATCCGCCACTTACGTACCACTACTCGCCGCCTACTTTCCCCATCCCTGCCATTTCACAACAGCTGGTCCCAGTGCTACCAACCCAAGTGCACAGAGTTTCCCCAACTAAACCAGGTGATTTTATAACTGATGAGACTGTAGGCCGTCTCGTACGTCTGAACGATGCTAAAGATATGCGGATGATGCTACGAAGGATGCCCTACAGTGAATTGACACTGATTTCACTTGGTTGAGCGGTTTTCACTGTCCTTGCTACAGTTGAATAATGCGTGAATGAGGGATGGTAATGGACTCAGCACTTAAACGGTGAAGAACACGTGGTCTTCGATTGAGACGCGATTGCATTAAAATCTCCGGTGAGAGGTAGGATGGCTCTCCCCTCAGTACATTAAAATAACACAAATGTTCCGGTTGGCTAATATTAACTATTGTAGTGAAAATGATTGCAGCCTACTGAGGGGGCTCGCTCAGGTGCTGAGACGAACTGGGCGAGTATTGTCCGCTGCCGCCACAAGAGACGACAACCTACATAAAATGCAGAACGATGAAATATTACATTTACACACTGTGATGTGATTACGATGATGAAAAATTTTACAAATGAAATTAAACACATTGGTGACATCACTGTTTATTAACAACTGTCACCACACTAAATAATTTCTTACAATGTTTGAGGCCTTTATATAAAATTGTTAGAATTTCACTGGCTACAGCATTGCCAGGTGGCTGTCTCATGAAGGGATGGACGAGTCCAACTGGGCAAAGGAGTGTGGAATGCTATGCTTGATTGCCTTTTGTACAATTAAAAACATCACTGGCTGTAGCCGTGAATGCGGTGACTGTGTTCAATATGTTTATAAAAATTATGTACACTGCTGGATGCCACTTTGGGGCACATATCTCTTCAATTCCGGCCTACCAGCCAGTTAACATCACCCAGCAGTGCATTGCGTCGTATTCAGCTGCGAGGACACAACGACCAATTGCCAGTGCACCCGACGGCTGTGGCTTTTGGATAAACACTGTTTCGGATCGCCTAACCAGTTATTAAAAGAGTTACCTTTTGTAATAATTGAGTAAGGCGGGGTCCCTTGTGTTGCGTAATCCTTGTCGACAAGAAGGTGAAAGTTCCGTTCTTGACGACCCGCACTACGCAATCCTGGCCTGGTGTATTTGGTGCAGCCCGGTGTAGGTGGTGTATTCGTGACCGCAGCAGTCAGAGTGGGCACAAGGAACTCGTGGATGCGTGGTTCACGTCAAATTATTGATTTAACAGAAACTTGTGAGTTCTCATTAAGTGTTGCAATCCGAGCCCTGGCCCTATCGATGAAGTCATTGATGCCTGGAGGAGGTATCCTTCATTTATAAGGTAAAAAGATAATATTAATGCGTGCTGGGGAGCCTGAATACCCTGGCTATATATTCAGTTTTCCTGTAAATTTGTACCGAGTGTGTCACAGGCAACAGCCATATGGTCGTTCGGCCCACGATCCTGAGAATTGAGACTTCGTGTTCATGCAGTGAGCTGGCACCCATTCTATTCGAAGTAGGAATATTTCGTAATATTCTGCTTTTTCTTAACATAGTTGCCTGGCGATGTTTGCAGTACTATCCCCTCTATCCCCTATCTATCAGGTAACGTTAATGGCAGAGAAATATGTTGTTCGTGAGAGCAGTGCCCAGCATCGGTGGCACTCGTACCAAATGATTTAGTCAATCGTAGTGGGTGTAATGGACTACACATGTTTTCGCACCTGTAGGATGTCCGTCTTTAGCATCAAAATCTTAGCAGCAATAGTGTAACTTTAATTATGGAACTGATGTGAACCACGTGTTCACGAGCCCTTTATGCCCACTATGACTACCACAGTTGTGTCCACACACCAGAGACACCACACCGACAAGCTTGTGGGCACGAGTGAGGGTGTGCATGGTAGTATCAGTGCAAATACATCAGAGGTTCTAATTTATTCCGTGTTATGATTTCACCAGTGTATTTCATCAGGGTATTTATTAATAGCGTCAGTGTATGTATTCAGTGTATATAATTAATACCATTTGTTTTGTCATCATTTGAGACAGTCTACACAGCCACAGCCAGACATATGTGACATTTTACATTTGGCAGTACTGTGACTGGTACGATCGAAACATTTATAATTAGTATAATCATTTTTATTGTGTATTGTTTAAGGGAAAATTATGTAATCTTAGTTTAATTTAATTCATGACCCTTTCATCTCAATGTCATTTTTAGTAAATATTTGCGTTTCATCGTTTCGCCACGTGGCGTCGGCTGCGCTCAGGTGGCGTAGGAGCCGGCGCACACCTCCCACTGGTTCTCGTCAGCACTTCAACACATCCAGACGTGTAAGTCTCTCGCTCCGCAGAGGCCCTCGGTGCAGACATCATCAGTTGAACTTGTATCCATCAGTATCGACGTCATAAGCTGAATCATTATTTTATCTGTGTCATTATATTACTTGTATAGCACCGAGGGGAGAGCGATGTTAATCTTACCGGAGAATTGTTAAGTGCATTCGAGTTTCACATTGTAAAGACCACGTGGTTTCTCGCAGTTTCCGGGAAATTAAGGCAATTTTGTATTATAGTTGTGTGTGCAGTAACGAGTCTCAGGTAATAAATACCTCAACAAGCATCGTTCGTAAGTGTTTTATTTGTAATTAATTAAGGCATGTGAGGCGGCCTACAGCCTCGCCATTATGTGTGACGGAGTGTTGACCAGAGTCTTCTAGGCCGTCAACCGAAACGATCCCCATCTCATCAACTCACCGCAGAGCTGTGGCGCCGGGCACATAATTATCACACCGTCAAATCTGGTAACACTGCGGGTCAGGTTGGTTTTCCTGACACTGGACGTGGAATCCACCGTAGCCAAGCTTGACCACGTCAGCACCTTGTTACTATCTTCAGTTTTCCCCAAGGACACACAGCAGGTATTGATTCACACCACACAGGCTGTTTGACCATTTCTTGTGCACTTCAAAGGCCGATGCTGTGCAATGAATGTAAGTGCAATGTACCATCTCCGCCACTTGGAATGAAAAAAAAAAGTGTATGAAAGTAGACATGTGAGATTGAGTACGTTATTTCTTGGCCACATCACTGCCATTTTAGGGCGATAGTACCTGCAAACTATTTGGCCACCAGGGCCTCATGTAAGTTTCGCAATGACTTCAAGTGTTACATGTAATTTTTGGTATTCTATTGAGCCATCTCATAAGAGAAGGCTACTGCGATGTCGAATGGGCACAGTATTACCAGTCCAGGTCTACGACGAATTTGTCTTAGGATATGTCACGAGTCTCATGTTAATCCAAATTTCTCAAACTGACTATTGGTGCTCATTGAAACACTATCAGTTTACAAACTATGCAGCTCAGACTTGATAAAATTGTAATTTTATCATTTCGGGACATTTAGACTAACCACTAAATCTGAATTTAATAATGTGACAGGCCCAGGGATGCGCAGTGGTAACTATCATTTTTCACCACTACATTGGGTGAACTCAGAGTTAATGTAAATTTTCTGTGTGTTCTTCACCCATTTACAGTTCTACGTATTTTCTTAAGTGTCAAATGGTTTCCCTCGAGGTTTTCAGTATTATGTACTGTTTTGTTTGAGTTACTTCATACCTAATGCACCAGCACCTCAGGGTTACATGTATTCCAGAAAGTTTTCTTCAAGACTGTAATTTTCATGCAAGGCAATGTTCTAGCTCTCCCTTAATACTAATGTGTTACCTCTTGAGGTTTTTTGGCGTTATGTGTAGTTATTTTTAACTGACTTTGTAAATAGTGCATATGTTCCTGAGGGTTACATTTTTTTTTTCAGAGTGCTTCCATCGGGATATGTAATATTCATACAAAATAATATGTCTGTGCCGATGCAGGACTCGAGTGTTTGCTGTAGCACCAGTCATGTGTTTTCAGACTTAAGTCTTAGTCATTAAACCTTGAAAACAACCTATGTTTGAGGGTCTGCATTTCACATGGCTCGAATACTAAGTGCGAGCTAGCAACCTCAGCAATTTCGTGTGTGTATCACCATTCTGTCAGAGATTCTTCAATAACCACCAGTGGGGTGCGGTAGTCACCACACTAGGAAACCTCTTCTTGGGGTGGTGTGCAGCATTACAATGACGTATTGATCACAGCACTGGCCAAAACATCTCCATACTCTAATTTGGCAGTCATCTGTATCCAGACAGAACTGTGAGTCTTCACTGAACACCACACTGCGCCTATTCGTAAGCTGCCATGCTGCTATTTCCAGTAGAAGGTTACAAATCCTTGCGAAGCTCATGTTGTCAAGGGTTGCCACAATGACAGATCCTGCACTGCTAGCTGCCTGGATATGGTACTGGTAGACACAGGCATATCATCAGTTGTGGCGTGGCCCAAATTGGCGCGCAGCTACTCCCATGGAGTATCCAGAGTCTGTTGTACGACTAAATTATCCTCTGTGGGTGGCCTGCCAGGGTTAACCCGAGCCTTCTCATCATATATGTATTTTCATTCCTATTCTCTCTGCACGCAACACTGACTCACAGTGTAGGCAGAACGATTCAAATGGCAAGAAATGCACCGAAACGTCCAACCTGCTTCTCGGAGGCCAATGATGCTACTCCTCTCAAACTCTTCCTGCTATGCAAAGATTTCTCGAATGGGTTGTCGGGTCATGCTGTATGTTCAATGAACTCTGCTCTGTTGCTCAAACTGCTACAAAGGGTGACAAAGGCCTTATTTGGTGTCGTGGAGCTGTGAATGATGGAGGAACATGCTCCCTAGTGACACTTCAACACGCAAATCACATAGAACACAAATGGAACATATGTTGAGCTGCAATATTAATGTTTGTCAATTTTCTATGTACTAGCACGATTC
>NQII01001610.1:15474-97225 GCA_002778355.1 Clitarchus hookeri
TAGGCTTATTTTCGTCGCGGCGATGTGATCTTCAATGACCCACAACCGCCGAGGTCGGCTTGCGTCCTTTTCGCGTGCGCGCACGCTGAGGAGCCGACGCGTTCACGACCGGTCACCGTCGACGCAGAGCAGACAAGCGCCCGGAGACGTAGCGGCTCCTTAGATACGGGCGTGCCCGTTCTCTGATTGGCCGCGCGAGGCTCCGGGAACGGGCCCTTGTTTCGGATTGGCTACCACGTTGTGGGGAAGGTTCCCTATCGGCCGAGCAGCCGGCTGGCGATTGGGCTACCGCGCGCTGGTTGGCGAACGGCGGGCCAACATTTTGCTGGATAGTGACGCCATTTTGCTGGCGTGTGCGACTGGAGTTAAGACGCTGTTTCACCTCTGTCCTCTTCAGTGCTCTGTATCGTTGCGCTGACACCCCAAATAACCGTTTCTCTCGTTCCCTGTTAGTTGAAAGTTATTTTGGGCTCTGTGCATATTTCCACTTACCATCATCCAATGCTCCACACCACAACGACTACGCCTACTGTGCTCTACAACGTTTATTATTGGCTGGTCATCAGCCAATATAACACCGAGCTGACAGTGCCTTAATAACAGTTTCCTTCTTATCTATAGGCTGTTCACGGTAAAGTGAGCACTTTTGAGGCCCTAGTTACTTTTTCCTTTCAGCTACATTTTATTCTTTAACCACCTTTTTTAAATATATATTGCTATGTAAGTAATGAACTCAGTATGTATATTCCACCGCACTTAGAAGTTAACGTCTAATTCTGAAATAAAATATATTTATTGACTATTATTCCAAAGGAGAAGGCTTTCAAAAGTGCTCACTTTACCATGAATAGCCTATACGAAAACCATAGAAAAGTGAATATTTATTATATAAGTTTGCTTTTTCTTAGACTATATACATAAAAATTCAGAAAGAACAAGAAATCAATTCACTACTGGCTAGTGCTTATGTTACACTTTTAATTAAACGTTAAACTGCTGAACAACATTTCCCTCCGTCGTAGCCAACTTTACTGGGCGAATATCAGTCAGTATGCTCGTTTAGAATATGCAGGTGGAGGTAGTGAAATTTTTCAAAGGTTGAGGTCAGAAACCGTTGAGGTCATTGACCGTGAACAACCTTTATATTCAACAGATGAGATTATCAAAGAGCGGGTCAGTTGTAAGAAATAGTTCAAAAACCCACTTCGCCGTTTTATCGCGTGAGTTTGGTAGTTATATTAACATCTCGCGATCCAATGTTGAAGACATGTGCAGACATGAAAGTTCAAATGTTAAATCACGGCGCCGTGTCGTAATTAGTACTGCCAATTTCGGGTTGCTTAAATAATATCCCGCTTGAGCGTGTGTTAAAGCGTAAAATGTTTCTTGCTAATAAGTTCGTGGATAAATCAAGTTGAAAAATGTTAGCAAAAACTGGTTTCGTGAATAGCAGTTGTTACTCTTGAAATTCACTTTGTCTTAAATAGCGCCTTTGGGCAAAACGCAAAGGATCAGATAAAATTGAGAAAAGATTACCCATTAATACTATATAGTTACCGTTTGGATACCATTAAAATACCGTTTAATACAATTTTTCAAATTTAACTAGCAGCTGCAAGGAGGAAAAAAATTAACTGATAACCAGCTGCAACTTGGAAAGTTTAAAATTAATTACCGTTACCTTATAAACTTTCCGTGTGTAATGACTAACCGAGCTGTCAAAGGATGCGTCTGCTGGCTGAATAAACGTCTGATTTTGAAGTTCGATGTGAGAAGAAATTAAAACATAACGACCTAGCCACTGAGTATACTGAGCATTGAATTGAAACTTTTTAAGATGCTGTAATAAAAGCGAGACGTAGGCTACAATTTTTCATCTGCTCAAGTGTGATATTTTTTTGGACTTCGGTTGACTGCTTGTGACTTTCAGGAGCATTTTAGTTTACAGTTTCAGGTGTTACAGATAATAATGTTTTGATGTGTGCTTGTAAGCCGCCATAACACTTGTTTCGTTACGACCAATTAACTGCCGGCTTTGTGTTCGGTTACAGTTTAGTCTATTCCCGGTATCTTCAACATTTTGAATCAAACATTTTAAAAAAAACCCCAGTACTTTTTAAAACTAGCTACGCTTGGTTTGCAATAGGCGGGGAAATATCCTGAAAGTATAACTTCAGCAAGGCTTCAGAAAAGTTGGAAGTAACCGTGAATGAGCTATGATATGAATCATGTCTTAAACAGTACCACGGTTTACATATCAGTTACCCGCAGAAAACATAATTGGCAATGATCCTCGAAGTGTACAATAACGACCAAAGAATAACTGAAGGGTGTTTTGCATACACAATTACGTACAGTAGATCATAATGAGTTAAAGACGTTACAAGTCCAATTTTTTTTTTTTTTTTTTGTTTTAATTTTTAGCATGGCATTATTTTTCATCGTGATATAAAATAATAGGCTGGAAAAAATATGACACTAAGAAAATTACTTTAAAAAAAAGAATGAAACGAGTTATAACAGAATTATATTTATGTCCTTTTTTTTCGTACAAATCTCAAAATGGTAGAGAAGCTCCAGATGAAAATAACTGCTCATGTTATTAGATTGCCATGCAGAATGTTTTCTCTGGAATTGTGCTATGCATTTCACCTGTACTTCAAATTTAAACTTTTGAGATCAAATTTACGTTAAAAAATAGCCAAAAATGAAACCTTTATCGCAGGCGAAGCAAGCATGGAATTAACAAGAAATTTCAACATGACAATTTCTGTGACAAAAATAAACACTTGCGGGAACCAAACTTTGTGTTAGTAAAACTTTTGAAAATTTGTACAAACATAGAAATTTTTTAGTTATAATTATCATATTTACGGCGCGCTGGTTGTCGAACGGCGCGCCAACATTTTGTTGGATAGTGACGCCATTTTGCTGGCGTGTGCGGCTGGAGTTAAGACGCTGTTTCACCTCTGTCCTCTTCAGTGCTCTGTATCGTTGCGCTGATACCCCAAAGAACCGTTTCTCTCGTTCCCTGTGGAGGTTGCCAGATAGTTGAAAGTTCTTTTGGTCTCTGTGCATATTTCCACTTACCACCGTCCAATGCTCCACACCACAACGAACACGCTTACTGTGCTCTACAACGTTTATTATTGGCTGGTCATCAGCCAATATAACACCGAGCTGACAGTGCCTTAATAACAGTTTCCTTCCTATCTATAGGCTGTTCATGGTAAAGTAAGCACTTAGGCCCTAGTTACTTTTTCCTTTCAGCTACATTTAATTCTTTAGCCGCCTTTTTTAAATATATATTGCTATGTAAGTAATGAACTCAGTATGTATATTCCACCGCACTCGGAAGTTAACGTCTAATTCGTTAAATTATCGTTATTTTTAACATTATTTGGTATTACTATTAACTATCATCGATACCAGGTTACGAAATTATAAAATATCTTCAGAACACAGTAAGAAAAAAAAAATATTGGCACTTGGAACGCTCTTCAACTGAGGAAATCTGCTCTGCAAAAGGCACTAGGAAACCATGGGATAATCCTCGTGCCCTGAGAACACAGGGCGCATTGCTATTTCCATCACAATAAAGTAGCACATGGCTGCGATGCTGAGCCAGTTGCGGCGGGAGAAGTCTGCTCTACGTCAGCTTGTTGTATACCCATACTCAGTCCAGTTAGAGTAGTTGCGTTTCCCCATCATATAAACAAATATTTTCAGTTCTAAGAGAGTCTGGATTGTAAATCTTTACAACCCTTTCAGGCTCACGTTCATCTTCCGTTTAAGGAATTTTATGATGAATGCTGTACTTGGACTGGCACAACACTCGCTTCGTTGCCATAACCAATGAGATGCAGGCCTTGTTTTCGACTAAGGTGATACGAACCAATAATAACGTAGACCATAAAAATGGTTTCGGAATCGGTTCCGCTCAGCGAAGGTTATTAACCATTGAATCTCGCGGTGTAGCGTACTAGCCACAACTAACCTTCATACCAACTATGTACACAATTTTGTACACTGGCAGTGAATTGGTTAAAATATATATAAGTACATTTTAATGGAACCGCAGTGCCGTCGCACGAAAAGTCACCACAGAAATATTATTTCCCGTGAGAGTAACCATGATTCTAACATCCTTCACTAAGGGTGGTGGTGGATTTCTGCTGCTCTCAAGAACAGCATTTATGTATTTATATCTGCCCCTAACCGCTACCCCCCCCCCTTTTTTTCTCTCACTAAGGGGCCGCGGTGGTGTAGTGGTAAGACGACTCGCCTCCCACCTAGACGAACCGGGCTCGATCCCCGGCGGGGTCGCTCCCGGATTTTCGCACTTGGGAATCGTGCCGCACGATGTCGCTGTTCGGAGGGCTTTCTCGGGGATCTCACGTTTCCCCCGCCGCTCTTGCGTTCCAGCGCCGCCCCATACTCACTTCACTTCATCCTCGTCGGCTCTCAAGACCTCGATGTTAAGAGCTTCCCAAATCTCTCCACTCCACTCTCCCCGCCTCCGCCCCTTTGTGATTTTATTTTCTCGCTTCTCGCACTTCTCTTTGTAGAACCAGAACCTGTGCGTTAGTCCGTGATTTTTTTTCTTCGCCGCTACCATTCGAGAATGTGAAGGCCGAATTATTACGTTATTATGCACTGTTTGGTGGTCTTGTGTGGCTTATGTATTATATTCCCGGTTCATTCTCACTTTTTTAATCAAACCTTGGGAAAATGACCACACATATAACGTGTTTGGTGGTTTCCTAAATATGCCATGTATCACAAGCGTTTATTCTTTTGTTAATATAAAAGTACCTTAACTTGGTTAAATTGAACTTTTATTTATATTTTATATTAAACTACTATATATTTCATTTATAATTTATACGAATGAAAACAGTGAGAAAAAAACGTGGGTTGGTAATGATAGTAATGCAGTGCGTTGTCCCTTTGGTGTAATTTTCTAGACTCGGTTAAATTTTGTTTGCATGAGGCGGATGAAAATTCTGGAAGTAGATCTGAAGCAGGGCTTCAGAATAGTTGGAAGTAACCATGAATGGACTACACAGTACAGTGACTTCGAGCGCTAAGTTCCGAGAGAGCTCTTTGAGTCGACGCTTGTCAACTGGGACTCCAAGCAAGAAGCGTACAGAAAGCCTTTTACGATACGCGAACAGAGCGTGTTGAGTCAAAATGTAGGCTAGGTTTGCTGCAGTAAATGAACATATTTTACGACTCCACGTTATCATTTATAGCATTTTAATATTGAGGACACTTGTAACGGATTTACGCTACCTTGCGACAATCCGGCATGGGTGCTTACGTTGCTGAAGTCGTTCTCTCGTTGACGGCAGCTGGAGGAAGCGTTCGACTCAGTGACACGGGTGCCTGGTGGCTTCGGCGACGGCCAGAGTTACGCTGGGCGCGCGGCGTTTTCTTCCACCTAGCGGCGTTCTGGGCGACTGAGGACGTCGCCTTTTAACGTTGACGCCACGCCACCTTCGAATTTGAAGAATGGCGATCTACTTCCGTTTCGAGGACCTTTTCCACAGATTTGGGGAGGATGACGGTTATGGAATTTGTACTATATCAGCTCTGGCAAACGAAGCGACGGCAGAAACTCGGAAGGTGGTAGGGGGAGGTCACTCTAAGGGGTTGGTCTCACTCCGAGAGATGTAAAATATATTGGAAATTTACTGGGGAATTTGTGTCAGTTAAGTACTTTCTATATATTTATATTATATTAAAGCCACATTTTTATGCAATCCTGTAAATTTTACTGTCAGTTTTCGTAAATTTTTTAAGTAACTGGGGAATTGTAAATTTTAAATTTTGTATACCCCGTAATACTCTGTACTATGATTGGAAGTTATTATTTTGTATCATATTTACATTTCATATTCTTTACATTTTGGGGCGGAGGAGTAAAAAAAAAAGGAGATGAGAGGTGTACGGAAATTAAAACTCTAAACGGAAATGATTTTTTTTTCCTCTCCACTTTCTGCAGTCACACTAAACGTAATATGCGTTGATATTGGTTATTGGAGCCGTGGTGGCTGAGCGGTTAGCCTTCTTGCCTCCCACCAATGCGACCCGGGTTCAATCCCCGGCTGGGTCACTCCCGGATTTTCACATCTGGGATTCGTGATGGACGATGCCGATGGTCCTTGGGTATTCTCGGGGATCTCCCATTTCCCCCAGCCATATCATTCCGGCACTGCTCCGTACTCACCTCAAGACCTCGCTGTTAAGAGCCGTCCAAATTTCTTCACGCACCCACTCACGCTCTTGATTATTAATTATTTGCCACCAAATTATTTTTGCAACATGAGTGTCATGGTTGTGGAGTTGAGGGCAAGTTTTATACATCTGACAGAGTGGTCTGGTGGTCATTTAGACACTCAGTTGCATACTATATATCTTCACATAGTGCATCAAGTGGGCGAAACTACATGTTGCAGAGTGGATTTTGCATTGATTGCGGCCACTTTTGCCATTCGTGGTAGTTCATATTAGACGCTATTTTAATTTTTTCTGAGTTATAAACGAGTAGTCCCAAGTTTATATCAGCATACTCCCGCTATCGGTGCAATTAATTTAATTGCGACGGTATCTGCGGGTATTGTATTTTCGCTGGGGCCCTTACTGGTGCGAACATAGTATTAGAGTTTTATCAGGGTGCTCCCACGTTTNTATATAATACATCCATATTTTCTCTCTGAATTAAACGGGAAAAAATCTTCATATGGACAACCGCTCCTCCATTCTGAGTGATGAATTGACTGATTCTCAGCCAACAAATTCCTTAAACCTCGATATCTTCCACTGAAAAACTGTTGGGTTGAATTGCATTTCCGACAGCTAACTCGAGAAAATAAAAACATTTTCACACGTAGGTTACTCTTCGTCAGTGAACTGCGTTGGTTCAACATTTGTATTAAGCGATTTTTTTTAAGCACCCATCCACACCAGTACGTTTATATTTTAGGGGGCACAGTGTGTTTTGAGTTGAGAGACAGCTTAGCAGCTGAAAAGGATGAGGATGTTTAGGTTGGCGAAGAAGGGCAAGTGTCGCGAGAAATTCTGCCAGAAATCACCAAGTCTATCACGGGTGATAATGTTTGCAATGGCATCAATCACGTTCCCCACATGCGCGAAAATACAGGTGCGACCCCTGCCGGGAATCGAACCTAGCTCGCCTTAATGGGAGGCGTGCGCTCTGGTAGCTGTGCAACTGCTGTCGGGAGGATGGTGTGAAGTATTGAGCGTGTCCGGTCCTGTGTCGGTGCCAAATAATCATTATAGAAAGCGTGCCTGATCTCCACCGCCACATTTCGTGGTTCTCTGGGATGGTCATTATCTCAGTGTTCCCAGAACAGTTTGTTAATATTTATGCATCGGGAATAGGGCTTGCGTTTATTGCTGCCGTCATTTTAATGGAATAAAGAATTACTTTATGTCTGGTGAAGGAGTGAGGTGCGATGTTGAGAACTTTTACTTGTGTAAACATGGGCTCGTTTTCACCCTAGGGCGTAAGGCATTATAAACAAACATGATGATGTGCCTGAACGTAATCGCCATAGTTCAAAACCGTTTTGATCCATGTTTACAATCATATATTCATGATCTGATCGTGATCTCTGTTATACCAGTCAGTAAGGTTTTCATATTAAATTTTTTTTCTTAAATACTCGAAGTGATGTTTTTCCGTCGGACTTGGTATCGACGGCAGTAGCATTTCTACAATTATTTCCCTATTCGATACATATCAAGGTACATGGGAGGCTATTTTCGCATGACAAGCTCCCCCGTCAATATACCTGCTAAACACAATCGAAGCGACGCTGCTGGCTGTGTGTTGTGAAAATATTCCTTAAATAAAACAGGTTATAGTGAGTCATACCTGAGTGATTTTTCCTAAGTTGCTTCAGCGTATATGTGATTTCGTTCCGGCTCAAAGAGTTGCGAAATAATGAAGGGCCGTGTTTGCGATAATGAAGACAGTGTTGACGGTAGAAAGAGTGGCAATATTTCGACATCCTCACACATTTCTTACCGACTTTGGTGAAAAAAAGTGTCGTGAATAATGCAGAAGGCGACAAGAATACCGACTACATATCTCCTGTACGAAAATGTGTGTACGAAAGAAAGGATGCTGTACGCGTACTCGTGATGGGAAACGAGAGCTCTAGCCACTGTAGTCCCCTTCTTATGTGACACCGTGGTAGAGGTCATAGTTGCAAAATGGTCTTCGGGTGCCATTTTTGACGGGGAGCCTGAACTGATGTGTCCAAATCATCATAATTTCGCATGTTGCAGTAGGCCTTCTGACCTGAGTAATCTTTCCTTCAGCTCGATACTTTTTTTAATTTTGCATAAACATGAGAATTTTTAATATTTTTTGGGAATCTATCGCTTAAGTACTTACATTATACGAGATTTTGTATCTTCATGGCATCACGAGGGGCTGATAGAGTGAAAGTATGCTAGCAAGCATCATAACTCTTTCTGGGCATGATGGAGTTGCACAAAGCTTGTAGCAAAAATGAACACCGATAATGGGTGATCTAGCTCTCGTTTCTGAAATTTCGAAAATTTATCGTTCGTAAGTCTATACTCTATGAGATACACTGGCATGCCTGGGCCGAAACATTGCCAACATGCATATGTATCTTTATAGGTTCATAAATAACTGGGTACTATTTTATAATATGTATTTAGCTCTGATATTATAACGCGTACTCTGTAATTTAAAAAATAATATATTAGGGTACTGGACTTTTTTTTTTAATTGTCAGGTTTTTGGTGTGTGAACATAGACGTTTCCTCTGAAGGTTCAAGATTAATACAAGTTCTTAAAATACTAGGATTTATATCCCCTGAGAATATCGCTTCTATTCGGAAATATAAATATGTAGCACTGTTCGGGGCACGAAGGATATTATCTTAAGTTCGTTACCAGGCCATCCCCCCCCCCTAATTCCTGTAATGGGTAGCTTGTTTTCTCTTACCTTAAATTGTTTTCAAGTGCACACGCGCGCGCGTGTATATATATATNTATATATATATATATATATATGTGAAAAAATGTCTTAGGTTTTCTCGTCGCAACAAGTGTAAAATATTTTATTCATGAAAGGAGGTTTACACTCGTATTTGCATATGTGAGCGGTTCAAATATTCTGTTAGATTTTTTCCTTCCAAACGGTTTAACATTAATTGACTACTGCGTACGTGGGTGTGGAAATATTTTTGAGTACATGCTTCGGTCCCATGTCCCGATGTGCCAAAGTCCCCATAATCCCTCTACTAATGAGTTATATTTTAATTCTCTTCCAGGTTCTCATAATAATTTTGTGAACATACACATTTAGCAACGGTGGGAGCACAGTTTCTAAATTACAAATTTACACCCAGTTACCTTTAATGTTAGTTAGTTGTATGTACATCCGTTCTGTTACAATTTAAATTTTAGAGTAGCATTAAATGCAAACAGTCTACAAATTAAGACCTTAAAATTGCTATTCAGAGCCACAGAGACCAAAACACATTTATTCTCAATACTATTCAATGATGCCAATTGAAGGAAAAGGCTGACGGCATCGCGAACAACCTGCGGGGCGTCTGCCGCGTCCGCGTTCAAGATTGCACAGCAAAGCGCATCACTCAAGTCCAAGGCCTGACTGCTAACTTGCTGTTATCAACGCCGTAGGGCACCACACATAACACCTCGTCTGCAAGAGCGAAGACGAAGGCAGGTTCCTAACCGAGTCTTCCTTTGTAACTCTTTCAACTCCTGCCCACAAGCTGTCCTGCCGTATCGAAGAGGTTTCGACCCAGTCTGTTTCCCCACTGCCAGCAGCTCCGAAGACCAACGAAGATGCCCAGAGAAAAAAAAATACAAAATTAAAATCTTCAAAATCCTTCTCAAGATGAGGGCATCTCGTGTCGTTAAGATGAAGAGAGGTGTTACGATAGCGTGAACAAGTAATCAGGACAGCCAGTTGCCGCAATCGGGACTCGCATTGCCCAAACCCCGGGTAAGCAGGGATACCCTCTACCAGCCAGGGGGTCAGGCCATGTTGCGTTATGCCACGCCGATATAAGGGAAATGCAGAGCGGCAGAAATGGTCTTTCTCCGTGTAACGCCGGCAGAGATGTAAGTCACAAGAAGCCTGCTGTACCGACCGCCGTAACTCGTCATACTTCATCAGTCCTCTCTGTATGGCTGTCAGTAAGGCAGTGAATGTAGTTAGATTAACAATGCTCCCCTGACCTTATGGTATTGTACGTACTCTCCATAGGTTATCCTATAACTTCTTATATTTATTTGCCCTACATGCTATAGCATCATGAGATTCCCTCAACCTTAACAAGTACGGTTTGACCACAATATAATTAAAATATAACAATTCTATATGCTCATTCGACTTCTGCTACCGGCTAACAGTTTGTGAAGCTCCGGCCCAAGGACAGCCGAGCCAATAACACACGATGAACGGTAAACTGACCAATCTCCTGCAAAGTGGTCTAGCAGGCAAACAAGTTCGTATAAAGCGAAATAGTCAATGATCTCGCTGATTGCTCTCAAATGTGGCTATAGCAAAGAAATTTAGCTTGTCACAAATTAAAAGCACGAAATTTGCAGGTCTTCAGTAATATGTAATATAATAGCTACGGAAGTCTAGTTTTTTTTTTTGTTTGCTTTTTACACACATGAGCACGAAGGTGCACGTTATTAACGCTTTTCACTTTCCTAAAAGTTACTTGTTTTTCGCCTGGATGACGCATCAATAATGTGAGACTTCCATTACAACGTTAATATTACATATAGCGGAAAAATTAAAAAAAAAAAAAAAAGAGGAGAAGCTTATCCTCAGCAGGATTTTCAAAACTGTTCACTTAGGGCCTTTTTCCGCTATTTTAACACGTTTTGAATCAAAGTTTTTAGAAATCACCCCATGCACAACGTATTTGGTTGTTTCCTAAATATGTCACGTATTACAGTCGTTCTATACTTATTTTAACTTGACAGTGTCTTATTTTTGGATAAATTAAAGTTTTACTAAAATTTTGCATATATGATAAATAATTTCGTTTATAATTTATTTTCATAAAACAGAGAAAAAAAACGATGTGTTTGTAATGCCCGGTATAGGCGGTTCGCCGTAAAGTGAGCACTTCTGGGTCCCTACTTTTTTTCCGATCAGCTATTTGTTTATCCTTCCGCCAACTTTTAAAGTAAATAGTGCCATGTAAGTAATAAACACAGTGTATATATTTCACCACACTCGAAAATTAAAGTCCAAGGCTACAAAAAAAAATATTTATTGACTATTATTCCAAATGCGATGACTTCGAAAAGTGCTCACTTTACCGTAAATAGCCTATAGCAAAAGGTAATTATGCAAAATATTATACTGAGTGCACACAAATGTGATGAGTGGTCCCTTTCGTGTGATTTTCTAGACATTTGTATAAGCTTCGCTTGCATGATGCGAAGGAATAACTTGAAATTAGATATTCAGCAGAGCTTCAGAAAAGTTTAAATTAACCGCGAATGAATTATAACCATGAACAGCTTATAGGCGAATGCTACGGGCACGAGAAAATACAAATTTCACGATAAATTTAGAAGGCACAGTTTTGTTTCAGGAATTTGTCCTTTTTTTTAAGGCTCGGCTTCATCCCTTTTTGCAGAAAGTTTTCGTTTCACGTCATAATTTCTGACAGTGTGCGAGTATAGAAAAGTTATATTTTACGAGTAGTTTAACATTTTTTGTGCGTAATTTTAATTGTGTTATCTGCTTGTTTTAAAAAGTCGAGAGCTTATCAACAAAAAATATATATATGCTCTTGCGTTTTAAAATTACGCACACAAATATTAAACTACTCGCTAAATGTAAATTTTATATAATCGAAAGCCCACATTGTCAGTAATTACTATGAATCCGAAATTATGACGCGTTAACGAAGAATCACTGGAAAAAAAAAAAAGGGGGTGGGCGAAGCCGAGCTTTAACGCCGTGTTTTTAATAGGCTCGTTTGAAACTGGGTTATCAGGCAATCGTTCCGAAGAGTTTGACCGCGCGCACGACATTCGTCGGCCGCACGCCACCGTCACGCGACAGGGTCTGCAAGTGTCGAATTGCACACGCTAGAGTACGGCGCAGCTGTTGTTGCGTCGATTCCAGACCTTCCGTTTCTTTGGCGGCAGCTCGCGTCGTTGTAACGGAATGAGTCCCGACTACCCGGCTGGTCCAGATTGCTCGCTCTCCTCATCTCGTTGCGTTTCGTGTTCAACAAGTTTGGAATAAACACACAGAATGCACAAACGTACGGAGAACGCACGAAAGAAAGCATAGCAATTAGACGTTACAAACGGTACCGATTCAAAACATGGAATTCAAAGTGTTTCTAACAAAAAAAAACATTTTTTCCCCCAATATCACAGACAAATATACACGAAAGAACAACAAAATTACCTTTATGGTGTGTCTGACTAGGAGGGTTTCTTTCTTCCCCCTGCAGCTTAATATCGTGTATGGCCTCCACGCGCATTGTGCAGGTCCCTAATACGCCGTGGTAGGCTTGTAATCACTGTGTTGATGTAATCTCACCGGACGAAGGTCCCATTCCATCTGGGCAGCTCTTATGAGATCTGGAAGTGTTTCTGAAGGCTGTAGGCATTTATAAACTGCTGTTTTGAGCTTGTCCCAGGCATGTTCAATGCATTAGTGCGCTCTCTGCTGATCACTCAAGAACTACTTAGCTCCTACCAACCAAACTTCCATATCTCACAATATTACAAAATTTTCTGTGATGTGTTTATACTATTTAATGCATGTTCTCTCATGTGTACAAATAAAACTCCGCCATTTGCTTTCACACCCTCCATTACCGCATTATAAAATATTCCGACCCCGTTTTAAAAAACATCAGGGGGAAAAAATATGTAATAAAGTGTTCTAGCTAGATTCACTAAAAAATTTTAGGTGAGAATCTTTTCAAACTAAAAAAGTATATCGCATTTCCTTCAATACTTTAAAAATGTCATTCATACCTTTCTCCATACTAATCTCGAGAAAATCGTAAAAATTAAATTTGCCAATTCATAACACTCAACAGAGAAAATACGTTTACTGCGATGTCTTCATTTCATATAACCGACTCCGACCATTCTTGTTCGATCCTCGGTGGGTACCATTCCGGAGTTTTCGCACGCGGGAAATGACACGGACGTCACCTGTCGTCTGTTGGTTTTATCGCGATGCTCCCGTCTCCCCCACCACTGCCCATCACTGCTGTTCCAGTTTATATTCTTTTTTTTTTTTTACATTGTGATTTCACGGATGACGAACTCCTCACTGTTAAGCCCTGTCTACAATTGCGCTATCCCAAGCTGTGTATTAGGACGAGGATACGCTGATTGGTGCACGTGACCCTCTGACGTCATGACGCTGTCCCAAGCTCCCGTGTCCCAAGTCAACCTGAATCCCAATTTAAAGCACTCAGAAAACTGAACTTTTGTCCCAAGTTGTGTTCTAAGTTGATAGAAAAAGAAGAGGACTGCCAATAGTTTCGCGCGCATTCGTGGAATGTTTACATTGTAAATGTAAACAATGGACGTTCAAGGTGGGTTTTCTCAGAATAAACGTGATGAAATGCTAATAAATAAATAACAAATAAACAGTGCTGTCTTCGTTCGGTCTGAACTATTTTATATTAAGGCTAGAACATTTAAAACGTAAAGTTAAAAAAAGAAAATTTGTACATCAGTTGTTAAACTTATTTAAAATAAAACAGTTAGGGTCAATATTATAAATAAATATTCAAATCACCCATCTCGTAAACATTACATTATCAATAATTCAGCAATATTTAAAAATCACTACGTAACAACAAATAGTGTGCCGAATTTACTGCGACCTAGTGTCAGCTTCTGGAAGTTCACATCGGACAACGCATTCGTACATCATATTCGGACTGCGTCAATGTGACGTCACTTGACGTAGAGTTTGGGACACGTCCACGCCCACAAGAACGGCCGATTACAGACTGGCCTTTGCTCCCTAGAAGATTGATAAGTGAGTAGATGTTGCACCATACCTTGTTTTCCAAAAAGTGAACCACGACCCGGTGCTTATTTTAGTACCTAACCCGAGAACGTAACCTCTGCCAAAATAGAAAATCCTAAAAAAAAAAAAAAAAATGATTCGATTATTATCAGGCAAAGAAAAACCTCTTCACGCATAACGGTGTCAAATGACAACACGTTCTTTCCTTCCATAAAAATATACTCTAGCATCACAAAGAACTACGAATGTATGGTGGTGTCGTCTGACACCAGCAGATAGTTTATCGCCCGCGCAAGAGATCGCAGCACTGCCCTGAACCTCCCCATCGTGGTTGCGGTGAAGTGTGTTGTCATGGCAACGCATTGTTATTTGTCAGTGATAGCACATTTTTTCCTGATGTAAGGGTGCATTTTACAGGTAAGAAAAATTTTATTTGTTAAGACTACAAGTGAAAATACACATGCTGTAATTTTTAACCACAAAAATAGTGATTGTGGAATAAAAATAATGTGTAACATTTTCATGATGGCGCATGCCACGCCACCATCATGCAGCAAGGAAAGTTATATATATAAAATATATTGCTTTTTTTCCAAAACTAGTCGAAATAATTTTTTATGCATTTGAGAAATAGTAAGTCCTCGATTAACTTCGACGACGAGGTCAGTAGAGATGGAATCACACGTAGAGGTGACTGACAAATACAAAGGCTGCACACTAAATACATTTTGATCATTTTTTCACAGTTATTGTTGCAAGTCTTTTTTGCAAGTGTTGGCAGTTAACAGCACACATCAACATCATCCTCGGTTTTATTTTTGTATTTGTTCTTGCGAGTGGTGCCAGCAGTAGATTTATGCTAATCATACCCACGTGTAATGACAGAAAAACACTTACTTGTAGCACCGTATCAGGTATATTTTCAGCGACAGAAAGTCAACTTTTCTTTGTAGCATGGCCAGCCTTGTAGCGTGGTCGCCCCATTGCAAAATTTAAAAATATGCAAAGAAGAGAACCCGTTACATATGTAGCAAGTACCAGGTGGCTGTACGTCCAGATTGCATGCAGTGTTTCCATACACAATAATGTGGATAACTCTCAAAACAGTTCTTGAAAGTATACAAATAACCTTAATTCCTTTGCATGAAATCAAACCTATTTTTAATACTGTAAAAATAAATGTTTACTTCCTTTTGTCTGAGAGTTATGTTAGTTTATTCACCTTATCGTCTGTTAGCTATGTTAAATAATACTATTTGTTTGTTTCCCAAAAAAGTGGTTCGATTTTATAGTACTGTAATATGTTTAGGTCCGTTATGGCATCGAGACACCTGACAGATGACGAGGCGATGAAATTTTTCTTTTCTCTCGGAGATGCAGATATTCCATCTGGGTCCGAAGCCAGTTTCCGCAGTGACGAAGATGGCGATGATTGTGATAATTCCAGTGGATCACTTAAATCCATCATTGAAAATTGTCTGTCTGAGAACATTATGTTAGGTTGAGGATTTACATTATAAGAGGATGTTGGAATTTATTTTGAGACTGAAACAGTATCAATTATTTTATGTAGAAATGAAACTAGGATGGAAAACAAGACAGAAATAAGACAAGTTTATTCAGGTACTTATGCTTCCGATGTCGTATCTACAGAAATGCCGAATTTGTATCCGGACACGAATGTAGTAACATCGACAGCTTCACCAACTGTAGCCGCTGGCCAGGTTAGAGTAAAAACGGTATGGCATGCTGGAAGAGATAATGCTTACAGTGGTAATGTCTCCCCTCCAGCATTTACTGGAAGTCACCGTCTAATTGTTCAAGGCGATGATTTTACTTTATGAACAGTAACATATCTTAAATTCTTCTAAACAAAAATTTCTCTACTAAAATTAACTATAATCACGTTCAAATATAATGCAATTGCATGCCTTCCAGTGAGGGAAGATAAATTCCAAAGTAACAAAAAAGGAAATACAAACCTTCCTGGGCATGAATTTGTTATGACCTACATTAATTATCCAAGCATCAGAATGTATTGGAGTTTCATTCAGGGAATGAGGTTGAATTTGATCTGTAATGAAACTTCTCCCAATGGCTTTGAGGAAATAAATCATTTCTTTCACTTTGCTAACAATGAGTCTAAACATCATGACGAGGCTTCGGATCGTTTCTGGAAGTTGAAGCCATTCATTGTCACCTTACACAGTACACTTCACAATGGCCAGAGCCCTGAAGAACATCTTTCAATTGACGAGATGATGATTCCTTTCAAGGGACGGAGTGTAATGAAGCAGTACAAATGAGGAAAGCCAACACGATGGGGATTCAAGGTCTGGGTTAGGGCAAACTCTTCCGGATGCATACAGTGTTTCGAGTTTTACAGTGGCAAAGATAAACATCTTCACAGTTCTTTAGGCTCAGTTGGTGATGATGTGTTGAGACTGAGTCATGGTATCAAAGGGCAAAATCACAAATTGTTTGTGGATAATTTATTCTCAAGTCTACCATTGTTTCTCCAACTAAGGAGTGATAGTATTTTTGTACTGGGAACCCACAGAATGAACAGGGCTCCAGGGTCTCTGAAAAAAATAGTTCCAGGAAAACTTCTGCAAAGAGGATGTTCTACAGTTGCGACTCCTGGTAATAACATTACGGTAGTTCGATGGATCGACAGCAAAGAGGTTCACACAATTTCACAATTTCGCTGGAGCTAAACCCGAAAGTGAGGTCCAAAGATGGGACCGCAAAGCCATGGACATTGATGTTATACCACGGCCATTCTGTGTAGGATAATACAATAAGTATACGGGAGGGTTAGACTTATAGCTGACAGAATGATGACTCACGACCCACACGGATTGAAATCCGATAAATGGCATTTGCGTGTGTTTTCCATCTACTAAACATGGTATTGGTGAATTCCTGGATATAATACAGAGAAGCTTGAAATAACAAGATGCCTTTTCTGACCTTCACAGCATCTGTAGCACACACGCTTATTTCACTTGGTACAAACGAAGTAAGAAAAAGAAGTCGGCCATCCAGTTTGGAAGGGACTGAATTGCCAAGAAATAAAATCATGCTCGTCGCAGTAATTCCCCCAGGTACGATATGACCGCTATGAACAGTGACGAAAGAAAGCTGAAGGGCATGAGTATCCGTTACATCTGTAGCAAGTGCCAGGTGGCTGTATGTCCAGATTGCATGCAGAGTTTCCATACATAATAATGTGGATAACTCTCAAAACCGTTCTTGAAAGTGTACAAATAACCTGATTTCCTTTGCATGAAATCAAATTTATTTTTAATACTGTACAAATAAATGCTTTCTTTCTTGTGTCTGAATGTGGTGTTAGTTTATTCATCTTATCGTCTGTTAGCTATGTTTTTATGGGGAAATTGTGATTTTACTTTATGAACGGTAACTTATATTATATATGTAAAACCAATGCATTAAAACGTGTTTATAGTTAATTTTATTACAAAAATTTTTGTTTATGAGAATTTAAATATTTTCCATTTAGGCACGATAATTCCAGTGGATCACTGAAATCCATCATTGAAAATTGTTTGTCTGTGAACATTATTTTAGGCTCAGGATTATCAATATAAGAGGTTTTTGGCATTTATTTTGAGACTGAAATCTTAACACTGTATCAATTATTGTAATGTAGAGTCACGTAGGAACATTATATGTAACCAAATATCAGATTGCATTCTGACAATGCCATTGGTTGTAAAGGTATCATAAATTGTGCTAATAAAAAGGATTCAAAACCATTAAAATAAATTACATTCACTTATGTTTAGATTGTTACGAAAATTCACAAAACAATGTATGATGGCCTGTGGTCATCACTATGGTAAAAGTTGAGGTTTCACGTCCTTCCAAAAATATGTATTTATATAAGTATTAATTTTATATGATTATACAAGTTACCCATTACTGTATCTGGTAAAATTATATACATCATTATTTTAACTCAACGTTTCGAAAGAAAATTGTTGCCGATTTTTTTTTTTTTTGTAAACTATTTTATAATCCGTGCATGAAGAGGTTTCAACACGCGCTCTGTTGTTGCGAGTTACGACAAGACAAGGAAAAATCGACAATTTCGACCAGCGCGTTAGTGTTTCGGATTCGAATATGCAGTCTGGTTCACGTTGTTGTCCTGTTATTTTGTCATTCTGGACACCGCCAGACCTCACTCCATTACCCCCTCTCTGACAATATTTAGAAGAGCTTCCGTCAAGTTTTTACGCGATTTATGTCCAAAAAATTGCAAACTGTACCTGATTAAACAATCGATACTGAGAGTGAAAGATTGCATTAACATTTCATCAAAAGCGCCATTTGTGCAATGAAAGGTATAAAATGTATTAGCGAATCTGTGCGTGAGACCGTTCGTGAACCAACTACCCCGGGCGTGGAAATTCGATTGGATTTGATAACCGAGGCTCTTCCATCTTACTGTTGACTCGCATACCGCTTGTATATATATATATACATATATAATATGTAGAACTAGTCAGAATGGAGTGTAAAATTATGAAGGAGATTGCTTAAAATAAATTAAGTTTAAAAAGTTTTTTTCGGTATGTTTCATTAAAGTAAAAATTGCGGCATTTATGCGCCCCTGAAAATCTTTAAAAAATATAATAAACTATTTGAGATTAAGTGACCCATGGTTAAAAAGTGTTTTAAAAAGGAGCTCTTAAACATACGGTATAGGCTATCCACCGTAAAGTGAGCACTTTTTCAAGCTCTCTCATTTGGAATAACATCCATTAATATTTTACGTAGCCTTAGACGTCAACTTTCGAGTTCGGTGAAATATATACACTGTGTTTATTATTTACATGGCAGTATTTATTTTAAAATGTGCTGGAAGGATAAAAAATAGCTGATAGGAAAAAGTAACTAGGGCTTGAAAAGTGCATGCTTTAACGAGAAGAGCCTATAATCTTTTTTGGTAATATCATCCCCCTTTCAATGCCAAAATGGGAGTAACGCCTACTTTTGGTCTTGGTTTCGTAACACACTGATTTAATTCATGATTCGTTAGAGGATGTTTATCAGCAAATTAAGATTAACAAAAAACTTTGTCTTGTCGGAATTTGCTCAGGTTAGCCGTTTTCGAAGCTGCAGCATGTTTATAATTAAAGGTGTGCGTACTAATACTTTATAGATATGCAGCCACAATTTTTACTTTATCGAGAAAAAAAAAGAGACATTCTCGACCATGTGTCTAGTAGGAATCACCTACCTAAATTAACACACTCCATCCTGAATATAGATGTATTGTCGCGCCCAAAGTGAAGTGGCAGGATTATAACATGGTTTCCTATTGCCTTCTGCAGAATGTAGGTGGATGAGACATACCGATCGTTTGAATAATTTCAATGTTCGTTACCGGGAATCCAACCCATGTCCCGTAGGTTATATACAACTGCAGTTCCCACTACATCAACGAGGCGGCCAAATAAAGTTTGTACAAATTTTTATCACATAACGAATTTTCCAGCAGTTTGCAACGCCTAGATAACTTCACAAACCTTATAATAAATCCATAAAACTGTAAAATATATTTCAGCTTTATCTAAGTGTCCCAGTTAAATTTCAACTGCGTCTGAATTTGTTTAACGGTGAAAGAACTGTCCGTTACTTACGAAGTTTACTGCTATCTCCAACTCCCATTCATTGTCGCGCATTATTCCAGCATTCTTGACGACTACGTCTAGCTTCTTGAATGTTTCCACATAATTCTTGATAGCAGTTGCAGAAAATAAGAGATGCCGGGATTAATTACAGTTGAACCGTTTCCAAAACGAAATTTGCAATCGTAAACATACTTTGAATTACATGTGCGTGGTTTTGACCAAATAAATATCAAAAATATTATTACTGAGCTTCGAAATTTATATGCGTGTGTTTTACCAAATAAATATCAAGAATATTTTGACTGGGCTACTTATGTCAAAAACGTTTTATAGTTTTCCAGAACATCGAAACAAAGCACATAAATTAAAAGCGTGTGCACTCTTAAGTGTTCACGATGTGTTAAAAAGTTTTAGTGTTTTGAAAAACCACGCAAGGAGAAATTTTTTATCTGTTTTGTGAAAAACAAGCAGGTCAATCTCCCCGCATTACCATTCCGTGCGCCAACATGCTGACCAGTAGCTTTGAGTTAGCCGTTATAGTTAGGTTTGTCCACGCAGATAACCTTAATTAGATCATACGTAATCGAGGGGCTTCGTCGAACGAGATTTTATTATTAAAAAATAAGCTGTAGAACCTCGGGAAAAACATTTGAGTTGCATGAGTTTTCGTAACAAGTAAAATTCGTAATTTCACTGCAATTTTAATACGAGAAAACTTAAAACCGAGGGACAGTGAGAGGCTTTGATATTGAACGGTCCCTTGAAGCCGTTTAAACAGTTTGTTGTTATGTTGTCAAATGTTAAATATAAGGTGTAACTATTGAAGGATACTTAAAGGCTAACAAACCATGAGAATAGCTCAATAAATCGCAAACCAAACTTAGAATACAGGCCACACGCATGTAAAATACGTAATAACGCAGTAAACACAAACTGTAAGGTGGTCTGCGGTGGTGTAGTGGTCAGACTACTCGTCTAGGCGAACCGGGTTTGATTCCCTGCGGGGTCGCTACCGGATTTCTGCACGTGGGATTCGTGCCGGACGATGCCGCTGGTCGGCGGATTTTCTCGGCGATCTCCCGTTTCCCCCGGCCCTTGCATTCCAGCGCTGCTCCATACTCATCTCACTTCATCCTTATCGGGCTCCAAAGACCTCGATGTTTAGGGCCACCCAAATCTCTCCACTCCATTCCCCACCAATCCATAAACGGCAGACCCTATCTCTGACTAGTCGCAGCCATAACATCTTCCAGCCGGTCTTGTCTTTAAAACAGTAACATCTGGGATCTTTCTGATTTTGACTAGCCCTCTGATTAGTATCTATACATATTATAAAACTCAACGTCTCTCTGTCTGTCTGTCTGTCTGTCTGTCTGTTAGTGCGCTTATCATTCGAGAACCACCTATCTCAGTTATGTGGTTTTTTTAAATTAATAGCTATGTTCTCTGGCCAGGTTTTAGTATATATTTTGCTACGCAAAGTAACATAAGGAATTAGCGGTGACGATAATAGTGAAAAAAGTTTACCGCCAGCGCGCTCTCTTGCAATACGCTGTCTAAACCGTTAAAGATGGAACAATACCATGTAGTAACGAATTGTGTTGAACAAAAAGACCTAAAAAAAACTCAGTGGTAGCATACATCTATCTATAACTAAACAATAATTCTGTAGTTCACGCGAGCGAAGCCGCGGGCACAGCTAGTGATTGTATATTTTTGATTGGGTATGTGTCATATTTTAACTTTCAATTAAATAATAAATAAATTTTTGTTTAGTAACGTTATTTTTATTTAAAGAGAATGAGGTTTAGCGAGTAATGTGCTCGAGTGGTAGTTGTCGCCGGTTTTAGCTCAGTCGGAGGCTGTTGTATTTCTCTAAGGACCACTAGTAAACTATAAGATTTGCTGACGGCGAACGTTTATGACTCTATGGTACTGAATCCGTGATGAGAAATTACACGCACACTTGAACAGTGCTTCCTCTTGGTACGCTAAACGACGAACTTGCAGCCTATTGGCCAAAAAAATGGTTTGGTAACGTAGCACAGAAATATAATGTAAGCTGGCCGCAACTAAAACTTAAACTCTACGTCCCACACGAACGTGCAAAATCGGACGTTCCCCTTAGATCTTCCTCAGAAAAATGCCCAGTGGCGTGACGTAAAGCAGCCCACGGGATTTATTCTAAGTTTATCGGGTAGTCTATCGGCAGGTATCGATGTTGATCTTGACAGTCAACGCTCCTGCCGATCTTTGATATCTCTCGTTCCAAAGTTTACAGAACCAGCCCATTGGTTTTACTTACCTTCTAACGCAAGAATGTATTTTTAACGTCGAAATATTTTAAAGTTAATTCTTCTGTTTATTATTGCATTTTGATGTTTTTTTCTGGTACACGATATATGCACTATTTTTACTTTGTCTTCCTCATAAATATACCGATACAAACCTTCCAGATAGCGATATGAGTACAGATCAGCGCCAGAATGCAAGGGAGGGGGAAACGGGAGATCCCCGAGAAAACCCGTCGACCAGCGGCATCGTCCGACACGATTCCCACACCCCGGGAATTGAACCCGGTTGGAGTAGGTGCGAGGCGAGTAGTAGCCTGACCACTACACCATCGCGGTCCCTAAGAATTTAGTATTTATATAGTTTTGAGATAATATTTTAAATAGAGATCGGGTCATGAACCACTAAAATAGCCAATTGGCCCGGCTTATAATTCGGTAACTTCAGTAGCATGCTATGGCTAGCAAGATTGTGAAAGTATGTGACGTAAAATTTCGTGGGCATAAATTAGATATTGAGAGTTGAGTTACCATTAAAATGTGTTCTTGGTAATAGCCATAGGTTTGTTTTAATACAGTTTAGGGTTTTTGCTATGTCTATAGGATAAACAAAAATTGTATAATAGAAATATCATTAGATAATTGTACGCTTTTTCACTGTTCATTAATTGGGGATTTTTTTATACTGCCTGGAAATATATTATAACAAAACATTTTGACTTATACAGATCAAATTTTTAAACATGAAATACAACTAATAAATAAAAGTATTTATTTTATTATAAAAATTGACTATACAATTGAGACATTTTACACACAGTAACACATTTTAAAATACAGTAAAACAATTATAAGAACCAGACTTCTTTAGTATTTATGTATTAACGCCATCTGAAGAACTAATCCTCTTGTTTTCGTTTGCAGGATCATTCTTCAACACAAAAATTTTCTAAACCTTTAACTCTTGGTAGTGGGGAACATTGACCTCATAAGCAGGTTTGCCGTCCTCAGCGATCCAGACACTTGCGCTTTTAGCAGTCTTCACGATTTTCAGCATTCCGGCCGCCACGTTTTCAGGCCTGAAAGTTAAGAGTGACAGCATTAGTACGCTTTCCGTAAACTCTCTGCCCGGGTAAATTTCTTCGGCTGCGAATGAATATTAATCCCAGAACTCTTAGGCAACCGTACACTGACACGGGATCACCGTTTGCCTATTAGTTTCAAAAGGAAAAACAAAGAAATAAGTAATCATGTGACGTTGGTTGTAATTTAGTGTGTGTGTGTGTGTGTGTGTGTGTATATATATATATATACACTTTTTTTCTACCGAATGACCACCAAAGTTCACTAAAATCAAAATATTTATTACTGTCGTAAAATGAAAGCATTTTTGCTGTATTACAGTGCTTTTTTTATTACAGGCATCACCCATGAATGCTGCTTATACACACAAATTGACATACGAGATTCCCCCTCCCCCTTTTTTTTTCGAAGACAATGTGTCAGTTCTTGCATCGTACTGAGCATGCGCACGTACAAGAATAGGAAGGGCTGTGCCAGTCGTAAAAGGAAGATATATGCGACTAGCCACGCTTCCTGTTCCGAAGTCGGACTGCTTCGCTGCCAGTAGCATGATCAAAAACCACGTGCATGTTGTATGAGCTAAGAACACTACTAGGTCCTGCTGCAACGAACTGATCAACCGCAGTGCAGTGCGGTGCTGGCGATTACAGTGCACATCCCTCAGTTGCTGCGTGCCACAACGAAATGCTGATGGTCCGCTGATAAGCGTAGTTCTTGTGGTCAGAAATAGGTGGCGGAACGATCACCAAGTATTTTTTTTTTTATACATTCGTTAAGCGAATATACATTTCACGCTGATTGTTTACTTACTTAAACGTGCACATATTAGTTCACGCAGTTTTTTTTTTTTTTTTTTTTTATTTTTTTTTTTTTGCGTGGTTTAGAAATAGAAAAAACTCCCACTCATTTATTTCCATTTGGTATCATGGAAGTCGAAGTGGGATATATTTTCCTACGGGGCATTTAAACGTGTGTAACTGCTTGCAAATACACAAATTTGTTACAACTCGGCGTCGAAATCGGCTCTTGCACGAAGAAAATGTTTGGTCAGAGTTCAAGTGTTGCAATCACGTTATTTTTTGGATATGCTCCGTTTTTGTGTTCGGCACTGAGCTTGCAACCCTTGAACAACGTACTGCCTGTTCGATGATATGGGCATTAAACATGCATGTCAAAGGAGTGTGCGGAATTCCACAAATCCGATTGCCCACAAAGAAGATTGGGCACTGATGCCTTGCTGAGTACACTACCGGTAATAAACACCGTTCATGTCGAATTCATCTTACAGTTTTCAGACGGTGATTTATGTGTATTTTGTCTACTGAAAACTGTTTTTTGTATTCTCTGAATTTTCATAAAAACCCTATAACGCTCATCCGTGGTATTGAGTTTTACTATGAAAAAGATCTGGAAGAACATAAAACACACTTTACCAAAGAGTGAGTGTTCATAACAATGCAATCTAGTTTTTGTAACATTAATGAATATATTATTTTGTAATTAACACGTACTTTAGGACGAGTTACAGCTATAGTTGCCTGCAATAAAAGTTTATATTTCGTCATGGAATTTAATGATTAGAGCATTTATAGCCAAAGATTTGGCATTAGGTTTTCAATCAGAAATCGTAATGTCCATCAAGTATCGTTTCGGGTGTATGTAAACACGTAGAATTTGCATTTCGAAGTTTTCTATATTCCAACTGAGAAAAAAGAAAAGAGAAGGAAGCTATGCAGACTACTGCGTTTTTCTTGTATTTATAAATGATAAAAAGTTGTAACAACGTATTTACGAAATATCAACACTTAAGAATTTATAACCATTTGCTAAATAAAAATACTTAAATATGAGCAAGTATATTGAAGGTTGTATAGGAAAATGTTGATATGCAAACGTTTAACATTATACTCAGTATAGATTGTAACATATCAAGGAGATCCCTGAACAAAATGTACGCAACGAGTAATTACGTAGGCCAAATTAAAAACCAGAAAAAATAATCTGTGCTAAATATGTACCACTTTAGAATCTTTCTTACTTCTTTGCTGTTAAACGTGTGATTTTTTTTTTATATTTTGTTTTATCGTTAGGGTACAGTTGTGCTTCCAAACTATTCCAAACTATTACTTTGACTCAGTGACTTTTGAAGCAGCTGTTTAGGATCTTGTTATATTATAACACATTTTGGACATCACGTGAAAAAAGGTGACAAAAGTATTCCACTTGTATAAAGTTGAGGTTGAACCAGGAACAGAGTTTACCGTGCATATTGACACTAAATACTTTCTGGCACGTTTACTGTAACGAATTAATCACTAAAACTGCTAACTATATTGACAAGAAAATATTTTATGCAACTCTACTCGTTAGAGGAAAGTACATTTTGGTTGCCAGAAAAAGCTAGTAAATAGGATTCAAATCCTATCGTACTTGATGCGGGCCCGCGGTTTAGCGGCTAGACTACTCGTCTCCCACCAAGGCGAACCGGGTTCGATTCCCGGCGGGGGCCGCCCCTGGGTTTCCGCATGTGGGAATCGTGCCGGACAATGCCGCTGGCCGGCGGGTTTTTCTCGGAGATATCCCGTTTCCCCTGCCCTTGAATTCCGGCGCTTCTCCATACTCACCTCGCTTCACCATCATCGGCTCTCAAGACCTCGATGTTAAGAGCCACGCAAATCTCTATATACCTACACAAACTCACCATACCCTAGTTAAAAGCTGATTGTTTTGTACTCACTTCTGTGAAGGCAGTGAGTTTAGCAATTTAAAATGCTCCTCTGTCCAATCCTTATTCAGGATATAATGATGCGAGTCGGAAATCAAAGGAGTGTCTGTCGCACCCGGACACAAGGTGAGCACGCGAATGCCAGTTCTTTTCTCGTGGAATGGAACCTGGAGAAATTGGGGGGAAAAAAAATTACAGATAATGATTAGAGTGAAGGTTTGTCAACAATACAGAAGAAACATATTCAAACCTTTTACAATAGTGTACGCGTGGCGCTTGTACTACCGCATTAGGATATAGTCCATTCACGGTTTCTTCGCACTTTTTTAAATAAAACCTTTGAAAAGTAATCCCATGTATTACATGTTTGGTTGTTTCCTACATATGTCATATATCACAAGCGTTTTATACTTCTGTAAACATAGAAGTTTCTTATTTTCTGTGAATTTGAACTTTTATTTATATTTTATCTGTAAGTAAGAATATTTCATTTACAATTAATATGAATTAAAAAGGGTAGAAAATAGGTATATTGCCAATGCCTAGTAAGAAATAGTGCTCATGCAAAATATTATTAAAGTGAGGGTGCATGCGTTGTCCCTTCGGTGTATAATTTTACAGTCTTTTTTAAACTTGGTTTGTACGAGGCGGAAGAATATCCTGGAAGTAGAACATTAGGAAGGCTTCAGGAAAGTTGGAGGTAACCGTGAATGGACTGTAGCTTATTATTGCTGTAATTCGTAATGTAATTCTTGATATAGAGACATGAACACTTTGCGCTCTACGGAATGAGCCAAGAAGTTTGTTCACGCTCACACGTCTGCAGATGCGATGGGAAAATTCTCGGCACTGACAGAGTGGTAAAATTAAAATGCATCTGGAAAGGCTTCTGTCAGGTACATGTAGAATTGCTTTCCTTTCAGAACTGCATCCGAATGTTCAACACACATAACTCATAATAAAGTAGTACGGATTCTACCAACATTTTTAAGAAAACTACGAATTTGTGTTGTAAATGAACGAAGGAAAATATTATATTTCTGATACAACGTTTTGATAGAAAAAATATTTTTTAACATGTTTAAACAACCGATTGAATATCATTTTATCAAAATTTAAGCAAATTTCAATTAGCAATGCTTTAGAAGGCACATTTCGCTGGTGAAAATTTATGACGTAGGGCAGTCATTATTATTACTCAAATAAACATTGATACTAATATTTACGAATATTATTAATAATTTAATTTTCCGAGCATCCATTTCAGTCGTAACGATAACTTTCACCTTCATCGATACAGTGTCTTTAAGTTGACTATGTACATTCTATTCGCGATTACTTCCAACTTCCCCGCCGCAAGCAAACAAAGCTTAACCAAGTCTACAAAATTACACCAAAGGAACAGCGAACCGCATTCGTGCGCACTCGGTGTAGTAATATTTTGCATAAGAATTATTTCTTTCTAGGCATTACCAACACACGTATATTTTTTACACAAGCCTTTGAAAAAACGCAACATGTGTGACGTGTTTGGTGGATTCCTAAATATGACATTTATCACAAGCGTCTCATACTTTTTATTTTTGATTAAGCTTAACTTGCACTTATATTTTATCTATAAATTATAATATTTCGTTTACAACTAATACGAATAAAGACAGAGAGAAAATTGGTACGTCGGCAATGCCTAGCAAGGAATAATACCCATGCATAATATTATTACACTGAGTGCGCACGAATGAGGTGCGTTGGTCCTCAGGTGTAATTTTCTAAGCTTTGCTTGTATGAGGCGGAGTAATATCCTGGAAGCAGAACATCAGCAGGGCTTTAGAGAAGTTGGAAGCAACCGTGAGTGAGGTTTACTTCAGCAACATCCACTTCACCCATAGACTATAGATGAAGTAGACCGACCTCGCCGGCTGCGCACAATCAATCTGCGTGTCCCAACACTGAACTGCTGTTCTGCCAGTACGACTTGCAAAAAAACGGCGCGGATTGTATTCGAGGTGATAACACTGTTTAGTAAACAAGTGCTTCGAGATGTTTGTATCCTTCTTCTAACCAATTTGGATTGCAGTTTCATAAGATGCAAATTGGCGAAAGTGTTTTATTCACATAGGTGCCTGTATTCTGAGAATAAAGTGACAAACAAACACGTTCAACATTGTCGACCATGCGACTTTGACAGGCCTGTGTTGGGTACATGCGCAGAAGACGAATGAGAGGTCTACCTCATATTTAGCCCATGACTTCACTCAGCAAAGGATGCCGCGGGGTGTTTGGGAACAGCCACACTCACCCCCAGGGACTGGTCGAAGGCGATGACGGCTCTCTTGGTTCCGGCGTACACGGGCAGGGTGGCTATGGGGATGAACCCGGCGATGGACGCGATGTTGACCACGACGCCACCATCTCCTCCTTTGTCCTTGCCCATGTAGTCGAAGGCCAGGAAGGTCCCTCTCACCAGTGCCGTCTGTAGACCACAAACCAGCTCAGACATACCTGGGGCGCTTTTACAGCTCGGAATCACACTCCGTGTTGAGTTAAGCTGGTCTCACGACTGTCCGTCACTTGTCCGTCCGTCCGGCTGTCACGTGATCTTCAAACATTCCAGGGCGACTTTTTTATACCCCAGCGTCCGTCAAATATTCACTAAACTATAACCTTCGACGGATGGGTGGATGATCCACCGCGAATTCCGACGACATTCGTCAGATGTGAATGCGCACATTGAAATAAAATACAAGCCAATGGATTTGTTTTTATTTATCTTTGGTGGTACATTAAGGAATTTTTAAGGCAAAAAAATAATGAATACAAATTCTTATCACGTGAAAAAATTATTTTCCCAAAATATTTCTCTCATTAAAATGTATTTCCAACCAAAATACATCTCCAGCTAAAGAAATATAGTGACGCTAAGTTGTCACGTTGGAATTTTTCCGTACTGAATGAAGGATTGATGGACGACGGATTGTTGAGAATCGCTTTCAACAGACGGACGAAAAACCAGGCGGATGACTGCCGGACGGACGGACGACGAACGGGTGCGACGAATGGTTGTGAGTCCAGCCGTACTGGTTTCAAGCTTCTTCCCAGGGTTTTAAGGACACCTAATTTGAAACTAAAACCACACCTACACTGAGATGAAGGGTTTTTCTGAATCAAACAAAGTTTGTCTGGTGCAACCAAATTAATTGTTGTTTTAGTGGCAATGAAATGCTTGGTTGTTGGAACGAAATATTTTTCTTTTTATCATTTGGTTGCCCCAAATTAATATTTGGTTGTTGTAACTAAGCATTTGTTTCATACTACTTAAATTAAACAGTTTTGGTTTATATAAAGTAATACAATCCCGACGGAGATTCGAACCTAGATAGTTTGCACCCTAGCGCCAACCCTTAGCAAACTCAGAAAATGTGGATACTTAGGAAATACGCGAAATGGTTTCGATTCTCAGTGGGGATACCTGGATTTCCACATGCGGGAAAACGTGGCGGACGTTGCCGTTATCTGGCGGGTCTTTTCGGGGCACTACGGTTTCCCTCGCCCCTGAATTCCACCACTGTTCCACCCTTACTTCACACTCACTGACACTCAAGACTTCGTAGTTAAGCGCATTGAAGCGTCAACATTTTTTTCTGCGTGTTTAGCACAGTACATCTTTTTTTTTTCGTTGCGAAATAAAAAAATAGTCCCAAAAAAGAGTGATTTAAAAAGGTAGCATTATAAACTTAAAATAAATACAGTAATTAAAAATTTTTATTTTTCGTCTACAAATTTCAACATTGACCAAAATTAATACCTTATGTTACAGATCACAAAATAATAATAATACATTATAACTATAAAATAATTAGTTTTTTTTTATTTTTGTGTGTCGTATCCTTTTTCCCCTCCCAACTTTAAAGTGGTACTATGAACACTCGACTATCAACAGAAATATATGCATATAGAATGATAGTAAAGACTTAAGTATGAAAATGCATGGATATTTGACCGCATACAAAACATTAATTATATGGACATGTACAAATTTGGAGATAGTTCGCGAACGAATGTAATTTATATACATATGGGTGGTGCAAAAACCGAAGGATTGAACGAATAATCGATCAAAGGATTGGGACTGATAGAAGGATTGGGATTGATTGAAGGATTGCGATTGATCGAACGATTGGGTTGATCGAAGGATTGACATGGATTGCTGTGGAATGCGGAGGAGGATTGCTAGGGATTGGGATTGATCGAAGGATTGGGATTGATCGAAGGATTGGGATTGATCGAAGGATTGTGATTGATCGAAGGATTGAGATTGATCGAAGAAATGGGATTGATCGAAGTATTGCCATGGATTGCTGTGGATTGTGGAAGAGGATTGCGGAGTATTGCGAAGGGTTCGTTTGGTTAAGTGTGGATTACTGATTGCGGTGCTGATTGCAGTGCTGATTTATGGAAAGATTGTGAGATTGATTGAAAGATTGATGAAAAAATAAGTGTTTAATGCAAATTTTTTAATTTTTAAAATAATTTTTTTTGAATTTATGAGATTTTATAAAAAAATGTAAAACTTATTTTTGGGTTCAAGGTTATCCAAAGTCATGGGCATGGGGTCAAGGTCATATATGTGAGGTCAAGGTGAAGGTAATCCAGATATACCATGTTACTCGGAGTCATAAGCGCCCTTGAAATCTTGCCCATTGGCAATTAATGCAAAGTAAATCCACAACGTGGCAATGATGACCCCAGTGCTAATGCATGTTGATGACAGCCACCAGTCTGTTATGCTGATTGCAGCACATTCAATATCCTTTAACAGCGCTTGTTTTATCATCCCAACTAAGTCTTGTGAGGGATTGGTTTCCACTCAATACCCAAACTAATAATCTAAAACATATAACATTTATTGAATCAGAATACAGTACAGGCAGGTAGCCTCATTACCTACAAAAAACAGCCGGCGATCCGGGTAGTTCCAAGCGATTACTTGTACTAAACCTCCCTTGCTGGCGCTCAGGGCCAAGCGTTTGGACATGTCAGTATTTTTCCAAATATAACTGAACAGAGTTGTCTTACCTGTTTCGTTTTGGACTTCAAGGTATAACAGCTAAATCAGGAACTGGTATTTTGGAAATTTATTATTTCCGTAAGCATCACAATACTCCCAATCCTTCTTTTACTAATTGCGACACCAACTTGTCTCATCCTTGTCAACATTACAAGATTTAAGCTATTCACGGTTTACTGAGCAGTTTCGAAATAAACCTATGAAAAATGTCACTGCCCTAACTTGCAAACATTTTTAAGGGACGCATTTACTATCATGCTCCCAGTAAAATTGGTAGCAACGTAGGGAAAGTATATTTCCATGTCTTAACGATGAATTTAAAAAATCAGGTAAATATTTGAGAATACTGAAATGATTTATTTTGATACTAGCTTTTACCAGCGACTTCGCTCGCGTGGTTATAGTAACCAACTTATAGGTAGAAATAACGGTATTTGTTAGTAGACCGACACTGATCATAAACACAGAACAGAGCACTAACGATGTCATTTTTTGGTGCTAGAATCGCTCTTTTGCATAACCACTGGTCGTAATTTATATTTATTTGTAGATCTGGGTAAACGCTAGCAATCAGTTCCGTTTCACTCTGCACCAAATTACTAAAATCCCCCGTTAGTGACAAACAGCCCTCGGCATCTGTTTCTAAACGCCCATCTCCAATGTTTAATAGTGCATCAGCATAATGTCATGTATCTACGTCATTGTAGAGGTGCACTCTCATATTTGTCAAGCTGAATTTCTTGACATTTGCCCATAAGCTTGACGACTTGAGACATACAGGCTTTGATTTCATCTTTAGGTGTGCCTCTCTGAATCACCGGTAGAGTTTGGCGGAAGTCACCAGCCAGTAATACAACCATTCCTCCCATAATGTCTGTATTGTTTCGTATATCCTGTAGAGTTTTGTTTAGTGCCTCTATCGCTTTTTGTGTGACATTGTGTTTTTGTCCCACACCAATAACTAACATTGACGCAGCATTGTACGCCGAGCACTGTTTTTACTAACAGATATTTCCTGAGGTAATGAGATGTTTTTTTCGGGATAAAAAGTAGCCTATGTCATTTCCCGGCCCTCCAACTATCTCTTTGCAATAAATCACGTCGATCCGTTGCTCCGTTGCGACGTGAAAAGACAAACAAATCAGCAAACAAACACACTTTCGCATTTATAATGTTAGTTAGGATCTGGTTTTTTTTAATGCATATACGTGTAAGAATAAGTAAATTTATAAAATATTTACTTCTCTACTTATTGAAATTTTGCTTGACCAACGCATGGATAACGTGATGAGGTCCATGACGATATTAGTTTTACATATGGCGGAAAAATACACAGTGTGCATACAAGTAGACCTTAAGCAGGGTTTTTAAAAATTCGCAGTTTACCGTGAATAGCTTATATATGAAAACATGTCTCAGTCAATGAGTTTGATAATGGAAATTTTCTTTTCAAGTTTACCGTGAACGTCTTCTATATGAAAACATGCCACAGTCTATGAATTTGATAATGGAAAATGTTGTTCAAGAAGTAACTGCCTATCTTTTTCGCGTTCGAAATTTTGAACTTTGAAGTTAAAATGATTACCTTAGTTATCTCAACCTGTGAGGGCACATAAAAAATCGAAGACTCCAACAAACTTTCCCCAAAATATTTATGTTCCCACCTCAGCCGGACAGAATATTTCCAACAGTTTTAAAATCTGGTAAGAAATTACTTTATGGAGTTAATGGGTTAAAAATGGCAGACGCCCTAAATACAAAAAACAACCAAATCTAAATTACGAAATATTACAGACGTATTCATAAAAGCATAGCGAAAAATTTATGTACCGGTGGAAGTGCAAACAATATTTTTGATATTAGGAACGAGTTAGTTATATATTTTATAGTAATTTTTTGTATTATTCTTTTAAAACGGTTGTATTAAATATATTGATGTTTTTCTTCGTTGAATTTTTTTACATGATCTTTTATATACACTGTTAAATAACCATAAAACTAGTATCATGTTATCAGTCACAAAATGTTGATGATAAGCTATGTCCGTTTGTTTAAAACTTTTGTTGTTTTTGTAACGATTGCGTAGCACATCGTAGCGAACGGTGACGAGACTTCAGAATGAGATAACAAACAGTATATTTACTAAGCAAACACTCACAAAGTTCAAGTTGATCTCTAGCTCCCACAAATTGTCACGCATTATTCCGGCGTTGTTGATGACGATGTGAAGCTTCTTGAATGTGTCCACCGTCTTCTTGAAAGCAGCTGCGGAAAGAAAAGAAATATTTTCAACTATCAAGTATAAATATATTTTGCTTCGATTTGTACAAAGGATTAGGGGCAAATAAAAATAATGAACTAATGGCCTAGAAGTAAATTAACTAAGCAATTTCAAAACATTACTCGCAAAATAAATATTGTTATCACTGGAAAATTTTAAATCATACTAAAATAAGTGTCCGCAATAAAATTTTCTGTAAATGGAGCTTGTTTAATTCCGTATTTCTAAATTTACGTCACAAAATTGGCTATTTTTATATCTCTCGTGGCTAAATCTAAGTCGTAATACTTTATTTCGTCATTGTTCAACCAGTGGAGACCAGGCGTAGAACGCCCGGTTCCAACTTTTATGTACACCATTTTTGTTCTTCTGTAACTTCTCGGAACATCTTTTAATTCCTTCTAAACACCAACGAAATAATCGGTATTTTGAATGTCTCCGATAAGTCTGCTTGCCAGAAACGGCATAAGAATGTTTCGCAAGAGCGTGGGTCACCATCAGAAAATAATATTTCAGTAACCACACATTTTATTATAGAAAGAATAATTATCTTTAGTTTCATTGTCAGACGCCTACACATCAATTTTTCTAGTAACTCTGTGTTACAACGGATAGTTTAAAATCACTGGGGATATGCAGTAACANTTTATATATATATATATATATGGGCCATTATGGCACCACGGTAATGACGCATATCAGATGTTATTACTTCACAAAAAGGTTTCAGCCTTGGCAAAAGTAAATTACAGAAATATTTTAGTTACAAGATACGATCTAAATATTAGCACAGGTTTTTATGAAATGTTGCTGCGCTAACGTGTCATTGATGTTCCAAAACCTCTTAAAATAATAACAGTAAACTTTTACCACGAAACAGACTTAATTAATTTTAAGTGAACTAATGTTTACTGAAACTTGAGCAAGTCGTTATAAAGACTTGTTCACTCCTGATTCGGGCAGTAACTTCCCCCCTACGTCCTTAGATTGTAAGTCAAAGACACTTTAATCAGTAATGGTTACAGAAATATGAATTTCCTGGATACATGTGTTCCCATTTTATCATATTAAGAGTTATGTAAACAAACTGATAATCTTATTAATTTGGTTAGGTGTCTGATTAGGATAGGACATTTTGAGTTATTTAAAACTGTCTCACGCTATCTCTATACATAACCAATAATACTGTAAATAATTCTAAACGACACTATTTTTACTGACATATGAAACAAAAGCCTTTTTACCTTCCAAGTCTTCCTTCTTGGTCGCATCACAGGTTATAAAAATAGCGCTGCCTGCGCCATATTTTTCGTTGAGTTTCTTAACTGATTCAGAACCAGCAGCTTCGTTGACGTCCAGAATAGCAGCATGCTGCAAACAAACGTTGCGATTACACGCACTTATTTTAATGGTAGAACGAAAACAAAATTCACTCTTTAAAGATATTATCTGCGAACAAGCATATGTTAATTCCTAAAAGCATATTTTCATAATGCAGGACGAATATAAACGGACTAAGACTGTAACACAAAAGTAGATAAGTGCAAAGAGACGAAATGGCGTTACAGTTAATTTTATGTGGGCGTGCCCATTCTCTAATTGGCTGCGCGAGGCTCTGGCAACGGGCCTTACGTCTGATTGGGTAATGCATGCTGATAATTGTGCCTTGATGGTTGGGCTGTCAGCTCGCGAGTAGGTTGCCAGGCGCTGATTGGGGAAGGGGTTCTGACATTTTGCTGCCGAGTAACGCCATTTTGCTGGCGTGTTAGCGATATAAGCGGACGTTTCACCTCCGTATTTTTAAGTACTCTGTGACCGCAGTTTATTGTAGCAGGGTGCATTAACCGAAACACACATCTGTCTTTCCGGCTTGCTTAAAGATGGCGTAAGTTGTGACGTTGCTGTAGAAAGAAGCAGGAGATGTTAAATACGCGAGGTAAACGGGATTACCCTTCACATCACTGTATTATTCCTCACATTACCAACTTGGGGATTACTCTGACTGAAAATGTTAATACCCTGTGCATTGGCCAGGGACGTTATAAAAGAAAAATTAGAAAGTATGAACTAAACAAATAATTAGTCTCACAATCACTTTTCCAAAATTAAAAAATAATGACAACAAAATTTGATGCAGTTTCGAGAAACACTTTTCATAGTTGGCCCTAATAGACAATCCTGATTCTGAGTTTATATGAAAGGCGAATTCATACATATTCTACAAAAAAATATGTATGAGGTTTTTCACATTAACTTTTACCATGAGAGCGATGAAGTCTTTTTTCACGTTTGGAGGAGAATAAAACAGCTTCCCTATTATTATTATTTTTAATTTTAACATATGTTTTTTTTAATGACGTCTTGTCGGCGACAACTAGATCACAACAAATTATTTGACTGTCATCACAGAGTTAGAATATTACTGTATTTCGCATTTCACTCATTGTTAGTGCAGGAGACAAGAAACAATTTTGGGAATTCAAATAAAATAGTAATAAGATTGACATTGAAACTAATATATTGCAAGGATGTAAACAGCCACAAAACTGTCACAGTCAAGATCAACGTCATAGGGTAAATTTGAACAGTGCATATGCTGGACGTATTTAGCACAAAAAGGGCCCGTTGTAGTAAAGACTCTTAATCATAATATATTAAAGATTATTTTTGGATACCATAATTTGGAACAATTTTTTATCGTTTTTCAGCAACCTACATCGGTAACAGACCAATACTGTAATACAATTCGCTTGGTATTTGCCTTATATAGTTTCAGCACTCAAATTTTAAAGTAACTTTCTTGTTACCGGAAATATTACTCATATCGCTGCTACCACATCTTTCTACAGGTGAGTGTTACTACATCTTCAGCATCTGGGTACAGTTTATTCTACGCCGTATATCAGCGGTGTAATAGAAAATGCAAATAATGTAAAAGTAACGTTTGGTGGAGAGGGTTTAAAATATTTTGAATCATAAGTAGCGTAATTTAGTATTTGAACATGATTAGCTTCCCAGTCACGAACGACAGGCAATACATTTCTCCCGGATAATGAAATTATCATAAAATTTTAAGATACGTTTATTTATAAAGGAGTGTTATTAATTAAACATAATATGATAATATCATGTAGTAGTGATGCATCTGAATCATTTTTAAACAAATAATACAAAAGATGTTCCTTAATTTTAATTTGAAAAAATTATATTTGTATAATTTTATAAAATATTAATAAATTCGCTTATAAATAATTCGCTTTGCCAAGTTTACCACACCTGTATATTAAGGTTAATTAGTAATAACATTTAATAGGAGACTAGAATAAAACTTATATTCGTACAAGATTTAACGTAAAGTAAATTCCTGATAATTAAATTTATAGGAATTTTCGAGGCCTTTATTTGACTTCTTCGCTGATATTGAAATAACCTATTTGAAATTGAAATAACTTCGCAGATTTTACACAAATTGATTGCCCAAATCAGCCGACGGATGTTCGTATGTAAACATTTACACATCCCAATCTCTTCCAAATGCGCCTGTCTGCGCTACTTTCGCCTTTGATTACTGAAGTCGGGCAGAGTAAGTCCTACGTGAGCAAACATTCTGTCCCCAGCTACATTTTTTTTTTGTGACGAAACAGTTGGAAGTGCCGATACCTGCCCCAGTCGGCGCTGGACTCCTCTATCGTATTGTATTCCCGTCCGTCTTAATTAAATTTCTCCCCGGGACATTTCCGTCGTCGTCGAGGCCGTATCGATCTGTAATGACGCAGGGATAAAATTACGGTCTTGGTCGGTAATTGCGCGTGGGATGGTTGGGTCCGCGCTTCCAGCGAAACAGCGAAGAGAATTTAGCAGCCCTCACCGAGTCTGGTTTCATTCGCCGATATTGTTGCTCTGAATACAGCCGTCTGCTGCAGTGACCACGAGTTGTATTCGCTCAAGGCTGTTCGCGGTAGACTGAGCGCTTTTGCAAGCCCTGCTTAGTATATATATTCATACGCACATTGATTATCATTCCATCAAGTGTTAAATTAACGTTGTCACTGGCCTCGTCACTTTATTCACCCGCCAGTCAAGAGAAAAACTGCAAAATTATTGGAAATGAAAATATTTTCCAGATTTGCTTATTCTTACACTTACTTGCGTTAAAGAACAGGGCACCAACAGAAATAATTTACGCATTCGCAAGTGTCACTCGACATTTTTTATTCAAAGTTAAAGCATGGATCTACTTTCCCTCTGTCGTTATCAACTTCACTGGACGCAAGCCGGTCAGTGTTCCCGTTAGAATATATGCAGGAATGGGGCAGTGATAGTTTTGAAAAGTTGATTTGAAAAAGTGCTTATTTTACCGTAAATAGTCTTTAGTAGAAGTTATTGATGTCACCTGGTGCATTAATTCACGTGGAGGTAACTCTTGTTGGTTGTACGGACTTTTTCCTCAAACTTACCCTATTTGAAGTAAATAAATGAACATATCATCAGCTGCTCTTCTCTGCATGTGAACGAGTCCATTCTACATTTTCCCGCTGGTTTTCGTGGTCGACTTTGAGACGGACTACCACGTGTAAAAGACTTGCCGTTGCAATAAACAGGCTCCACAAACGCCCTCTTCATATGCACGAAAGTGGTGGTTACCAACATTTAAATATCAAAATAATGATTTGATAAAATTCAATGCCAAAACTTATAGAATCATTTAGAGGTGTAAGTATCCAAACATACAGAGCTGAGCAAAACGTTTCGGGAAATGTCACTAGTAGTTCATCTAAGAAAAACATACTTTGTATTAATGTATTACCATCGTTGTCACCCAGTTTTGTGCAAATAATTTTGGTTTTTGTCACAGTGTAAATCTGAATTGAACCGAGGTTTTTGTGGAATTGATTAATTTTTATTCATACTTAGTTGCTTGTTCGTATGGTTAATCGTTCAGCAGTTTTTGTTCGTTTCGTTTGTTAAATATTCACTAAACTCCTTGTGGGAATTTATATGACTTGCGCCGATGTTGGCTTGTTGCGAGTAGAACGTTCAATACGTTCGTAGATGCCATAGTGCTTGGCTGCCTACACTCGAGGCATTAGTCCACAAACTTATTGAACGTCGCCGTGGTGCGTGGCTGCCTACATAAGGGGCACCAGTCCATTAACTTATTGAACTTCGCCGTGGTGCGTGGCTGCCTGCATTATGGGTACAGCCCACGAACTTATTTAACGTCGCTGTGGTGCATGGCTGCCTGCATTATGGGTACAGCCCACAAACTTATTGAACGTCGCCGTGCTGCGTGGCTGCCTACATAAGGGGCACCAGTCCATTAACTTATTGAACTTCGCCGTGGTGCGTGGCTGCCTGCATTATGGGTACAGCCCACGAACTTATTTAACGTCGCTGTGGTGCGTGGCTGCCTACACTCAAGGCGCCAGCCAACCAGCTTATTAAAAGTCGCCGTGATGCGTGGCTGCCTACACCCTGGGCGCCAATTCATGAACTTATTGAACGTCGCCGTGGTGCGTGGCTGCCTACACTCGAGGCGCCAGTCAACCAGCTTATTGAACATCGCCGTGATGCGTGGCTGCCTACATCCGGGGCGCCATTCCACGAATTTATTGAACGTCGCCGTGGTGTGTGGCTGCCTACATTGGGGGTACCAGTCCACGAACTTATCGAACATACACGTGGCGAGTGTCTGCCTACACTCGAGGCGCCAGTCCACTAACTTACTGAATGTCGTCGTAGTGTGTGGCTTCCTACACTCGAGGAGTCAGTCCACGAACTTATTTAACGTCGCAGGTATTTGTGGTTGCCTACACTCGGGGCGCCAATCTACGAACATATTGAACATCGGCGTGGTCCGTGCCTGCCAACACTTGAGGCGCCAATCCACGTATTTACTGAACTTTGACGTGATGCGTGGCTGCCTACACTCGGGGCGGCAGTCAACGTACTTACTGAACGTCACTGTCATCCGTGGCTGTCTACACTCGAGGCGGTGCCTCTCGTTCCACGAAATTATTGACTGCCTATATTGTATTATGTCATCGTCTGGGTTTTCTGTGACAACAAAGTTCTACATTGGTTCATCTCTACAGTAATATATTTTCATATAAATATCACAATAACAGAAAATGGTTTTGGAATGCAAGCTCACAAACATGTCTGTGAGCACTTAAGATGTGGTGATTATAACCTGAAAGAATGGAATCTGAACTTGAATCTCTGACTGTATTGGGAATTGAAAATCACGGAGGTTTCAAAACTTTAAGCTCTCTATCGTTTCATAGCATTCTGGGAGGAATTACGATGCATGTAAAATGTAATAGGACGGACAGAAACCTAACGATACCAGCAGACAATCTGGTAATCACTAGGTTCACAGTCAACACAGACATGTTTCGGGTTTCGTATGAAACTGTGACTCGTTCTGTGTTGTTGATTCGCTTTCAGCCTGTGTCGCGGTATCCAAATTTTTCTGGAACTTTTTAAGTGGAACGCTTCAACGTAGTCTAGTAAGAGAAAAAGTTTTTACATATTTTTGCAGCTCTATCGAAAACAAATTGTAAACTCGTGGATAGAGGTACCACACAATTCTCTGATCACTCTGAATCTTCCACTACAGAACTCTATTGAAGAACCAACCAGCAGTCCGATAACTGTTACAAGAATGACAATACTATATCATCTTGTATTTTAATGATACAATTAGTTTTGAAATAATGAATATTCGTGGTATCATCAAGACATATTGAACACTGATTTTCTTCGTTCTTAATCAATAGTTGCCTTTAAATGTTGGTGTGGCGGCGGAGATGTTCATGTTCTATAGAGAAACACTCTCTGTTGTGATGGTAAACTGAGGAAGAAACCGTCACGTTTAGATCTAGTCAGGTGATGCCAGGTGTCAGTTATTTACCACTGACGCATTAGTCCTATTGTGTCCACCATGGCAATATCGTGACAAAATAATGTTATTTTGCCTTGCACCAACCTCTATCCAGATAACTGCAAACCAATATCAACAATTTAAAATAGTTGTTACACTAATAAATTACTAGGTAGGCCGTTGTTTTTCTACTTGCAAAGTTGTTAGCCCATTTGTGGACAGGTTGTAGAATCGAAGAAAGCCATGGGTTACCAGTAGTACTGAACACAGTGTTCGGATGNTAGCCCATTTGTGGACAGGTTGTAGAATCGAAGAAAGCCATGGGTTACCAGTAGTACTGAACACAGTGTTCGGATTGTTTGTTGTGGGCAAGACAGAACCCAATCTTGTGCCATTAATCTCCAGTCAAAATGTAGTACTCTACAGCGAAATCCTTAAATGTTCTGCCGTAAGTGATAGTCAGACTATTGACATACAGTATTTGGTTCCAGCACGAGGAAAGTGGACCGGAAGGTAGCTGAAGTATAGGAAATCTCACTCTTGGATAGTGTCACAAAGTGAACGACGCACTATATTGTCGTAATGCTACTGCGTTCATAGTTCCAGTAGTTTCGATTTGATAAATTATTGGGAGTGTATAAATGAATATGTTTGCATATACTGCAGAATTGTTAATATTTTAGAAAAAAAATTGTTTTTAAGAAGATTATACTAAACCACTTTTCTTGTACATGACATACGCCGCATAGTTTTTACTTTTCATTTCTTGTCTACAACAAGTCTCGCCTTTACCAACGACTTATCTGTTGTGATAATCGACTGACCTGAATAACGAAACCGTTTTACTTGTCTCGAGTAAGACGGCAACTTACGAATTTATATCGTCTCTTCAGTAAATGCAGCTTTGTTTTTCTTTATTTTCTGTTTTAAAATCACATACCGTGAATGAATCTGTGCAAGGTAAAAATATAAAAATTTGCCAACGATATATTCAAATTAACTTCGCATAAAATTGCATTCAGATAAAGGATGTAGCTTAGATATACCATTAAAGGTTCATTCCCGGTTGTACTTTTTCAGGTATTGTTGAGGTAGACTTTAACTTTAGTTCCTTCCTAGGACTGTCGTTTTAGAAACTGCTTTCATCGCGATGTTCACCTTTAAGCAAGAATCAGTTGTAAAAAATGCTTGAATAAATGGAATGCTGTTAGTTTAGTTCCCTTCCTCGCGATGCACCATTAGAACTTCTTTCCTTTTTCAAAGTTTACTGCACTTTAGGAAGCATAAGTTTTTAAATAAGAGTGACCAAATCCGAATACTCACACACTTCAACTTATATTAGACAAAATATACTCTGCAGTTAAATATTGTAGTGTACAGCACTGTTTTCAACGATTAGCTGTTCGGTTTGGTAAGAAATGTGTTGCGAAGTAAAAACCTGCGTACTGAGTAAGGGGCTATATATATATATATANTATTTGGTTGTTTCTTAAACATGCACTATATCACAAGCGTTATATACTTGTGATAACATAAAATTACCTTATTTTTGGTTAAATTTATATTTTACTTATATTTATCTGTATGTCATAAATCATAAGATTTCATTTATCATTAATTTTAACAAAAACAGAGAGAAAATATTTGTGTTGGTAATGCCTAGTAAGAAATAGTTCTTAGGCAAAGTATATTATGCTGAGTGCGCACGAATGTGGTTCTTAGTCCCTTAGGTGTAATTTTTTACACTAGATATTTGTTTGCATGAGGTGGAGGAATATCCTGGAAGTATCACTTTAGCAGTGCTTCAGAAAAATTGGAATTAACCGTGAATAGACTATAACTAACGATCGGCTTATTTTACTGCGTAGCATATTCACAATAACTGTCCATATCTTTTGACTGTTATTAAATAAATGTTAGAGATTCGTTAAAGAGTCAATAAATTTCAAAAGTTAAACACGACTGTGTAACATCTCCATGTAAGTTTATAAACATTAGCAACTCAGACGCAAAATATATTTTCTTAATTAAACAGAAGACTACAAACATTTGAAGTGTCAATCAAAAATATTTAAGTGCTCCTCATAAAATTATAATGCTTTTTGTCACTGCTGGAGTGTTATGATGTAATGTGTATGCTAAAATTATGCCAGTTACAAAATTTCTGATTTTTATTATTTTTTATTGCTTAGAATTGGTTTGACGGTATGAAAATAATCTCCTCTCAAACAACTTTGATTGGAAAATGTTAAATGCGTATAAATGTTCCCTTCAAAATTTTAGGATGTTTGGCAGTAGCACATGCCAAAACAAGAGCAATGCTAAGGCATAAATCGTATATTAAAAATGACAACAAAATCTTATTTCTTGCCCAATTATATCTTATAGAGTGGGATGATTAAACTCGATTAAGAGAACTGGATGTGTGGTTCAGCGTTGTGAAGTTCAGTTGAACATTCTAACATGTACTGATATGGATTCCATTACCACAAGACTAATTTAGGTATAACATCAAAGTGTGTGAAGAATTTGGAGGACTTTTTAATTTTGTAGATATTTTGTAGAAATAATATTGTGAAGGACAAGGTGTGAACATTTGGTTTTTCCTCCTCAGATTTGTCACGAATCAAGATTATCTCTACAGATAATTTTGCGAAAGAAAAATAATATCGCTTTATGAACCTACATCGTTCCCACCTGATACAGATGTGTTGTACGCCACTCCTTTTAAGTGTTTTCCACCACGGACCAATCATATCAAAACAACAGCAATGAAGTACTTAAAAAATAATGAAGATTAAGACTGACGAGATAAAATTATGTAGATAATGCCATTATTTGTTTGTGGTGAAGTTGGCGCACTATGGTCACGTCAATTCATAGACATAAGGGAAAATTACAGTTATATATACTTGTCGCTTCACTTGTTCTTACCTTAACACCATTCTCTAGCAGAGTTTTCACATACTGCAAGCCGATGCCTGTAGCAGCACCCGTCACTAAAGCAACTTTGCCTTGAAGATCCATCCTGCAAAGATAAAAATCACGATTTAAAACAGAATACTATAAAATAATCACTCGTATAACATTAACGTTAATTTTTATGGTGTCCAGATAGGCATAATGTGATCTAATTAACTCTTGTTTTCTCTAAAGTTGTCACNTGATAACATAAAATTACCTTATTTTTGGTTAAATTTATATTTTACTTATATTTATCTGTATGTCATAAATCATAACATTTCATTTATCATTAATTTTAACAAAAACAGAGAGAAAATATTTGTGTTGGTAATGCCTAGTAAGAAATAGTTCTTATGCAAAGTATATTATGCTGAGTGCGCACGAATGTGGTTCTTAGTCCCTTAGGTGTAATTTTTTACACTCGATATTTGTTTGCATGAGGTATAGGAATATTCTGGAAGTATAACTTAAGCACCGCTTCAGAAAAATTGGAATTAACCGTGAATAGACTATAACTAACTATCGGCTTATTTTACTGGGTTGCATATTCACAAAAACTGTCCATATCTTTTGACTGTCATTAAGTAAATCTTAGAGATTCTTTAAAGAGTCAGTAAATTTCAAAAGTTAAACAGCGACTGTGTAACATCTCCATGTAAGTTTATAAACATTAGCAACTCAGACGCAAAATATATTTTCTTAATTAAAGAGAAGGTACTGAGACTAAAAACGTTTGAAGTGTCAATCAAAAATATTTAAGTGCTCCTCATAAAATTCTAATACTTTTTGTCACTGCTGGAGTGGTATGATGTAATGTGTATGCTTAAATTATGCCAGTTACAAAATTTCTGATTTTTATAATTTTTTATTGTTTAGAATTGGTTTGACGGTATGAAAATAATCTCCTCTCAAACAACTTTGATTGGAAACTGTTAAATGCGTATAAATATTCCCTTCAAAATTTTAGGATGTTTGGCAGTAGCACATGCCAAAACAAGAGCAATGCTAAGGCATAAATCGTGTATTAAAAATGACAACAAACTCTTATTTCTTGCCCAATTATATCTTATAGAGTGGGATGATTAAACCCGATTAAGGGAACTGGATGTGTGGTTCAGCGTCGTGAAGTTCAGTTGAACATTCTAACATGTACTGATATGGATTCCATTACCACAAGACTAATTTAGGTATAACATCAAAGTGTGTGAAGAATATGGAGGACTTTTTAATTTTGTAGATATTTTGTAGAAATAATATTGTGAAGGACAAGGTGTGAACATTTGGTTTTTCCTCCTCAGATTTGTCACGAATCAAGATTATCTCTACAGATAATTTTGCGAAAGAAAAATAATATGGCTTTATGAACCTACATCGTTCCCACCTGATACAGATGTGTTGTACGCCACTCCTTTTAAGTGTTTTCCACCACGGACCAATCATATCAAAACAACAGCAATGAAGTACTTAAAAAAACAATGAAGATTAAGACTGGCGAGATAAAGTTATATAGATAATGCCATTATTTGTTTGTGGTGAAGTTGACGCACTATGGCCACGTCAATTCATAGACATAAGGGAAAATTACAGTTATATATACTTGTCGCTTCACTTGTTCTTACCTTAACACCATTCTCTAGCAGAGTTTTCACATACTGCAAGCCGATGCCTGAAGCAGCACCCGTCACTAAAGCAACTTTGCCTTGAAGATCCATCCTGCAAAGATAAAAATCACTATTTAAAACAGAAAACTATAAAATAATCACTCGTATAATANGTATAACATTAACGTTAATTTTTATGGTGTCCAGATAGGCATAATGTGATCTAATTAACTCTTGTTTTCTCTAAAGTTGTCACACTTCCTTCGCGATTGCTTCTTCTGGGTTGTCGCGAACATAGACACTGCATGGAAGAGTATATTATATGAAGTTTTTCCTTTTTCGGAGAGGATGCGTTGAAGTTATCTTAATTACAATTATTAATATTGTTGCGAGTACAATGAAGCCTGCAGATTGGTGCCTGAGCTGAAGGGGTATGCGTGTTTTGAGAGACGTGGGTAAACAGAGCCGCGGCAACGAGAAACGAGGACGACTCCGCGTATACAAGCCAAGCACGCGACTGGGGCGAGGGTTTAGCCCACTGCCGTGCCGCGGGAGCCCTTGCCTGGCGGGCGGACTGCATCAGCGCCTAGCGAGAGCCCTCGATCGATCACCGTCTACTTGTCTGCATAAACAATATAGTGGTATGTGATGAGTTCGTCGAATGCGTGAGTTGGGTTTTATCAGTAGCTTGGTTGCAAACCTCTCATCATTTCCAGTCATTCAGAAATATTGTTGAGAAAGGTAGATTTATATTGTATTGCTGATTGCCTGTCATGAGATCTATGTAGAGTCAATTAATTTGAATTAAAATAATAGAGTTGCCTCAGTCTTATTGAGTCTTTTTACTCTTATGACTAGACCTTCTACGCAGTGCTTTTCCTTTGAACTTGTACTGCCTTATGTCGCATGAACTAATAAAGTAATGGTATAAGACTCATTTTTATAACAGGAAACGGGCTAAGCAAAAATAAGCCCAGCATAGTACGACATGTTTTCCAATATTCGGAAACCCTGCCTGAAATATAAGTAAATTTCGCACAGCTGCTATACATAACATGACATATAAATCGCATAACATGACATATAAATCGGGCAAACCCTTAACTATGAGACCGAAACCATGATTATTAAGGACCAATGCAAGGTCAGACAGTACCGTCGACTTGGAAACGCTATACAGAAAATTAATAAAACTGTTGTTCAACACTTTTATACATTGTATNGTTCAACACTTTTATACATTTTGTACTGGATGAGTCACATAAGCGGTTGACCACAAATATTTTCCCGAACCGTTGAAGATATCATTATTCTGCTTTCACCCCGAACAATTGCAACAAAGTCCTCACAAAATGACGTGCCGCATCTTGTCATAGCATTATTAATTACCGATATGTTGATATCAACTTTACTTATTTCAAATGGAACTATAGTCATTTCTGCCACTAGCTAATGAAACTATAGGACTGAAATAGAGGCATTTAACGGCGTATCACTATCCGAAATCCGACCAGAAATTGCTGAGAAACACAGTACTTATCTCCGTTTTGTATGCGTTACGCGGGGTGACGCATCACACGGGAGTTCGTAACACAAGGAGTTCGTAACACTATCGCGTTGCACCATGCGGACACTCGTTCGGGTAACTCGTAAGGGTGTGTTGGTTCACCGCGACTCTGGTATAAAGGGACAAAGGGAATGTGCAGCAGTGCAGCTTAGTATTCTATCTGTGTTTGCGCTAGTGTGTCCAGTGCTGTCTAGGGTAAGGTTAATTCTACTCGGGTTTGGAACATGACGAGTTTTCTTGTGGGACAGTTTGGCATAGGCAGAATTTCCGCCTCTAGGTGAACAGTGTTCCAAAAATGTCCCTTATAATTTAAATGTTAAACCATGTGAATAATAAGAAAGAAATATTTTACTTAGTTAGGAAGTTATTTTATATTTGATTCGTGTTTAGTGCAATTATTTTGTTTTTTAACGTATAAATCAGAGAAAATCCTGCACGCATGCGACACTAGCGCTTACCTAGCGGCGAAAAATTTTAGTTGCCAAACTAAAGGCATTGTATCTTCCCAACCTGAGTAGAATAAACCTTATCCAGGGTGACGACGATGTCTTCCACGAACGAAGAGAAACTAGATATGCTACTTCTTTACGGAGAATGCAGGAAGAACACCACAAGAAAGGTGGAGTTACACGTACAGAAGTATCCTGACAGGCAGTGTCCACCAGACACAATTGTGAGAATTTGCAGAAAATTGCTATTGAAAGGGCACTGCAATGCTACGGAGAGGGTACAGGGCAAGCCTGTAACGAGCGGAGCGAATGAAGTAAATGTTCTGGAAGCTGCGCCTCACAACCCGCATGTTAGCTCAAGAGCAGTTGCGAGTGATTCTGGGATACGTGAGTCTAGCGTCAATCGCATTTGTTGCATAGAAACGAATACCATCACGCATCACTTCATCAGCAGCTTGACCAACAGTATTGCCGAAGATGCACGGAATTCTATCGGTCTGTTCTCGTGCGTTGCCGGGACAATATGTACTTTCTACAAAGAATCCTCTTTACCGATGAAGCAACGTTCACCAATCGTTGAAACGTAAATCTACGAAATACGCATTCTTGGGCCGCTAACAATCCACTTACGCTGGCTGAAGCGGGTTGGGCGTCAGCGGCAGTGGATTGTCGACGTTCGGTGAGGGATCGTCGGAGACTTTGTCACTGGTCCTTACTCCAATGAGGGAACGTTAACAGGGGACAAGCACGCCCTTGTTCTCTGCGATGTGCTATCATCTCTCCTAGTGGACGCGCCACTTGAAAAAGCGTGGATAAATGTGCGAGATAGCAGCGTGACAGGTGCCCCGCACACCACTCTATTGCGGTTACGCCAGTGCGCGACCAGCTATTTCCTGCTCGAGGGCGTGGCGTTATCAGCCCGCTTTCAACGGCTCGAATGACATTGGAGGTCAACAGCTTGGATAACTCGTTCCGCATATGCTTGCGTGCGGTTATAAGAGCGCGGAGGCATTCATTATCGAGTTGAGTGCGTGCCACTTTTGCAATAGCTTTTCCGACAATTTGATGTCAGGAAATTGACATTGCTTATCACGAACACCAGCTAGCTGCAAGTGCGGTGCTGCTACACGCCTCAGGTCGTTATCTCGCTGCGCACCTGTGTCCTGCGCATGTGAGCAGCGACGAAGAACAGCTATTCTGGACGGGCTGTACCACTACACCGCCCCTCGCAACACGCCCCGACAGTTACGCCGACTAAACGCTAGTCTAATTGCCACTGTAGAAGTTTTTTTTTTTACTGGGGGTACACCCCTTTTCCTTCTGCCAAAAAGGTTAACAAATAAAGAACCATTACTACTTCAATATATTACAAAAAATATCAGAAAATAAATTAATAAAATTTCCTTCCTTATACCCTATCAAACGAACAACATGCCAATACTTAAACAAAATCACAACACCTGTAGAATAACAAGCCATTCCATAAAATGTATTTTAATTATATATACTACTATATTTACCACAACGATTACACGTTTTATCAAATTTAAAGCCAGTATACATTATGTTAAATGGCTTTAAAAAAAAAAACGCTAGTCTGGATGGGCGTCGTAGTTGGGATCGCGAAAGGAACGAATAATAATGACGAGGAAAGGAGCGGCTTCTAAATGTGCTACGCCAAACACGTAATAAAGATTTCATGAATTTTTAAATATTGTTTTGTGAGGGAATGCCATGCGTTTAGGCGTCTTGGGATGCAACGCCGTAGTGGCCATTGCTTACGAAGTCCTAGTCCTCTGTAATGAGGGTGTTTTGTGTCCTAGTATAACCGAGACGGCCCATCATATTAAGGAAATGTAAAATTCGCGTTATATTTTTTTTGTCATCAATATAGACCTCACGGTCGTGTATATACTCGAGATGGCGCAGTTTGCTAATTTTCTGCTGCTTCGGGGAGAATACGTTTATCACCTGACTGTACGACTCGTGATTCGCTCACGCCAATAAGAATTGTTCGTTCACAAGAGCACTGTTACCCTGGGCGCTTCCAGTAAGCAATCGTCCAACGACAAAAAGCAAGGCAAACGTATACGTGCTTTGAGGCGACACCCTCCTAATTAATGGCGGGCTTTAAAGCTGGGACCCGTAGGTTCACGCCATCCCCGGACATGACAATAAATGACCCTAGGATGGAGCGGCACTGGAATGCAAGGGCGAGGGGAAGCGGAGTACCTCCTGAGTAAAGCCGCCGGCAAGCGGCATCGTCCGGCACGATTCCCACACGCGAAAAGGCGGGAGCGAACCCGCCGGGTATCGAACCAGGTTCGCCGCGGTTGGAGGCGAACGCCCTGGCCACTACGCCACCGCAACCCCCTAGCGCTTAACGCACATGTTTTCCTTCGCGCGCTGCATAACGGCGCTGTGTGAAACCCGAAATTCTTGATAGTGAAGGAGTCTCCTCCCCTTAACACACTTTCGCCGGGAGTTAATAGCCTTTTTGGGGACCTCTTATCTAAGTCTTCAAAATGACGTACAAATTTATACAGTATCCCAGTCGCTATTAAGAGTGGTGCGGTAGTTTTGAGTGTTACCCAATTAAAGCCGTTTTCGCGATTGAGAGACGCGACGCAACAGTCAATTGCAGCTTTTGACGTTTCGCGGGCGACGAACATTGGTTTTCACGCTCGTCGTCGGCGACGGTAAATACGAAGAATAACGTTTGCGTACTTCTAAATGAATAAACCGGCGAAAATCTGAGGTAGAGGACGAATGATAATGTGTAGTCCATACACGGTTAATTCCAACTTTTCTGAAGCCCTGCTAAAGTTCTACTTCCAGGATATTCCTCCGCCTAATGTGAACGAAACATTTCCGAGTTTAGAAAAATCTCGCCAAACCGGACAACGCACCGCATTCGTGTGCACTCAGTATAATAATATTTTGTATAAGAACTATACCTTACTAGGCATTACCAACACATCTATTCTCACGCTGTTTTAATTAATATAAATAATAAATAAAACATTAAAATTTGAAAATAAAATATAAATGAAATATAAATAAAATTTTAATTAAATTAAAAATAAGGTACTTTAATGTCAACACCAATATAAAAGACTTATGATACATGGTATATTTAGGAGACGACCAACCACGTCATACATGGTGTGATTTTTCAAAAGTTTGATTTAAAATGTGTGAGGAAACCGCGAATAGTCTATATATAAGAAACGGTTTACAAATATATTAATAGGATTCCAAAGTTATAATGAAAGTAAAAGCATAATATTTTCCTATGCCTGACGAGTCGTTCATGTATTAAATAACCATTTAGAGGTTTTATTTAACATAGGGGCAGCGGTGGCGTAGTTCGATCCCCGGCGGGTTCACTCCCGGATTTTCGCATGTGGGAATCGTGCTGGACGATGCCGCTTGGCGGCGGGTTTTCTCGGGGTACTCCCGTTTCCCCCGCTCTTGCATTCCAGCGCCGCTCCATTCTAGGGTTTCATTTCTGTCATGCTCGGGGATGACGGTCACCTACGGGTCCCAGCTGGAAAGACCGTCACTCAGAGGGTATTTCCTTGCCCTGGGGGCACTCCCCACACGCCATTATTGTTATTATTTAACATATTTAGAAAATAAAATATTACATCAAACAAAAATAACCTAACAAAATTCACAGTCTTTAGTTTGACTTTCGCATCAGTGCGAGCTTCCTTGCACGAAAACAGATGGCAGTACGGTCTGAGTTTCCGGCGATAATACATCGCTGTATTGTGAAAGTAGGAAAAAAAATTGGTCTTCGGCTGTCAGCGTCGCGTCGGTCGCGTCTCTTCGCATCGCGTAGCTCAATTGTTGAAAACGCTTTAATAATAACATTGAAGAAACTTAAGATTTCACATCTCATGTTAATATACATATTCTGATCGTTGAAAACTCTTGAAACGGACACTTTCAACGTGTTTATTTTTGAAACTAAAATTCGTTCACATAATTTTGAACTACTATAGAGGCGTGGAGGGATCTGTATTATAATTACTACTGTATCTTTATGCTACATGATCACTAATCAAAGCAACTTGTTGCATACATGCCCGAGTGCACTCCGGGTAGCTGTCTTACGCAATGAAAGCAGTAAGGCATACGTCGCATTTGTCGGTATTGCTCTTAGTGATATATTGCTTTCGTGTTTTAAAAACGCAATGTAATTCGCAAATAGATTTTATTTGTGTTTGAACTCCTAGAATGCGGTAGTTTGCAGATTAATTTCATCTTGAAATTCAAACTTCACGTACTGTTTACGTCCCGACGAAGTATTCAGACACCTGTCTGTAGTTTCGATTCTTCTCCTGTGCATTGCATCGCCCACGCGATATAACATCAGTTTTGCTGTACTAGATTTTTAATTTAAAATTAAAGGTATAACACCGTGAAAAAAAAAATACCTTGTCTTATCGACAGATTGTAAAAACCTGAATAGTTTTTCACCAACATGATTGCATATATTCGTAACTGTATCATTGTTTAACATAAGAATTAGTTATATGTTTTTATTAAATTGTAAATCAACTAATCCTATTAGCTATATATATATCTATTTTTTTTTCTTGGGGGAAAAAGATTAAACATCATAATCTACCCTACTACTGCTCTGTATATGGGCCAAAAGGACACTAGTATTGAATGGCTGTCGAGCAGTCAGCAACATAATTAGATTGTTTTTAAATAATCTGTACGTAGGTACGCAAGTAAGAATTATTTCCTACATATTTAGTCGTTTACAAATGACATTTAGGGTATCGTATGTAAGTGGTCTTGATTACTAGACGTCATTGTCCTCTGCCTTTCTTCTGTCATATGTTTTCAATGCAAAAAATAATAATTTATTTTAAAAAACTTTTGTTTTTAAGGTCTTAATAAAATTAATAAAAATTTTTTATTCACAAATGATAATAAATATGAATTATTGATTCTTTAAACAGTTTGCATATGATTTTGCGCAACTGAAAATAATTTTGTAGATCGGGAAATATAAAATTATATTTAACCGAGAAAATTAATTTGGGTATGAAGTTCACTATAATCTTGGGTTGACGTCATATCAAAGCATTACTCTGCATAGCCGTATTACGTGTAAACATAATTTTAATATAGAATCTCGCTATCTTACAACGTTGCTGTTTTCATTTTGTGTTTCATATTTAGTGTACGGTCGAGCTCAGAATTTATTTCTGCCATTTGTTTACCAACAGATAACATGTACGTTATGGTTACGTAACCGAATATCATGAATGGATTGCAGATTAACATGCGTGCAGATAAACACATAACCAGTAAACAACTTAATATTTATACTTATGTCAAGTATTTTGTTTTGGTTCTTTACTTTCTAGGCGGGGTTTTGATTAGTAGGTACATTCATAAATTACAAATATATTTATGTAGCTCGACTACGGTCACAAGCAACCCAAGTTTCAAACACTTATGTATAAAAGTTCTTTGCTTAAGAGGTACTACCTAAAAGTATAACAATTGTTCGTTAAATTTATTATACTTGTAACGCAAAAGCAGGAAAATATTTAATACTTTGTAAAAATAATAGAATTTTGATTCTATAGTAATATCTATGTGTAATATGGTGTTTCCGACTGCCTCACTACACAGCCACAAATGCTAGACCCAAAAGTTTGAAAACGTTCTAACAGGAGATTTTAAAATTTGAAATTCGAATAATATTACAAAGACTTATACATGTATTTTATTTTGTTATTATAAAGTTTAACAAATTAAATATTTATAAAACTTAGAAAATATGAATTTTACCATATGAACAGAATATTTATGAGTCCGCAACTTCACTTCCACATGAAGTAATTGCTAATTTCCTCTATCGAAGGACTTCTTAGTACACCACGTTAGTGGTTATGCACTCAGGTGCTAGGATTGCCAGTTACTAGGTGATCCTACCCTGGAGCAGGCCACATAGAACTACCCATGTGAGCAGTAGTACTCCCTCTAGTTCATCCCTGCCACCTTTAGCGACCGTCTCTGGACCTCACTTTATGCCATAGCGAAACAAATCTAGAGAGGAAGGTGCAGTCTCTTAATTTTGAAAGGGTACTCGGTTGGAATAAGTGTTATGTGCTCTATAAAATCTTATTCGCCCCATGCACATTCAGTGAAGACTGTGGCCTCTATTACATCTTTTTGCCAAGTTTTCGCTTGGAGCACGGTGCTATTGCAACGTTTTTCCGCTAAGAGTAACGGAGGAACAAACCTGGGGAATAGTTTGTGTGGTGATAGGCTAAGATGGTAGTTTGTGTGGTGATATATAAGATGGTAGTTTGTGTGGTGATAGATAAGATGGTAGCTTGTGTGGTGATAGGCTAAGATGGTAGTTTGTGTGGTGATAAGCTAATACGGTAGTTTGTGTGGTGATAGGCTAATATGGTAGTGTGTGGTGATAGGCTAAGTTAATAGATTTGGTTAATGAACTCCGCAGGGTAATGGGCTGCATAAACAGTTTTTACAACTGTATTCACATATGTGTACTCGATTTTTACCCCCTTAAACCACTTAATTAAACTTATGTTAATTTTTTATTATACTCTTATAAAGTAAATGTTATATTTGTTACATTGCTCAATTCTTGTAACGTCTTCTTTTATAACAATTTTTAACTATTTGCCTATTCTATTCTAAATTACGTAACAAAGATTGTATGAACTGATTTTTGTCTTCTCAGAATTTATCGTTGTAATGCTACCGGAATATATTCAAGTTTTGTTACATTCTATTGTAGTGATTAAAAGATCAGGTTTATTGGAAAACAAAATATAAACAAAAGACCTCCCCATAGTTATAACATGTGATTTTTACAGTTCTCTATGGGATTCGCAAGTTTATGGTTTTGACAGTTCTGATTCCAAGATACACAGCACAAAGATGGTCACTGTACAGCTAGGATGGGCACTATATCCCAGTTCACTCTTTACCGAAAATTACGTATGAAATTATCAACCTCGGTATAAAATGTGATCTAAACACGTATATAGAACCTCATTAAGAAAATATGTATTTCAATGACTACCTATTTAATTAATGATCCTACTTAGTTCTGACAAAAAATTCCCCGCGACTATAAGGGAAATGTAACATTTTCTCAGTAGACAGGTTTAAATTATAGTCATACATTTTTCGTTTAATAACTTTTCACAAAACATGTGCGTCTGAAGGTTACGGGCGTGGAAATTATGTAATCTAGGTAGTGTATAACATTAGAAAACGTTTGAATGTGAAAAATCCTGAATTTAATTTTAAGGTATTCATATATCCAACCTTCCAAAGCATAAAACACAACCATATCTTATCGGTTTACTGAGCTAAAAATGTGTCATCGGAAAAAAATTTGTTTTCTTTTCTCTATCTAAAGTTTTGAATTTTAAAAATTTTGGAATAAATTTTTAGTGTTTTACCTACCAGCCTTTTGAAGCAAAGAACATAATGATATGTCGTCACGTTAATCTGATATTAAGGAGTCCTTTTTACCCTCTAAGAGGTTCAATTTTAATAAATCATGAAATTTTGTGTTTAGGTTTTTATGTAGGATACCTTTTGAAGCTAAGAGTACAATGATATCTCACCAGGTTAATGAGCTATTGAGAAGTCCACGAAAATACATTTCGCCCGTTTTCACTCTAGTTGGTGTTGTATTTCAATAAATTCTGAAATTAGTTTTTGGCTATTTTTATAGTTTAAATTTGAAGCTAAGAACATGACGATATCACAACGGATCAATGAGCTATTGGCGAGTCTTTGAAAACACATTTTATCTTTTTCCACTCCATTAAGGGTTGAATTTCGAAAATACATTTCTTAGTGGGTGTCTGCGCCCCAAAGGGAAGCTATTCCTATATTTTCAGGCTTTTGTGCCAAGAGGTTTGGACTGCGCGTTGATGAATGTGTCAATCAGTCGGAAACCTAATTTTATAGATGGGGATTTTGTGGTTTTTGCACGTAACTATTCGAAAAAATAGTCAACCGTTTTTTTATTCGTAAACTATTCTTTGTATCAACTGTTTCTGTATGTGATGGTATAGCTAATCTAAATATATAGTCAATAAATCAACCCTCATCCAAATATATTCAGTAGTTCAAGCTCAGTTATTGATATTATACATCAGAAATTCACACACAGAAAAACATTTTCATAGCCTTTAATGGAGCATAGCTTTTGCTAAATCCTTGCTCAGGGTATTTTTATCTCACCGTCTTATACCCTTCCATTCATTGAAAATCACACTCTCGCAGACCCGGTAGTGAAATTCATGAGTCCTTCAATTGAATATGTGGAATTGGTAGTGACGCACTGAGATAAAGGTTTTATTGAATCAAACAGTGTTTGTTTGGCTCTACCAAATACATTTTTTGTATAGGGGAAATGAAATTTTTTTTGTTGGAATCAAATTATTTGGTTGTTCTTATTTTGCTGCTCCAAACAAAGATTTGGTTGATGCAACTATATATTTTTTTGGCTCCATATGTATTAAATATTTTCGGTTAATATAAAAGAAGGTTTGAATCTGTATCATCTGTGCTAAAGCGCTACGCCCTAAGCAAACTCAGCTAAAGTGACTACTGATGAAATTGTAATGTTTTCCCATATATGCGTTTCAAATACTGGCCAACGTGAGCAAGTAAACATTTCAAGTTTTGCAGACTTACATCTTAGTTCCCGGTTGAAATTGTGTTATTAGGATGTTTATACCATTATTAAGCATCAATAGATGCACCAACAATCACTGTTTCTGTCCTAACTTGTTTCTTCAAATAAGTTCCCCTTCCCTTCCCCCCTCCCCATAAAACTCATCTCTGGATACATGCCTACCCAAAACAACAAAATTCATCGTGTTAATATAATAAAACACATACTTTAGTAAACAACCCTCTGTGTTGGGACAAAAAAAATTAGTGTGTCAACAAAATATTTAGTTGAATTAACTGTGTGTGTATGTGTGTGTGCGTGTGGTTGGAAAATGCAGCTCGAGAGTTTATTTTAAATGTTTGTGACAATTAGGATAGTAACATTGTTTATAAGTGAATTTATTGTCCCTTAATAACGGTACAAATGCTTTAAAATTGTAAACACTTATTTACGTGCATTGTCCTTCATTTGAAATGTATGTATTTAAAAACATTCTTATTACGCCAGTAGTCACTTTAGCTGAAGTTGCTAAGGCGTAACATTCTGGCACATGTGAACAGGGCTTGAAATTTGTTTCTTCTTCTATTTTTTTTATAATAACCGAAATTTTTTAACGTACGTAAATTAATGCAAATCTTTAGTTCCACTAAAAAAATTTTACAGTTTAAGGCAGCAATATGAACATATGAAAATAATGAGGTTCCAACAACAATATATTTAATTATTTAACTTCCACTAAACACACCATTAATTTAGATGCGCAAAGCAAACTTTACTTTATCGAACAAAACGTTTTTCTCAGTGTACAGATTTGGAATTGTAGAAAAATAAATACTATTTGTTCACAATAATTAAAGGGCTAAGTTTCAGGAATTGCTAGAATAATAATAAACCGCATATGATATAAAAAAATTTAATTGGCTACAAAACAAATTTTGTAAACTTTGACCCCTAAAAATTTGTTTATTTTTTTACTTTTATTTATAATCATAGTTAGGCAAAAACGTTCATAATAATAGCTCGATATATGAGGCGAAGTTTTTACTTTCACCTGCTTTTTGTTTGGTTGTGATGTGACGTAAGCACGTGTCCTGTAATGGACATTATGACAGTGTACATTAATTTCTCAAGTCTCCAGAATTTTTTTACGAACTGGCAAACAGTGCTACGTGACCCCCAAGTGCGTGTAAACAGTAGGGAATTAAATCCCGATGTAGGCAAAAGCCTAACAAACACCGTCGCCCATAAACAATTGATACCGTCGGTGCGTGGTGGAAATGACAGCAGTTCGGAAACGCAATTCGAGAGCGGTTAAAAGAACCGTAAGCCAGTTACAACTGAACAACTGATGGTAACTTCTGCACAGGCGTTGAAAAAATAAGATGTCTCTTACCTAGGTCCAGTTGCTGGTGGAATTATCTTTGTAGTGGACTTGTACGACTCTTCAAGCTGCGTCGCTTGCTGGCGCCCGCTAGCACTGTGCACTCGAAACAAAACTCTGGAGCGAGATATACTAAGTGACCACTCCCTCGATTGCGTAATGCGCGATAAACGCGGAGAGATACGACACTGATTACGTCGTTCGACCTTTAATGGTGCACTTGAAAGTCATATTCGGGCATATGAAAGTAAAATTATTTTGTTTTTACCAAGGAATGATAAAACTTGAAGATGTATTTGAAAAAATTTCGCAAATAGAAACAAAAAATTCAAGTCATAGTACGGAATTTTTCTACAAAAACACACTATTGTAATTTTTTTTTCTCCAGAATATGAGCATCTGAAAAGTTGATACACTCATCATCGTATTGATGTTTGTTTGCTGTATCAGAAATTTGCTTTTTAAAATAATTTAAAAACTATAGGAAATAAAGCTGTTGTACAGTGCACAATAATTTCTTATTTCATAAGTTAATTCGTTAAGGAATGCCTATCTATGTAACAAGAGTAACATAGATTGTTCCTATCAGAATACGCACATCTTGCATCTCTTAAGTTTGTTTTAATTTTATATATATGTGTTTTTCAATTATTCAGAGACTTTATAAAATCTAATACTATAAATGTTTTCGGTACTCGCAATCTATGCCCGAAATTTCCTAAGTGTTAGTAGTAACAATTATAATTTCATAAATTTTAAAAATATCAGATTTCATAAGGCTATTGACTATCAGCCGCCTGTGCATGCATTATGGACTCCTAAGTTTACACACTACAACTGTAACTTATACAAGACTCTTAATTTTATGTAGAACAACTTTCATACACTAAGATTTTTTCTTGATAATTCAGATATATTATTTCAGCTACAATTAATGCTAAAGTACAGTTGCGTGTTACGAAAAGTCAATAATTCGCTTCGGCGGAAGAGAAGCAGGTTCGATCGATTATAGTGCCTAGGATTAATTGGCGGAACCGACTATTCAGTCGCCTGCTGATCGCCATNAGCTACAATTAATGCTAAAGTACAGTTGCGTGTTACGAAAAGTCAATAATTCGCTTCGGCGGAAGAGAAGCAGGTTGATCGATTATAGTGCCTAGGATTAATTGGCGGAACCGACTATTCAGTCGCCTGCTGATCGCCGTACCATCTTTACGATAATGTGCTCTGCCTTCTTTACGAGAAGGTAATACTCACTGTCACACACATCCAACGTGGTTTTTGGCATCAATTATGTAATTTTTCCTCAATAAAATTGTTGTTTTTTTTTAGTTTAAGGTTAATGGGGTCAAGGTCACCTACATAAGACATGGCTGTTGGTGTCATAAGTTATTATTTTCCTTTATTTTAATTTTTTTTCCCCTTTTTTAATATTTGTTTTCAATTTTTTACGTTCAAGGTCACTCCGGTTAAGTTCAAGGTCAACTGCATACAACATGGTGTTTGGGGGTCAATACTGTAAACAAACATGACCACCTCAGGCCGTCGAGCACGACCTCCGCCTGTGACGTTCATCAAGATGGCGGCCGGCTGTGAACTCCGATGAACATCGTGTTAATAACCCGGCGGATCTGTTCAGAGCCCGCTATAATAAATACATTCGGTCATATATAACCTCCGCGCACATAACCGCTGATACTTAAGCTACCAGTAACACAATAAAACAGTCACTCCCGGTCCCCGCTATCACACACAGTTGTACCACACCCGCGGCTCGCTGATCTCTCACTCACGATCCGCATCACCCTCAACCCTCGGTAACACCCCACCTACTAGAGCCGGCTGTTCCTGCTCGGTTGTCATATTGCAATCTTTGAGTGCCTCTCTGGATCTCTCTCCCCTGTTTCAGTTGGGAATACCTAGATGTTTCTAGAATGGAATTGTCTCCACCTTTCCAACAACACGGCCGCTTCCGCGGTAAGACGCGTGTCATGAGTCACAAACCCATGTGTTGCCCCCAGACAACTAGGTTGAGAAAGGGGGGGGGGCAAGGCTGTAAATGCTGCCCATCTCGCTCCTTGTAAAAATAAATACTGTACTACCAAAAGTTGGCAGAAGACGGTTAAAATAAGAATGGCACACCAGTATTCTACGCTCAAACACAGATAAAAAAAATTTATTTTAGAGAATATTTACATGCTTACAGCAGTTCTGAAATTAAGGCTTATCCTGCGAACGAACTCAGGCACCAGTGCTTTTACCATAATTATTTATTTAAAGAAAAAAAAATTGGAGGTTGTGAATTTTAAAAAACTACATTCATCGTTAAAAAAAATAGGAAGTTGCACCCACAAGTGTCGAATTGACAAGTGTCGGATTGCAATGCTGTTCGGAAGGAAGGTGGAATTTACCAAGAACAATTCATTATTACAAATTGAGACTAGTACATACGTCTCTTATTATGACGTCAGGCTGCCATGTCTGCCATGTGTGTCCATTGGTAATCCATCCCATGAAGCTTGAACATTCGCTAGCAGGAACTGGGAGAGGGATGATAGAACGGCCAGTAGCATCCCACTCGTTTTCAATTGGGGGTGGATCTTGCGATGTGGCTGTCCATAACAGAGTATCTATCTTCAAGGCACGATCTTGAGACGGCAGTGGTACGGCGACAAGCGTTGTCCTATTGAAACAGAGCACCGGAGTGGGCATTCACGAATGGCAGGGCCCCTGGTCGTAGGACTTCACGAACCACCTCTGGGTTGTCAAAGTGTCCGTGATGAATACCAACGGCAATGGGGCACCATTCGTACCAAATCTTACCTCCTGACCACGACACCTGGCCGTACGGACGTATGTCGTAGGACACCAAACCTTCAGTCTTGGCGCTGCCCACCTTCCCTCCACACACGCATGTGTTGGTCGTCGCCACCGAGACAAAAGCGGGACTCGTCACTGAAGATCGCCCACGGCCATCCTGCACGGCTTAATGACGGCCGGTCACGAAATCATTGCAGTCTGTGGCAACGTCGATGTGGTGTCAGGGGCAGTTTTAACGGCCTGCGTCGTGCAGCCATCTGCACTCACGAGGTACTACAGGGAGGGGATCACTTCTCGCTCTTAGAGGCCACAGTGGCTGATAGGATAGTCTGTTCGCCTCCCGCCAAGGCGAACCGGGTTCAATCCCCGGCCGGTTCACTCCGCATTTTGGCGAGTGGGAATCGTGCTGAACGATCCCGCTGGTCGGCGGGTTTTCTCGGGGATCTCCCGTTTCCCCCGTCCTTTCATTCCGGCGCCGCTCCATTCGCGCCTCACGTCAACCTCGTCGGCTCTCAGTACTCCTGTGTTAAGAGCCGCCCAAATCTCTTCACTCACTGCTCGCTCCTCGCCGAAAGTCCGCAATCGTGGCGTCCGCAACGTCGGACAATCCGTCGGTTCTCCCTCCGCGTGGTTCGTGGTCGTCGCTCAGATCCTGCGTATCGTGTATCTTCTGTTCACTGGCTTCAACAGCGTGCTGCGGTAATATCAACACGACCGGTACGGCGCGCTATACGGCGGAATGACCATCCCGCTCCCCGCAGCCCTGACATGCGATCCCTCTTGAACTAGACCAACTCTTCTAAATGCTGTCGAACTCGTTTCCGAGGCAACGACACAACAGCGCGAGTCATAAATCCTTAACATATGTTCACGTTTCTCGATAAATGATGGAATATTACTTTATTCTGGTGGTGAGTACAGTGAAAATAAATTTTCCCGTATTTCATTCTCTATAATGTTGGGTGAGGTCATGAAAAGTATTCCCATAAAATGTGACTAGTAGTCAAGTTTGATGTGATGTTTACCCTTTCTTGATATGAGTTATCATTACGTGCGGTAAAAGTGTTGCAATGTAGCCTCTTCTTAGAATGTGATAACAGCAGTTGTTTAATCTTGTTTGTTCTGCGCGCGATAACGTTTTGAACACAACAACATGCATTGAGCACATACGGTCGTATGTCCATATTTTTCTTTTGAGTATCTTGCATTAGTGTGTGCAGCGTAGAGGGCAACCGCCCTCTCTTTCAAATAAAAGATTTCTGGAAGTAGTTGTCCTTGCTTCGGCGTAAAATTCCTAAAAGAAAATTTTGTAAGTATAACATAAGGTTATTATTAACATCAAAATCTGCGTTATACGATATTGATTACCCACTCCAAGACCACATTTAAGCTTGAATTTTTTCTTAGTAAAAACTAAAAACTTTTCCTGGTATATTTTAAGATATATCATATTATAACACCTCGTGGAATGGCTGAAAAATATTGTAACGACACAACGGCTACAGCACGATTTAGAATGGAGAGCACGCACAACGGGGCGATCTTATGCAGTCCAGCAGGTGCAGCGATAAGGCCCGCTCTTGCTGACGTCACTTCCGCGGCCGAGCGTCAAACCCGAGTCGTCTGTATTTCTCACATTGTCAAACCTACCCACCACGTCTCATCCGCGTAAGTTGCTTGCTTGCAGACGCGAATATTTTTTTTTTGCAGATGAGTGTATATTACAGTTTAAATAAACATTCACATGTTTGAAGTTTCACTTATTTAAACTATAATTTGTAATTTGTATGACGAGGGGAAGAGAGACTATAGTCACAGACAACAGCACAATAACTTTCCTGACAATAAGTTACTTGCTTTACAAACACACCATAAAACAATATATTTACATTTCACGTTCAGTTCCTATAGGCTATTCACGATAAATTAAGCACATTTGAAAGCCCTCTCATTTGGAATAATAGTTAATCAATATATCGTACTGGCTTACCCGGCCACGCGTTGCTGTGGCATAAGATATTTTGGTTCTATTCTATTCTGTGAAATTAATTGAAATAAGTGTATGCATTTTTTAAAATCTTTAAACAATCGAAAAAAACATTGAGAACAACAAACTGAAATGTTCAAACATACAGCTGTCAACAAAGGCGCTTCCTGACGCGAAAGCATGGTAAAAATTAGCTTTTTGCAGATTTTAGTACCTTTGCAGGCAATACAGATATAAAATAAAGGCGTACAAACTCTCGTAAGAACGAAAGGAAGGTCTATAAAAAACAAAATAAAAATTGGCTAATTTTTTCGGGAGTTATACGTTTCCGAACAAAAGGGCACAACTTATGTATATATATATATATATATATATTAGAGCATTAGACGTTGAATTACGAGTCCGGTGGAATATACACATTGTGTTTATTACTTACATGGCAATATTTATTTTTAAAAGTCGTTTAAGGATTAAAAAAATGGCTGAAAGTAAAAAGTAACTAGGGCCTCATAAGTGCTAACTTTACAGTGAACGGTCTATAGTAACCCGCAACGCGTCACCAAGCTGTAGTTCTAGGATCGGCGACGCTTCTGTTAAAAAAGAAAGTCTTAAAATGACAACCATTCAACAGATTTCCGTTATACCAAATGTATTATCATCTACGCATTATGCACGATTTGTATATGACCAAGGACATACATATCTTGAGATGTAACAAGGAAATTACGAAACATCCAACACGTCAGACACTGCAGAACGAGAAGGTGGAGAAGGATTTTCAGTTGTAGTGATGAAATTGATACTAACGTTATCAAAAATGATGGGTTCGTTAAGCCAGTAACTCAGTGTCATTAACGTCAAATGCTGTTTTCTTTTATGTATCATTATGATTTGCGTGATATGACAACTGGCAGTGGACTTCAGAAACTGTGTCTTACCACCTGATCATCTGGCCATTGCCTTGCATCTATTAATCCATTTGGTGTGCGCGATACAATTAGTTTAAAGAAGTTTGCTCTTAAAGGATGCATTCTTAACCAAACTGCTGTTACTAATATCGCTCAAGGCCCTGTAATTTATTCTTGCAGAAGGTTACATGTTAGTTAGAGGATGAGATATTTGTGCTTGGTGCTGCTGGCGATATGCATATTCTTCATCACGTACAGCTCGTGTATAATGCGTAGGTGTCAATCAATGTTTGGCCGGAACTGGTCCAGCGGTTGTCACTTTATACCCCCCTCCCCTTTAACAGCAGTGAGCCATCGCCGCTCCTATACAGAGCGGCGATGCGTTATGCACGTCCCAGTATATAGTGAGGATGGTAATGTAATTGCGACCTTGCTTATACGGCGAAGCGTTGTCACATCCTGCAAACCAAAACGACGCGCAAAACACAGCAACACAAATTTCCTGGCACAAATCTACTTGTCTACACCATTATCATTCGTACCTCCGCCAGCATTCATTCCGCCATTATTCCGTAACGTACGGCTTGACCAGTGTCTTTTCCTTCTGTAATATGCTCGTGAATCATCGGTAGAGATGTGGCGCTGCAAATGGAGGTTACTTTGAATAATGCAGAAGTTTTCACGGCATTTCAAATTTCAACAGCTGTGTGAGGCACAGAAAATTACATTTTCTTTCTAAACAACTTGGGATTAGGCAAATATTTTCTTCGCGGTATAAACGTCGTAAAATTTTTTTCCGGGGTTATTTTATTTTTGCGCCTAGCAGTCTATGTAAACAGAGACGAGATTCCTGTTTAGGAATTTTATTTTAGGACTGGTGACTTTCTTGGCATCTTACTGAAGGACTTATCCATGTGTACATTGTGGCAAAAATAAAAAGGCGTTGTTAATGACGGCTGCTTCTACATTTGTGTTAACTTAATGATTTTGTTGCACTCGTTAAATTCGTGAATACAGGCAGTTCAGTGTTTTGGTATGTGACGTAGTGTGCTGCGCGCTTGAGACTCGTGGTAAAAGAGATCCCGCATGACATACAATTTAAACATTATAGTGAAAGTGGCACTACATACGAAAATAAACCGTTTCCATACCTATGCTTAAATTTAGTGTTCTTGCTATTAGAAATATTTCTCCGAGTTTCTGAGACGTATTTTTTCGAACAACCTGTATATTTATAAAGTACTTATATGTATGTATTCCTCTCTCCGCTATATTTGTGTAGCCTAGTTGACTGATATTTTGGTCAATTCTTCTGGAGGTATGGCGTTCGTTGTTTCATTGTGCAGGTCTACGTAACAGAGGTTGAATGACTGAGGGTATAAGTATCGAACATTATTATATACTTCCTTTTTGTTTGTATAAGAAATTTGTCTGTTCGAATATTCCCTGGCGTTGTTCGTTGAGTCACTTAAATCTCCGAGTGAACGCACGCAGTGTTTCGATTTTGGCATACGTAGTTATATACGTTTTATGAAGTTGCTTCTTATTTCCTCCGTCTCACGTCTGACACCAATGTTACAAGCTGCGGGCGAAGCCAGGGGCTTTATTCTAGACTTTTCTACACGTAGCTCCCGATCGTGGAAAACACGACCGTCGTTATATTCCCAGTATTTGGCATTCAATGTTAAAGACGAAGACCATTGGGAGTAATCGAGAGCTAATGTGTTGCCGAAAGTTGACTTACAGAAAAGCAAGCTGAATTTCAACATGGCGAGTGAGAAGCGTGATATNGAGCTAATGTGTTGCCGAAAGTTGACTTACAGAAAAGCAAGCTGAATTTCAACATGGCGAGTGAGAAGCGTGATATCCGTATTCATTGCAAAAAAAAGCACGACCTTTACACGTCCGTGCTTCTTAAAATTTCTACACGGCTACAAAATATTTCTTACATTTGGGACAACATTAAACGCGGGTGTTTGTAATAATACATGTTTGGACATATATTCAATGTAATGTTGTGTATAAGTAAATGAATAATTTCTCAAACGTTTCATAAAAGTCCGAATGGAGCCTACCTCCGTAGCACAGTTGNACGTTTCATAAAAGTCCGAATGGAGCCTACCTCCGTAGCACAGTTGACTACACGCCGGCTTGGGGTGCGTGGAGTTCCGGGTTCGAGTCTCGTATAATTCTTGGATATGAATTTGTGTACGTTTGTCCTGGTAGCGCAATGTGGGAGTTTTTTTCAATACTGTCGATTGGCAGTCCACGTCCAATCCACGTCAATGTAGCGAAAATCTTAGTAATGTTATAAATGCGAAAGTCTGTTTGTGTATGGTTGTTACCACTCAGCACCACAACGGCTGAAAGGATTTGAATGAAATTTGGTACATAGGTACTTTCGGTCTTGGAATAGGACATAGAATACTTTATATCCCGGGAAATTGTACGGTTCCTGTGGAATAATAATAAAACGTAATTCTGCAACGGCTGGGAACGTGTAATACCAACATACACCAAGCTGTCTGGTATGAAACTAGATGGCGGACTACTATTAAAACACGCAAGCGTTTCATTCTCGAGTCAAAGTTGAACATTAAAAAATATCGTTCCCTGAAATCTTTTTGTGCTGGCGGTCGTNCAAGCGTTTCATTCTCGAGTCAAAGTTGAACATTAAAAAATATCGTTCCCTGAAATCTTTTTGTGCTGGCGGTCGGAGGCAAAACGATTAATGTTGTATACAAATAAATTTTCTGAACCACTATCATATAATATTATTATATTAGAGATGTATGCATGTGCATACAGCGAAAGAGGTAGGTATATCAGGATAGTGTTAAATGGAGGTCCATAATCTCTGCCTGCTCTTCTGGGAGACAGGCGAGACGTGTATGTATGTATTTATGTTATATGTGATAGTAATTTACTAATTTACTATCATATAACGTTGTAATTGTATTTTCCCGATTAATTTATTAGTGTATCGCTGTAAAAACTAAATTGTACCCGGGCGAAGCCGGGCCGGTTCGCGAGTTAATTAATAAATTTTATCAATGATCACTATTACCACATTACAGTACGTGGGTCAAATGACCTATAAAAATAAGAGGTCATAGTAGAAAGTTATGTTGCACGGCTACGAACAACAACGTAAATACATTTTGGATTTTAGGTTTAGTATTTTTAAATTGCATATTATTGTAGAAAACCATTTTACACTGGTATGCTATAACCAACTGAATTAGATCGACCCTTTCAATAATTTTATTTTGCACTATGCAGCTTCCTTTGGGAGAGGTAGCAAAAATGTGAGTGTTACTGCAATAAAAAATCAAACACTTTTAGTTATGTAAGATTTATTTTGTAGACATTACGTAATTTTATAATTAAGTATAAGTCATTTTTAACTTTTATTATTATTCAAATTCATCACAGTGAAGTTTATTTGACTGGACTGTTAAATGGAACTGCTAAGTAACGAATTTCCTACCTCCTTTGTAAGACGATTTCATTCATGAAACAATATGTTCCGTTCAATCCAGGAATACTTTCAACTGCCGAACTGCGTGTTACCAAAATTAACCATTCTCCACGTTGCTATTTTCTTCAGCCAGTAACTACACGACGAGATACTGATGTAGTGACACGCGCCGACAAATTCCACTCTTTATCCCTCCTTACGTATCAAAAAATTAACCGTATTTCTCTTATACAAGACAATGTAAAAAAAATATATGCAGTTGTGCATTTCTGCAGTAATTAACCGCGTAAAAGGTACAGATTCCACGAACAGCTGTAATTTCAACACACACTAATGCAGACACATTATGTATTCACATTCGTCGTGTTGCCTCTGCACGGGAAGGAGGGGACAAGAGCTGTAATGAGGCGCTCGTAAAACCCGATCATTGCCGAGGAAGTGATGCCTTGTAATGACAGTGCACTTACGCAGCTTTGACAAACAGCCCTGACACTAACCAGTTAACAGTCTAGCTAGATATAAAGTTGCTTCTTATTTCGTCCATATTACGTCGGACACCAGTGGAGGTAATGGTTTAACATGAATAAAACCATTAACATTTCCTAATTTAATTACATCAACAGATAATAAGGAAAACAGTTAACCACTTTCTACATTCCAATGAAAAAACATACAACTATACTAAACTAAATTAAACAAACAGTTACTATTTCTGACATTAAGAGTCAATTTGTTGTTACTGGCCATGAAAATGCAAAGTATCTGAGACAGTAATTGAAATATTAGAGAAATTAATTATTTTATATTTGTCACTAAACCCTTTACACCTCTGCACGGCCTGCGAAAGTCCGTCTAAGAACATCTCAACACTTTCCACACTCATTACGCCCTCGCCAGTCATTGGTTCCATATCAAGGACATCCCCATCATTCACCGATACTTCCTAACCTGTAATCCGCTGTAAGGAAGCCCTTCACTCGACATCTTCGATCACAGGCAGGAGTCGCAGTTTCGGTACCGTAACTTCAACGGGGTCGCGGTGGTTTAGTGGTTAGACTACTCTCCTCCCACGCAGGCGAGCCGGGTTCGATTCCCGGCGGGGCCGCCCCTGGACTTTCGCATGTGGGAATCGTTCCAGACGATGCCGGCGGTCGGCGGGTTTTCTCGGGGATATCCTGTTTAATTAAAACTAGGTGACTGGCCCCCGTTATCCTCTTGGACACCATTCCACAAAAGCTTGTCGAAAGTGAAAACTTAGTAATCTACTAAATGTTTATAGCATGTGCTTTTGAAGTCTAATACCTGATCGTTTGGTGGAATTATGGTAAATAATTATAAATATGTTACGTACTGAGATACAATTAACAGTATTGATCATTTACGTTTCATCGGGTATAAAAAAAACACAAAAGCTCTAATAAAACCCATAACTTGTGAGATAACCAAAAGGAAGGAACCTGTTATATACAAGAAAACACAATTGGCGAATTTAAGTTTTTAAGTATTTCTCAACACATCCACATCCACGTGTCTTCCTTGAATGCGAGAAGAAGTGTCTAAACCGTCAAGGTTTCGTGGTGTGGGATCTTGACTTCGTAAACCGGCTTGACTGACACCTTCTGCGACCCAGACATTTCCGCTTTTCGCAGTCTTCAGGATGTGCAGCATGGCAGCAGCCGCGCTTTCAGCCCTGAAAGTAACATCCACATTAGTTTATCTACATATTGGATATTGAGCTATTCGTCAATTTGATCTTTACAATATAATGCAGAAGACACACGGGGATAGTCAGTTGGTGCCATGGCATGCCGTAACATATCAGTTGGCATAATTTTTATTAACGTTTTTATATTATTTTCTAACTGCATGTACTTGTATATCTACTGTGACGTACACCAAACATCAAAGTTGAAGGTTATTATAACCTAACCAATATTACTTAAAGCTCTAAATTGTTTCTAATGTTACCAGACTACAACTACAAATAGACGTACCAGACATACGAGAATGTATAAACAGTCCGTTTGGTGGGGCATTTGGATTTTGTCCGTGACTGGTTGAACATTAAGATCCTGATTTACAGAGAAAGGGAATCTTCATGTTTGTACTATAATAGTATCATACATAAATATTCTAAATCGAGAAAAAGGTTTTTTTGAATAAAACAAACAATTGGTTTGTGTAGGAGCAATTTATTATGTATTTTGTTTCTGAACCCAAATTATTTTATTGTTAATATTTGGTTGCAGCAAATTTATAATATTTGGTTGGCGCGACTAATAATTTTCACGGCTCTACATACATGAAACAGTTTCGGTTATTATAAAAAAGTGAAAGCACGACCGAATTTCGAGCCTGGGACATCTGCGTCAACTATAATCCTTGACAAACTCTCCTAAAGTCATTACTGGTGGAGTAGGTATGTTTCTAAATACACAAAATTTTAATATATGACATGTAACTTGGGAAAATAAAAATTTTCATGTGTTACAGCTTTATTTTTTTGTTTCGTGTTTAACTTGTTTCATTGGGATTATTCATGCAATTAAGCATCAAAACATGCACAAACAAACATTGTTCATATCTTATTTGTAACGAACATTACAAACTCTCGAGCCATATTTTCGAACAAACGCAGAAAAATGACCATATAACCTAACAACCAACTAAATAAATGTCATTACTGGACCAAGCTGATTTTGGGGCCGCTACAAATTCTGTAATAGTGGGCATCTGATAATATCTCAGCTAACAAAATGCTTATTCACTCCAAACAAATATTAAATTGTCTCTACCTTGAAATTTATGTGTACGGTAACCAAACCGATTACTTGAAAGTACTTGTAAAATAATTATGTGTACTAAATACACGCAGACGATGTTGTAACAACCAAATAAGTGTTCGACTTAACAAATTATTTTTAAATCCTTTATTTGATTCAAGGGAACTAATACAGCAGTTTGAAGAAAGAGCAGATTAGTTGAATGAACAAAATATTGTCAGTGTTAACAAAAAATTTCAAGTAAATTTTTTAGGTATATAAATGTTTAAATTTTTCTCGGTGTAGGGAATTATGTAAAAAAAATAAGAATAAGCCCACAGCACTTTACATATAGACTATTTTGTGCATACGTTATGTCGACAACCCATAAAACAACAGGGCAAATTACTTATTGATCTGCTTAGTATTAAATCACACACAACTCGTGAGCATTACGATCGGAGATGTCATATGATCGCATAGGTGTTTATCGTCTCTAGTAAATAGTTTCAATACATCATCATTGTTTTATTTTGTTTTTAAAGCTGAAATTAGAAAAATTCCAACATATTTCGACCCGGTTTTTGTAGAATATTCGTGCATGCAGAAAGAAAAAAGTTCTTAATTGATCATCTTGGGATTATACTTAATACTTTACGACTTAAAACTGCAGAGCAATTAAAATACACTATGCAAACTCGTAATCATATATCTATAAATTTGTAAATGTGTACCATAGTAACTTGTCATCGTAAATGTATGACTGCGATGAATACGACAGTAATGAGTTATGCAATACTTCTTTGTTTATAGCAGACACTTTGATAAAATCTGTGTAACCAGAAATACAGAGTTTGTTCTGTAAAAAGGTTCCTAGTTATTTATTTTGTGATATTTTGACAACGTAATATTCAACCAAATAGCGTTGTGATCTCACAGACACTTTTAACAGCCAAAAAAACTGGTACACCTGCCTAATGTCGCGTAGGTCCCCCGCGAGCACGCAGAAGTGCCGCAATACGACGTGGCATGGACTCGACTAACGTCTGAAGGTATGCAGGAGGTATTGAAATCTTTTACAATTTGAGAAAGGGTTGTACGTCTGTCACGTTTAATGATTCTCGTCAGTCGTCGTTTGTCCCGTTGTTTCACGATCTTTTTCTGNCCGATATTCACGGCACACTCGTGAAATGGTCGTACGCGAACATCCAAATGTTATCGCTACCTCGGAGATGCTATGTCCCATATCTCGTGCGCCGACTATAACACTACGTTCAAACTCGCTTAAATCTTGATAACCTGCCATTGTAGCAGCAGTAACCGATCTAGCTGCCGACCGCATCGCGTTACTCTGATTGGTTCCATACCTCTGTTATTTGCATACGCACGCCTATACCAGTTTTTTTTGGCTCTCCAGTGTACATTTTCTATGCTCTGTGACATCGTGAAGGGACCATGATCACAAACGAGAGCGCTCAGTATTACATGACGACCCTTGGGCATTATGATTGGAGATGTCGTGTGACTGCATGCGTAGAGTTTCCGTAACTAATTAGTGGTTTCAATAAACTGTCTTATTTTAATTTTTTTTTCAACTGTAATTATAACAATACCGCTGTTTTCGACCCGGTTTTTGTAGAATATTCGTGAGCGAACATTTACAATATTTCTCCGAGACCAATAATGTTAACGAACTAGTAACACAAATAGTAAAAAGTCGACAACTATATTTTCGTTTTCATGGTAATTTACAAACAATTTGTTGATACGAGGCCGAAGAAACCTATCTTAAATAACTCTGGCGATAAATAAACACAGGAAAACCTTTCCCCAATGTAGAATCACTTACCAAAATTAATACGAAAAAAAATTCTACTACACTAATAAAATTAAAATGAGATTAATTTACAGATTTAAACTTTTAAACTTAATTCTCTTTCTGGACCAGTGCCTACCAGACAAACTCACTTTTTTTTTTTTTTTTTTTTTTTNAGAATATTCGTGAGCGAACATTTACAATATTTCTCCGAGACCAATAATGTTAACGAACTAGTAACACAAATAGTAAAATGTCGACAACTATATTTTCGTTTTCATGGTAATTTACAAACAATTTGTTGATACGAGGCCGAAGAAACCTATCTTAAATAACTCTGGCGATAAATAAACACAGGAAAACCTTTCCCCAATGTAGAATCACTTGCCAACATTAATACGAAAAAAATTCTACTACGCTAATAAAATTAAAATGAGATTAATTTACAGATTTAAACTTTTAAACTTAATTTCCTTTCTGGACCAGTGCCTACCAGACAAACTCACTTTTTTTTTTTTTTTTTACTGTTTACTTGTTAGAAGCCATTGTAATAGTGGCACAGCTTCATATTTTCCGTTATAAGAAACAAAGTTATGAACAGTAAGCGACCCGTAAATATAACGTGACCTGCGAATCATAGAGGATGAAGCACAGTTTTCCTGCCATTTTAAAATGTCCACAATGCGGTGATATTTTTTTCTGGAAGAAACGTTTCGAACTGCATAGTTAAAGGTACTGTACTTGCATTTTATTAAACACATTAATTTACCGAGAGCCATATTCGTCTTCGAATTGTCTACAGGAATAAATAGCGTAAAGAGCTGAGCGATCGTTGGAAATAATGTGTGCAGGATGCAGTCCGTAACGACTGGCACTCGCATATGCACGTTTGAACAGACCACCATACATTACACTTTTCACATGCACCAACTGCGGAACTAGCTAGGCGAAGACGCAATGCAAACCTGAGCAATAGAACAGACGGCACTGGACCGCAGTCAACGTGTTGAACAAAGTGGTGACACGGCCACTTTAGCCGGCGAGCTTCACGTTCAACCTCCACGAAACTGGCCTAATTATACGCATTTTAATGCAGCAGCTCTGATGTGCCCTACCTTGTATTACGAGTACCATTTAGACTCGATTAAACTGAATTGGTTTTCTGGGTATTACTGCCCGGCAGAATAGAAAATATCTGACGCTAGTGTGATTTAGAGAGAGCTGGCGCAGGATTCAGGATGCAGGAGGAAGGAGACGTCCGCCATCTTGGATGACGTCGCAGCCAAGGGTCGCACTTGACTGTCAGGGGCGGCCATGTTATCGACAAGATGGCTCGTTTTAGCGCAAAACCACTTCATAAAAAAATTGATTTAACCCCAAAATCACCTTTTTCTAAACAAATAAAAAATGTAAAAATACTTTTATTAATTTTTCTTTTTACTTTTGTTATTTTCCGCTTGGGTGCTCGAATGAGCAAAACGGAATTGAGGCTCGTCAATGCGAGAGCCAAAAAATCCTCAAGAGCAGCAAACCAGATTTCAATCTCCTCGACTTGAGTCATATAGTCCTCAAAGCTGCAAGGCGGATTACAGGCTCCGAACCAGGCCCAGCGGATCAGGAGGGACAGCGGTCAAGCTTTGTTTGCATTACTCGACCACCATGTTCGATATAGCTGACCTTCACCTCAACCCCAGAGACCTTAAACTTAAAAATTGTAAATATCAAAAAAAAAAAAAATCGTAAAAGTCGAGGGAAATGTTTTAACCCCAACCGCTATGTCGGATTTGGGTGACCTTGACCCCAAGGAATTTGAACTTAAAAAAATCTATAAGAATCGAAAAATATGTAAATTCAATAAAACAATTACGTTGCTGAGGAAAACAGTTACGTTGCTGATTATAACCATCGTGTTGGATGTCGATTACGACCCAGATAAACTTGAACTCAAAAAATTTAGAAAAAAATTCTAAAAATAAAAAACTTGTAAAAATAGAGGAAAGAATTAGTTCACTGACACCAACCGCAATGTTGGATGTGGGTGGCATTGGCATTATCTCCAGAGACCTTAAAATCTACAATTTCAGAAAAATCGTTGTACTCGAGGAAAAAATAACGATACTGATCCCGACCGCCATGAACGTGGGTGACCTTGGCCGTAATCCCGGTGACCGTGAACTAGAAAATTTTAGAAATAATCGTAAAAGTCGTATAAAAAGGGGAGGAAAAATTACATTACTGATGCCAACTGCGATGTTGGATGTGGGTGAGCTTGAGGGTTCGATTCTCGTAAAGCCGATGGAGCAAAGTCATCCAGTATAGTGAAAAGCAGATGGCTGAATTTTTGGCTCTAATCTATCCCATACCAATTAATCATTGATTATATATTTGATTAACCTTCTCCTAACCAAATATCTTCTTTTCCCGACCAAAGTGAATTATTGGCTTTACAAAACACACACCCCTTTTCTTTCTTACTCACCTTTCACCCGCACCACCCCTCCACCGGACTCTCCACTCCAATCATCATCCACCCACACAGCCAACCTACCACCCGACTCTCCACCCATTCACCATTTAATCATCATAGCTGTACCCTCTCATCATCCACCCATTCCGTCCAACCAACCACATGACTCTCCTCATCCTCACCCCCTTCACTTCAAAAACCCTCACTGCTCGACCGCCTCCCACCTAGGCGAAAAGGGGTTCGATTCCCGGCGGGGTCGCTCCCGGATTTGCGCACGTGGGAATCGTGCCGGCCAGTGCCGCTGTTCGGCGGGGTTCCTGGGGTATTCGGTTTCTCCCGCCCTTGCATTCCAGCGCTCCTCCATCCTCTCATCGCTTCACCCTCATCGGCTCTTGAGACCCCGATGTTTTAGAGCCGCCCAAATCTCTCCAATCCAGTCCATTTAAACGTATATATTGATGTGGCAGGGTTTCAGCAGCTCAAGGACTAGGTGATTAAAACATGTGTATTTACAGTTTTGAATGACTTCGCCGTAACTCTTTAGATTGATGGCCGCTGTTACATATTCCGTCACAGGTGTAACTGTGCTTGACTCTTCGACCGTAAGACCCTAACAATGTTATGCTCATACTCTTACACTGTTGCACGTTCTCGCACACGTTCAGACAAAAACGCCACACCTTAAATTTACGCGAACAAATAACGCCGGCAGTGTATCCAGATATATCTCAGTTTGGTACTCCAGAGACATTTTCTTGTAATGTGATTTNACTCAGTTTGGTACTCCAGAGATATTTTCTTGTAATGTGATTTGACTTATTTTTCTTACTTCTTACAATCTAAATCCCCACTGCGGGATTCCTTGTGTGTTATCTAATCTTGTGTTGACAATAGATAACCTTGGCTTTTTAATTTTTGGGTGTGTCTGGTTTTTTTTAAATTTCGCTGTGAGTTTTCTGCGACACAAAAACAAAGCTCTCCAAAGGCGGACGTACGAGATAATAATTCATTGAAATATGATAATTTCTTTAACATTCAAGCTACGATATTATTGAGTGTGAATTTATGGCTCTAATACTCTGGACAGCATTACGTNATAATTTCTTTAACATTCAAGCTACGATATTATTGAGTGTGAATTTATGGCTCTAATACTCTGGACAGCATTACGTTCAAGGGAAACAAAATTGCCTAAAAAAAAATTATAAACGTGAATTTAATTTCTCAGTTTCATTGAGAAACAATAAGTAAACTATCAGTGTGTTGTGAGAACAGGCTGCGATTAACGTTATTTTGCAGTGCGTGGAATTCTTGTGACGTGAAAAATTAACGATGTGGCTGCTGGCTTCAAGGCGCCCAATGAGAAAACTGCTTCGAAACCATAATCTCAGGCGTTTCACTAGTAGGTGATTTCACGCGCAATAAATTTCACTCATCCGTAAAAGTTGTTACGGTAAATGTTACAGCACCCACAGGACAAAGTTTATTGTGTTCCAGAAGCGTAATAAACTGTCAAACTTCCTTGATTTAGGATTCGAGCCACGGGAAATTGGTTTATTTCTCAGACGTTTCTGTGATGGTTTCGCTGACTGTCTTCAGAAAACACTTGCAGTTTTTTTACCAGATAGGAGATAAGCTTAACTCAACTGGACAGTGTTTTAAATTTGGGTGCCGCAAACTTGCGCCGTTCATGACAAACAAGCTATTTTAATATTTGACGATTTTCCGCGTTAACACTATGCCTCTGGTAGATATTTGTAACACGATGTGTGAAAGCACACTGAGAAAACATAGCTGTTGGAAAATAGTTATATTACATTTAAAAAGCAGTCAGTTGGTTTGTTGGTACCATATAAAATACTGATAAATTTAGAGTAATAACGAAAAAAACTGAGAATTATTTTACTGTCTGCGTTTGCTGTTTGTAACTAAAAATGTACAGTCACTAAATCTGAGAACATTGTTTTTACTACAGGAAAGACAGTTCCTCCAGAGCCGCTTAAGAAATATTTANTACAGTCACTACATCTGAGAACATTGTTTTTACTACAGGAAAGACAGTTCCTCCAGAGCCGCTTAAGAAATATTTTAATATCTCCTGCAACAACCTCAAGTGTAAAATCAAATAATTTATTATGTTGCAAGTACTGAAGTTTCGTTGCTGTTACCCCGAAAACAATTTATCTGCTGATTTATTTCAATGTTTGTGTTTCACTTGCATCGTTTTATGATTCATTTTGTATATAATATGAGGTATGGTACACTCTAAAATACCCACCAAATTTTTATAGATACCAGTCACCGAAATTTGCGAAATTGTTTTAGAAAACACCTTCTTAGTGCTATATTTAAATTCATATATAACCGGCAGTAGCTGTTTTTATAGTTGAATGCTCATATTTCATAACAACTTTGTATACATTTTGATTCCATGTGGTGTAAGGTAAATATCTGAACAGTCACAGTTGTACACATTTAAAACAGCGACCATATAACCTGTGACTATATAACCGGAGTTTTTGCCCAAAATAACCTGCTTTTCATTACACTTCTCGAAGTTTTTAAACATATTTCTTCATTTATTTTCATTTGGGCGGCATCAGTAAGTACAGACGAAATAAAAAATTCAAACTAGGAAACTAAAGAAAAATTAAGCCTACTCTTTACCAAAATATTAAAATTTTTAAGTATTTTATAAATTTTAGGGTTACGAAATGATAGCCGTTATAAATAGAAAAAAAAAGTTGTCGGTTTTACTTACTGGTGTAGTCTATTCAGGATTTCTTCACACTTTTTGAAAAACATTTAAAAAATCACTCCATGAGTAACGTAACGTGTTCACCGGTTTATTTTACATAACTCATATACCACAGAAATTTAACACTCTATTTAACTTAAAGTATAATATTTTTGATTAAATGAAACTTTAACTTATAGTTATATATTTAACAAACTGTAATATTTATTTCTCTTTCATTACGAATTACAAACAGTGAGAGCAGCGATATGTTGGCAATGGCTAAAAACAAATACTTCACAGTTTACAAGTCATCATAGCCTAGTTTTTAGAATGATATTTGTAGATTAAACGTTTCTTATTGGAGTATTTACATTTTCAGGTAGCACTGATAGAAACATATTTCATATTCTATTGTTACTGTTAAAAATATCCACCCAAAAATATTGCGTCGGCCTTCATGACAAAGTATATTTTTTCATCCGTTGGAGAAACTTGCATAAGTGGAGCGACGCTTGTCGCTTTATTTTTTATTTATTTATTATTATATTTTAACCTTACAAGTTTCGCAGCGCCAGTAGCTGGAAAACGATACACGTTACATCAAAAAATTATAATTTTCTGAATTTTATAAATTAATACTTAACAATATTTAATTTTTGAATAATTTTATAACGGTAATTTAGAATGTGATGGCAGAACGGTTATAAATTGGAAGTTGGCATAAGAGGCGACATGGCATGGCATGTTGTTTTTTGATGAACCAAGTGATAATTTTTTTTTTCCCCACGAAAATACTTAAAATTACCTATAATCAGGTCTGCACGTGTTTTTATTTTCAACCTACCTACACAAGTAATGAGGTTGTCACAAGTCTGTTTCTCCGCGGCAGGAATACATTTTGCCGCGTCTGAGGCGCTACCATTACGCTGGGCCTCTCTCTCCCTTTTTCTGTGTGAGAGTATGTGGTGTGTGTGTGTGTGTTTGGAAGTAACTACTGGACGTGCGAGATCCATATATTTTAATCGTAAACGTATTTATGAATTAATTGGGGGGGGGGTTTAAAGTTTCATATTTGTATTTATAAAAACTTTGTAACTTTACCCACGGCGTATGAAACACAATTGCGTAACGTATTTAGGTTTGTGTAAATTAAATGATCTGTGTTGTCGTTCGTGCGTCGGTTGAAATCGATTCGCAACAATCCGTCGTCCGTCAATCCTTCTGTGCGGCAAAATTTTGGTGTGACAACTTAACATCGTGATCTTTCTTTAGTTGGAGATATATTTTGGTTCGAAATACATTTTCAAGAGAAAAATATTGTGGGGGAAATAATTTTTCCACGTGATAACAATAATTTAAAATTAAAAGTTGCTGAATTTACCACCAAAGGTAAAATAAACACAGATCCGCCGCATTGCGTTTTGTTCCAAAGCGCTTATTCATGTCCGAGGAATGTCGTCAGAAGGCGGTGGCTCATCCATCCGTCCGTCGAAATTACAGTTTGGTAAATATTTGACGGATGATTGGGTAGGAAAATAACTGCCCTGCGGTTGGTTGAAGATCACGTGACCGCTGGACAGACGGGTGCGACGGATGGTCGTAAGTCCGCCTTTGCAGTTTCGTGTGCGGCCAACGGTCGTGTTAGCCGAGAATGACTCGTGGTGATCAGGCTTATCTCGATTCTTCTACCCTTTGAGGGGCCGTCCCCAGAAACTACGGCCTAACCGGGTGGTGATTGGGTGACGTAAAAGAATGATATTCAGTACTAATCTGATACACACTAAATCCACACCAACCAGCGAAATCTGTCGGTGGATTAAAAGTCACTGAAATTCAGGTAAGAGGCTGTTACAGACTTGCCATTCAGTCTAACGATAGGGTGAATCAGTATCACGGTGTGGTATTCATCGTCTTGTGTAAAAATACAACTTAAGTAAAATTTTTTTATTTTTTTTTTTTTCCGTCTACTCGTGCTTAAGATGGAGAATTCGAGATTTTATGTACAATACGCTACATGAAAAGTATTTTAATTTTCGGTATTAAAACAAATTAATATGTTTTATGGTTAGTAAATAATTGTGAATGTTGGTGGCATCGTATCACGACCCAAAACGTAGAATATATCACGCGTTTGAAAGACGACCATTGTACTCATTACTATAAGCGCCCACTTAATATTGTGTAAAAGAAGTATACAATGTTTAAATTAACAGCAATAGTTTCGCTAAGTAAATTAATTTTCATGCTTCTGAAATAAATGCGTTTTGGACAAAACATTGACTGTGACAAGCGAACAGCAATCGTTTCACTACGTAAAAATATTTCATCCATCGGTAATGAATGTGTATTGTGCATTCAAACTGCTTTGCAAAGTTTAAAATGTAGCGTGTTCACAGCTATCCGTCATTGTGTACAGTTCCACGAAGTCACTGTTATAATCAGTGAATTGCGTCTAATTTCAAGTGAAGCCATTATCACTGGTTTTCACTCATTTAGCTCCATTTTCGCTACCTTTACAAATGGTGACTTTACCCCCCATGGGTGACTTTGACTCAAATTTTAAATAAGTTAATGTACTGTTTCANGACTCAAATTTTAAATAAGTTAATGTGCTGTTTTAACTGTTAGAAACAAATCTGTTCTATTCTGTTTTGTGGTTCAGTTATCAGAGAGCAGCGACTAAGCAAAATTATTAATGTTTAATAATTACAAGATTAAATACTACGTTCCCATTTACGATATTTCAGGTCTGGAGAGTAGTAAATCTCCCAACTCTCCGAACTGTTTCCGCTTATTATTTTTAACCCTTTTGCGGAGTGTGCAAGTGTATATTCGGGTGACGTTTATATGGAAACGTCTTTTTCTTGAAGACGAAACTAACGCTTTCATACATATTTTTGATGTTTCGCTGGACTTAATCGGAATCTCAATAACAGGTCATAACTAGTCAAAATTTCAGCTCGTAAGAATAAAACTGTTCTTTTCAATAATTTCTCAAATGAACAGGATGAGTTGTGAAACCTGTTACATCTGTCGCGGCACATTAATAGGGACATCGTCAACGCGCGACTTCATTGGCTGACGGCCGGCCGGTAACAAACGTTGCAGAGTGCAGTAGGCGTGTTCGGCATAGCCAGGTCCCGCAGGGCGATGGTAAGTGGAAATACAGAGACCAACAAAACTGATATCGCTAGAGACGTGCAAGATTCACTTTATGTTTTAACACCACGCTAGAATACTTTGTCCTACAGCTAATTGAGTGCAATTCGTGATTCCATTGGTTACTTACTTAACTCTGCGGGGTCAGTGCCCTTCACCGGCTATTGGTTGCCCAACCGCTGAGCCTTTGCTATTGGCTGAAAGCGTGTCTGGGACGTGTCACGCAAGTTGTCGGCCATCGACAGGCGTTTAACGAACACACTGCGTTTTGGATGTCAGTCTGCAGCCACGTAATTACACGAATTTTGCAGGTCCTTAGATATTACTGTAGTGGAGAATATAGGCAGCTCACTTCTACATTGTCCTCGGTATCAGTAAATATGTGGGTCCTCAAAGGGTTAATGACCAGTGGCAGTCAGACCTCCCGGAACGTCGAAAGGTGTCCGGTCCAAAATGTGCTGTCCCCGAGCGCCAACTATTCGATTAGAATGTCCGTCGCGCATCTCTGTGGTGGCACACAACGAACTACACTCATGGGAAGAAGGCGTGCGGTGTGGCAGGTTCTCGAGAAATACCTCATCCAAGAGGTGTTGAACATAATTTATATTTGGAATTTGGTAAGCTCATCCAGAGCAACAATAATACGGTAGTTCAGTGCTTCATCGGAGCTTAAAGCGGCTGGAACTTTATAATGACACGGTAAACTTAGGTTCTTGACATTTGTGTAAATTTATATTCATCGAAGGAGTCGTGAAGAAATTATTGCGTGGGTGTCATTATGAGATGACTTGTAGAGAAGTAAATGCACCTGCAGTCAGACTTGGGTTTCATTCCAGTCGACCTTACGTTTATGCCGGGAGGTTAATTAGTTGGTCGATAATATACTACTTTCGCCAATAAATCTAAAAAGGCATACACATATATTACCTACCTGGGTTTCAAACCCGGAACGTGGTTAAGTGAAGACGCCTTGGCAAACTTTATAATGGAAGTTACCAGTTAAAATGGAATTTAATTTCAGAGTACACAAACAATTTTCAAATACTTTCATGTGACACATACTGTGAAACACCAAACGTAATGTTATGATAAGAGGATCTGAGCACTTCACTGGTTCCTCTTCTATGTGAGCGCCTATACGTTAGGGATCTTGTATATATCCTAAACAATATAATTTTCACGCATTACTTAGGATCGCAGATATTTCCAGAGAAGTCACATTGATAAATCCGACACGATATGTTATTTATAAAACTCGTTTGTGTTGTAATATTTTGTACGTAACATGTGGTTGTTAACAGATAAGTTACAGACGCAGAGTTTCCCTGGCTACAAAGCGAAGGGAACTTCTAGCTCATCTAATCGTAGCTCAAATTTTGCGTCATGCCAGGGATGCATTTTGAAACATCCCAACAACCCTGCAAAACGATCATAAAGCTTTACCGTAAAAACAATGTACGTTAGAAGTATATAACTAAAACAACGAGGGAGTCTATAAAACTAGTTCGCTTTTTTCTCTGCATTATAACAAGTTTCCGTCTATTAGGTTTCAGTTTCTTGTTGTAATGTTACCGATTGCTCCAAAGGCGCCAAGGTGCCATGGGCGGGAGTCCATAATTTCACATAATTATTAAGTGTGGGGCAAAAACATCCAAATTAATTTGCATTGGTTCATAACCCTGCATCCAGAATATATTTTCCATCCGTCGTTTCGGATTCGAACCTGTTCCTACTTGTTTGAGTTGAGAGTTTCGTCATTTGTTCGTCTGTAACTTAAATAAAATTATGCCTGGTAACGTGTTGATTTTCCGCATGATCGACGGAGAAGTCATGACACTCATACTGTCATACAGCACACTTGAATCGCTGAGAGTTACGGCCAAGCTTGACGAGCGAAGTTGTAATAACACCTGAAAATACTGTGATTAAGGTGAATAGCCTCGCAGTATATCCCAAAGTACACTTAATTCAATCAATTAAGCATGGCAATTTTATATAAATTAATAAGCGATGTGATTATGCGTCTGATTTTAACATCCACTTGATATCTCGTAAATCAGATGAATTTAGTCAATGGACTCCGGAATCTACAAAAACATTACCCTCGTGATATTTTCCTTAATTATTCTCTCCTTTTGCAAAATACATTAAAAATGATAAGTGCCAACTTGATGCCCCGGTCATGACTGGGGTCGTGCAAGACGACCAACACCGACGTCTATGACCAAATATGGATAAAACTCTCAGAAGCCAGATGGAGAAATGACGGCTACTCCCAGCCGCAATGCTGCAGGATGGCTATAACAAAATATATTATTAAATAGTCTCCGTCAGATTTATTAAAAGCCCCGCACAAGCATTCCCGAATAATTAAGAGTCCGTTACCTTGACGACGGTATCATGTATGGTAAAATCCTTGCACTCGGAACAACTTGGATTTATAAGGGAAATAAGTGGGCTCTGTATTTTGATACGAGGATGCACGCCAGTCACTTTGCCACAACTGAGACTCATTGACGCTGATGAGTGGTCGCACTTATCGTATGGAATAACTGAAGCCGAGGGTGGCTCTCTTAGTTCCGGCATAGATAGGGANCTGATGAGTGGTCGCACTTATCGTATGGAATAACTGAAGCCGAGGGTGGCTCTCTTAGTTCCGGCATAGATAGGGAAGGTCTGTGCTGGATGGCGACGAACGAGTTAAGTGGAGAGATTTGAGCGGCTCTTAACAACAAGGTCTTGAGAGGCGATGAGGGTGAGATATTATGAGAATGGAGCAGCGCCGGAATGCAAGAGCGGGGGGAAACGGGAGATCCCCGAGAAAACCCGCCGACCAGCGGTATCGGCAGGTACGATTCTCACTTGATAAA